>JAKSZU010000006.1:167602210-168174710 GCA_026018925.1 Tupaia tana | reverse complement strand
GCCCACATGGATACAGATCATGCTCTGTTTTGTTCAAAGTTCTGCCTTCTCCATTCGATGAGGCCTTGAACTTGTCAGCCACCAGAATCATGAGTCAAATCAATTTCTATTTTTATAAATTACTCAGTTCAGGGACCAGCAGATGGTGTAATGTTTACATCTCTGGACTTCCACATAGTCAACCGCTATTCAAGTCCTGGACCTCGTGGCTTAAAATTCACACCAGGCACATATTTGCCCAAAATCTTCAGAGGAGAATGGAGGAGAAGGGATTGCAACATGGCCATTCCCCCTGGAGGAGTGATTTCTTGCTTTCTATCTCTCTGTCTTTCTTTGTGTCTCTGGCAAGCACAAGCGCCCTATAGCAAAAACAAACAAAACTCTCTTAAAAAAAAAAAAAAAGAAAGAAAAGAAAATTAATTACTCAGTCCTGGGAATTTCTGTTTAGCAAAGTAATAATGAACTAAGGAGCCCCTCCACATGCCGCTTCTACCATTTACCCTCCTTCTCCCTATAATACTGTCACAGTGGTTTCTTTCTGCCTTTCTTGTTTCTACCTCTGGGTCTTTGGTCTTGAAAACTTTCTCCACTGGGAATATCTCTTCAATTTTTCTCCAGGTCTTCACTTTCATTTCACTTTAAAAAAATTCTTCCTTGAAAGATTCTTCCTTGGTTACTCTAACCAAAGGAACCAGACTTCAGACTCACCCTCTTTCCTTTCGCCATGTTCTATTTCCTTTAGCAGGTATAGTTCTCTGGTATTCTCTGTATTCATTCTTTTCTTGCTTATTGCCCATTTTTCTCCCTGCAGGATGCGAACTCTGTGAGACCAGAACAAACCTGAATGGTTGAGTGACCGCTGTTTCCAGTGTCTAGAGCTGTGCTGGGCACATCATAGGTATCAACTAATAGCTTTTGAATGAATGAATGAATGAGAGGGAGAGAAAGAGAATTGTCATACGGGAAGACTGCAAATGCCCATTTTCATTCAAGTTGGATATTTTCATTGAATTTCCCTTAAAATGAACTGAATGAGACATTTAGTACAGCTTCAGTTGTTTTTTTTTTTTCCTTTTTCTTTTTTGTTAGAGGGCATGAGCATTCACCAGAGGGAAGGTGAAGAGAAAGCAGCCTCCATGGGGAATGTCACATGGCAATCCCTTCTCTTTCATTTCTCCTTTTGGAATTGTTAGCACACATGCACACACACCTGGTATGTTTCTCAAGTCATAGAGTCTGGGATGTGAACTGTGTGGTTGGTTATGTGGCATCTAGTTCCTTAACCACTAAGCCAAGAAGCCAGCCTACTTCAGACAGTTTTTTCCCTTAAGAAAATTATTAGGTGATTACATCATGCTGGGTATTTCTATCTGATTCACACTATCACAAGGCCAACAGCAACTTTTTGCCCCAAGGCATTGTCTTTATTTCCTGTCTAATCTGGGTCAAGATTTAAAAATCAAAAGACGGGCCAGCAAATGGCACAGTTACATTGCTGGTCTCCCACGTGGCTGACCAAGGTTCGAGTCCTTGATCCAGTGGCTTGAAACACATGCTGGGCACATGTACGTGCATGCCCAAGATCCTGGGAGGAAAATGGAGGAGAAGGGATTGCAGTGTGGCCAACCCTGCTGGGGAGCGATTTCTCACTTTACTTATTACTGTCTCTGTCTCTCTCTCTCTCTCCCCAGCAAGCGCATGCACCCTAAGGCAACAACCTCTATGAAAAAAAAAAAAATCAAAAGAAAAAAATCCTCTATGAATAGAAAAATCCTCTACAGAAAAAAAAAAAAAAAAAAAAAAAAAAAAAAGAAAGAAAGAAAAATTGAGAATCACTCATCAAGTCAATCAACAGTGCTGGCTTATTTCCCTGGTTTCTCTAGTTGATCTACACCATGGACAAGACACTTAGACATCTCATGACTTTAATTTCCTCTTCTTTCATCTCTGGTAGTAATATAATTATTATAACAATTAATGAGATGATGTTTCTATAATGCTGATAGGTACCATATAAATTTTTTCAAAAACATAATTAAAATGCTATTTCTAGGACCAGCAAATGGTGTATGGTTACATCACTGTACTCCCAAATTGTCAACCACGGATTGAGTTTCAGACTTGGCGGCTTAAACTCACACCAGGCGCATGTACATGCGTGCCCAAGATCCCAAGAGGAGAATGGAGAAGAAGGATTTGTAGTATGGCCACCTCCCTCCCCAGCGAGTGATTTCTGACTTTCTATCTCTCTGTCTCTCTCTTGTCTTTACAGTGAATGTATGCGCCCGATAACAAAAATCTCCCTTAAAAAAAAGTTATTTCTTTCTCTCCTTTTCCTTTTGCTATTTCCAACTCAAGGTTCAAGTTCCTTCTCACAAATTGCAATCAGTATTTTTGTGTAATTGCAGTTTAAATGGCTTTTAAAGTATATGTCAGCTTTGTAAAGCACAGCTCTCCCCTTTTCTGGCACTAACACTTATGACTGTAATGGTCACTGGTAAACACAGTGCTGACTGTAATGGCTCTGACAGTCTAATTCTTTAAGGTGTCATCCTCTGTGGGAATCAGCAGGCACCAAGGCCACACCTTGGACAGGAAGGCTGAGTGGATTCTAACCATGAACACTGCAATTACACAAACACTCCTAAGGACTTGGTGCTTTTCACTATTTTTAGCACTTGGGGAATAATCCAAGTCTTTAATAAATCTGTGTTTAAGTGTATCAGCTAAAGCATGTCTCCATGAATGTTACACTCTATGCTCTCTTCTTTCCACATTATCTTCCTTCCTTATCAGGACAAGGAGGTCACGTATCAAAGGGTTTACAGTTTGCTGAAAATTCTGATAACCTCTTTGCTATGACTCACAGTAGCTACATTTAGACTAGGCATCCACTCCCTACAAGTGGGGCTATCAACACAAATGCAAAGATTACTTTGGCTACCAAGTAGTCGTGGGGAAGCTGATAGATACACTGCGTGCTGGCGCTTAAATATCTTAGTTTGTATCAAAGGAGCAAGTTTATCATTGTCTTCCAGAGAGAAGGGGTAGTCATCTGTCTGCTGGTGGTGCCTCCTAAAACCTGCATCTAGCTGAGCACTTAGGCTGGTCTCAGGGTATACATTCTGGGATCTTAGCATCTTAGACACACCGAGTACCTTTCTGATGTGGGGGCTTTGAATAGATTCACTCTGTCTGCCTGTTACTCTATTCTGTCAGACCTTGAAAACTTCATTTTTACTCATCCTTTTGGCACATGTGTAAATGGAACTCCCTTAGGAGAAGCCTTGAACCAAACTAGATCAATGCATCAGTTAGGAAGTTAGGGACTCTTCACAGCATCAGCTATAATACCCAACTAGATGTATGAGCACTGAGCTGACCCACAGCACAATGGTCAAGCTCTATGTATAGGGAGCTGAATGCCACACAGCCAGCCATAGTTCAAATTCCATCCCTTGTAGCTTGAAAAGTACATTTGTGACCAAAAGTCCAACAGGATGAAGAAACAGAGGAAAAAGGATTGAGCCATGATCACATCCCGTTAGGAGGTGCTTTCTCCACACCCTGCCACACCCTGGTTAAGAAATATACTCTCTGGCAATGAAAACAAAATGAGAATTAATTGTTTTCTAACTGAACAAGAGTTCATTAGGCATGGAGTTCTGGACTGACCAGTGGTTCAAAGTTTTGTTAGAGCCCTGGGTGAGCTTTCTGCCATTTTCTGGGCTTTTCTCTCATGATCAGAAAATGGTTACCACAGCTTCAAGCATCATGTCCTCACACAACAGCATCTAAATTAGGAAAGAAGGGAGGAGTTTTCTCCTCATATGCTTCTTTCTTTATCAGGAAGGACAATCTTTCCCAAATGTGTCCTTGTGTCCAGCAGACTTGTACTCAGAGAGCACTGGACAAAGTTTAATCACATGTTCATGTCTTACCTGCCAGGAAAACAGGAGTCTGTCATTTTAGTATCTAAAGGAGTTTTCTGTTTGTTTGTTTGTTTTTTAGAGGTTTTTTTGCTATAGGGCACATGCGCTCACCAGAAAGACAGAGAGAGACAGAGAGACAGAAAGCGAAAAATGGTCACACTGCAATCCCTTCTCCTCCGTTCTCCTTTCGAGATCTTGGGGATGCACACACACACACCCAGCGTGAGTTTAAGCCACTGGGTCCAGGATTCAAACCGCAGTCGACTTCATGGGAGTCCAGCGACATAGCAATTATGTCAACTGCTGGTCCCAGAGGTTGGATTTTATTGGCAAGAGAGAGTGCTAATTGAGTAATCAATGCTCACCACAGCAGGTTCTTCATTTTTATGTGCCCAGAACACCCTTTACCTTTCCTTTGTACCTCTTAAAACAATTTTTATTAGGTAATTATCCCCACTCAAATGGAGCTTCCGTGAAGCAGAGTCTCTGCCTTACTTGTTCATCATTGTACTCCTGTTTCCCAATACAGGGCTTAGCTCCAGGTCCAGCTACATGATCTGGGGGACCCACACAAATTAAAGTGTTTTCCTTCCATAGTCTCTCTTTGAACTTATCACGATGTTTTTATTTGCTACTTAGTAATCATCCTAAGAAAAGTTCAAATTATTAACATAAATTTTCAGCATTCATCTTTATGTTGCATAAAGCTAGTTTAAATGCAAACGAGTACATCTAACTCATATGGAATCATTGAAATTACAGTTTGGATTTTGTACCTCATACACACACACATATATTCTTATTAGACTAGTAGAAATGTGAAAAAACCAAGTAAACTATTTCAGTTCGCTTTTTGATGTCCATTCTACCAGAGCTATCTATCTCAGCTTACTAATTGGTACAGAAGGGTTGAAAGGAAAAGAAGCTATCCTTCATTTCTATGTCATTGTTTACAGTGTAACAAAACTAAGAAAGGATATAATAGGTTCCTTGAGGGCTCATATATATATTTTCATATATATATATATATATATAGAGAGAGAGAGAGAGGTTTTTGCTATAGGGAGCACACGCTTGCCGAAAAGACAGAGACAGAGAGACAGAAAACAAGAAATCACTCCCCAGGGGGGATGGCCACACCACAATCCCTTCTCCTCCATTCTCCTCTCAGGATCTTGGGCATGCACGTACACACGTCTGGCATGAGTTTAAGCCACCAGGTCCAGGACTCGAACCACGGTCGACTACATGGGAGTCCAGCAATATAGCCATTATGCTAATTGCTGGTCCCTGAGGGCTCATATTTCTTAGAGCACTAATACCTCCTTTATGTGTTCAAAGCAAACTCTGGTTTGAATAGAAAGTGACTGGTATCTGGAGGCTGTCAGCACTTCTGCATCTTTAGTCCCAGATGTAACACACTGACCTTGAGTTCACTTGGAGTCGCACTGAACTCCCACACATCAGGATCTATTGGAATTTTACACTCTTGTGTATCACTAACGCTATACAGAAATGAGGGCAAAACGAGGGACACACACATGTATGTATCTCCTATACTCAAGCAGATACATCACCGTCCCAACAGACTTCACTTAAATAAACACAGGTTCAACCATAAAATTATGAATTAATTCAAGATGACAACGAAGTATTAAACCAAGCATGGGATCCTTCTGAGCATGGAAACCTTACGACTACACAGGTCACATGCTCATGAAGCTGGGTTTGTCTGACCCACCTAAGTGCTCAGTGGTATTTTATGAATGAGTAAACAAATGAATACATACATTCATGTTTTCTAATAACTTCCATATGTTTCTAACGTTTCTCCTGAATGAATTGCTCAGGTTCTTAAAATCTTTTGCTAATCATTACACTGAATTTATGTAGAAGGCATACTAGTCTCCTAGTAATTCAAGAATGAAGAGATGACCTGGACGAAGAGTGAACTATTGAAAGACTGAGCCAAAGAGAACTCTTCTTGCCCTTAAAGATGGAGACAACTGTTCAAGAAACTGGGTCTACAAGGTCATAGAAAATTTGGTGTATTAAAAACAGAACTAATAGGATACATAGAAAAAGAGACATGATTGGAACTGACTCATGTGATTATGGAGGTTAAGTTTATAATCCATAATCTACAGACCAGAGAACCAAAAAAACTAATGATGCAATTCATTACAAACTGGAAGTCCCGGGAGCCAACAGGTGGTGTGGTGGTTAAGGGCACTGGACTCCCACACGGCTAATCACGGTTTGAGTCCCAGACCTCACAGCTTACTTTCTCACTCTGTCCTTCTCTGGTCAAATTTAAAAAATAAATATATAAAGTTAAATAAAATAATTCTTAGAAAAAAAATAAATAAAAACCTTGAAGTCCTAAGAACCAGGGGAGTCAATGATGCAACTCCCAGGTGAGAAGACCTGAGAACTATGGAGGGAGAGGGAAGCTCAGGGGACTTTTGATGTAGATACCATAGTCGGAACACTCTGGACGCAGGGACTCCAGTCCTCTAAAGCAGGAGAAAATAGATGTCCCAGCTCAAAAAAAGAGAATAAATTCACTCTTTTCCTGCCTTTCTGTTTCATTTTGACATCTGAATGGATTGGATTGTGCTCACCCACATTAGTGAGGGTAATCTCTTTTACTTAGGAGTAAATGCTACTAGTTCAAACATTCTCTCTTCTAGAAATACATTCTCAGATACACGCAGAAATGTCTTACCAGTCACTGGACAGCCTTAAACTGGAAATTGAGACCGAACTCTTGATATAAAGGCCCGAAGTCATTGCACAGCCATTACACAAGAGACACACTAGTGCCTACAAAGTTACATACAAATGACGAAATAGTAAGTGTGGGACTATAAACATTTCATGCAAAGAGGTCTATCTCCCTAGCAAGAACATAAGCTTCAAGGAGAAATGTCCTGTTCTGACTTTTCAGACAGAGCTAGATAAGATAGATACTGACTTCTCGATGCAGACAAAGGCAAGCTACTAAATCTCACCCAGCCTTTCTTCTTATCTATACAATGAGAACAACCTACATCACATGCTTATTGAAAACCATCTAGCATGGTGCTTGCCGTTAATGATTTTCAAAAAAGACAGTGGCCGCTATTATCATTTTAGTTTCTATTTTGCTAAGACATTGGATGACTGACCACTTGAAAAAGTTTGTAATATAAAACCGTCAGAAAAGTCTAAGCCAGAGGTGTATTTTAATATAGATGGAAACATTAAAGGCCGTTGCACTGCTCAAACACTTTCAATAATACCAAACTTTTGAAAAATTAGGTTCTTGCCTTGGCATTCAAACCAACTAAAATATGGCCCCAATTTACCCTTTCTTGCTTGCTTCTTCACAGGCCCTGTGCTACAGTTGGTCTTGACTATTTGCTGCTTTCCTGAATCTTTCTCCCAGCTTCTTGACTTTGTTTTAGATGATGCTATCTAGATGTTTACCTCTCCCCAAGGCCTCCATGAAATTAACTTGACCGCCCACACCTGCCTGTAATCTCTACTTCTCTACTGACTCAGTTTTTTCCTTCCCCACTTTCTCTCATCATCAGAAAAGTCATGATGCATTTTTGTATAGAAAAATAAATCCTGACCTTCCTAATGACCTAATAGAAAGCTAGCATACATATTTTTTAAATAAGTAATTTGAATTTATTTGTGTCTTTTCACAGGGCTTGAATTAGATGCATCTCTAAAAATCTGCTTGTGAAATATCTTTTCTTTTTTAAGGGTCTATAATTCTGCATTAATCTCTGAACAGTACTAGAATCTATTGTTCTTTCTGTTGTCTACTTCAAACTGTGAACATCCAGGCCTCACATTTGAAGTATGATTCTCACAAGGTGTTTTTTGGCTTTAGTATGGTTGAGAATGAACGCATTCTCCAAATTTTAAAATGAACAAATATCTCCCCATGAGACAAATGAACAAACAAAAAGGTTAACCTATTAACAGGGAACAAATGATGTTTTAAATTTCTGAGTATTTTCATGAGAGCCATAGTTCACTATGTTTTCCAGAAACTGAATTTTATTTCACATGTCCATCAGTGTACGAATGTATTCCTAATCTAATCTAAAACACAAACAAAACAACACCAAACCAAAAATTCCCATGATAAACTTCTTGAAAGAGTTGTTTGTCAAAACTGCTACTTCCACAGACTTAACCTGCTTTAATTCTGCTCCAGCCTTCACCATACCTCAAAGATCCACTATGATCTCCTCTTTGCCAAATCCAGCTGTCCTGTTTCAACAGCGATCAGCACAGTTCCCCACGCCATCCTTCTTGAAATATCTCTTCTCGGCTTCCAAGACGTTTAATCTTTTGGGTTTCCATTATATCTAACTGAGCTTTTTGAGACACCTGTGCTAGTAATTCCTCTTCTTTCCAACCTCTTAATGTTGTTGTAAACTAGATTTATGTCCAAAATCCCCTCAGATCCCATCTATATGATGACTAAAGCCAAATAAAATCTCCAGCTTTATCTTAGTCATGAAATTTAAGTCTCTGGTCTTGTACATGCCATGACTAATTTGACATTTTCACTTAGAGGTCTCAGAAACAATGTGATTAAAATAATTTTTTATTTTACAGCCCTTCCCAATCTAATTTCTCACAGTCAAGCATCCCAGCAAGAACCATCATCCACCTAGTTTCGAGAGTTAAAAATCTGTAACTTAAACTTGATTTCTTTCTCTTCCTTAACCTTCCACATCCAGAATTGTCCCATTCGCTGCTTGCCCATTTTACCACTTCCCTAATGTAAGCTACCATCTGGACTTCTCACCTGGGCCTACAGCAACAGCTTCCTAACTAGTCTTCTTTCTTCCATTCTTGTACCTTGCCCTCCTGCAAGATATTCTCCACAATATTTTCCTTTAAAAATGTGTGTCCTTTTAAAATAGACATTTGTGTATGATCTTTTAAAAATGTGAACTTTTAAAAATGTATATCAGAGAAAGTCACTTCAATCCTTATCTTTCCTGAAAACCTCTGGTGGTTTTCTCTCTCTCTCTCTCTGTCTCTCTCTCTCTCTCTCTCTTTTTCTTGAGAGGTTTTTGCTATAGGGCATATGTGCTCACCAGAAAGACAGAGAAATACAGAGAGACAGAAAGCAAGAAGCCCCCCCCCCAGAGGAGATGGCCACACCACAATCCCTTCTCCTCCATTCTCCTCTCGGGATCCTGGGCACACATGTACACCTGCCTGGCATGAGTTTAAGCCAATGGGTCCGGGACTCGAAACACGGTCAACTACATGGAAGTTTAGCAACATAGCCACTAAGCTAACTGCTGGTCCCCCCTGGTGGTTTTCAATTATATTTAAAATAAATCCTATAGACCAGCAAGTGGCATGGTGGTTAAGGCACCAGACTCGCACGTGGTTGACTGTGGTTCTAATCCCAGACCTGGCAGCTTTCTCTCCCTCTCTCTGTCTGTCTCTGGTGAATGCATGGGCCCTATTGAAAATTAAAATAATAACAATAATAATAAATCAAATTAAATAAATAATTTTTAAAAACAATGAAATAAATATTTTTAGTCACTGTATATCATTAAAGCATACAAAATTAATTTCCCCAGCATGAATACACTAAATATTAGTCTAGTTAAAGATATTATCATACATGTGTCATCAACAGATAATTTTCTGTTGTTATGCCCCTTACAATCCTGAACTCTTTTTAAAAAAATATTTATGTATTTAATTTAATTTTATTTGATATTAATATTATTTTTCATTTGACTGGAGAGAGAAAGAAAGGAAAAGTGAGAAAGCAAGCCACCAGGTCTGGAATTTGAACCACAGTCAGCCAAGTGGGAGTCCAGTGCCTTAACCACCATGCCACCTGCTGGCCCAAAAGCCTGAACTCTTTTTTTTTTTTTTTAAGTCTGAACTCGACAAGAGTTGGCAAAGCCTTCTATAACCTACTTCTACTTACTTCTCTGATCTTATCTCTTACCACTCCCCTCATCCACTCCATGTCAGCCATAGACATAGTCCTTAATTACTAAGATTGTTCCAACCCATGAACCTTTTGGCCTTTATGCTAGTTTTTTCCTCTACTTCAAATAGTCTTCCAATTGCATAACTGTGTATTATTTGTCATTTAACTCTTAATCTGAGTTTTGCCTCCTCCAAGAGACCTTCAATGATCACCCCAATACATAGTAGCTCCTGTCCACTAATATTTTTCCATACTATCACCCTGGTACTCAACATATCCAATATTTCTTTTCCCTTTTTTTCTATTTCTTTTTTGTTTTCTATCTTCCTTCCTTTCTCTCTGTTTATTTCTCTCTCTCTCTCTCTCATTATTTTTTTGTTCTTGTTCAGAATTAAGTACTATGTGAGCAGGATCTGTATCTGTCTTGATCACCACAATATATACGGCCCATAGTCTATGAGTAGAATGTCAGTATTAGTATGTTTACTGTTCCTTTACATTCACACACACATACATATCCCCTACTGGACTGTCATTGTACCATCATTCATGATTAGGCATTTATGGAGCAAGAGCAGATAAATGAAAATAAAAATCAGTATTCTGGCCTATAGTTACCAGCCTGATGAGTGACAACTCTGAGCCATACTAAGTTTAAGAAGAACCCAGAAAGGAAAAAGGAATATATGATCACAGTCTTCAGGAATGTATTGGGATGCTTCTTTCCCAAATAACCCTAGCAGCTGCCTTCCAAAGAAAGCAGGAAATTCATACTTGGGACATTCCACTCACTGAGTGGTGAAGCAAGTGTCTAAATCTCTCATCCACCCTACTCCACCTTCACCTGAGACCTGGGTCATTTCATCTACTAAAGACAACAGTTTCACTCTTATAAACCTGCTTTGTATTCTTAATTCTCCCACTGACTAATTTTTTCAAAAAAGCCCATCATTTTTAATGGAGTAGCATAAAAAAGAAGTGATATATTCCTAATCAAGCAATGACTGGAAAAAATTCAGAAATACCAAGAGTCCAGCTCATAGGCAATGCCAGCAAAAACACAAAACCAAGAAAAATGATGGAAAGAAATATATTCACTTAAATATAATATGCTTTTTTTTCCTCTTAAACTTTTCAAACCTTAGATCTTTAGAAATGTTCTCTTGGACTCAAGCAGTATTTCAGGAGCATTGATCAAATCAAATTTTCTCTTAACTCCTGAACCAGAAAAATCCATTGCTCCTAGTAAAAGCATCTTTGTAGGGATTGATTGAAATCTTTCAGATAATATGAGGATAAGTCTCAGATCAGCTCTTCTTTTATTCCCAATAACTCAGGGCGAATTTTCTGAAATGTTGCACGTTTTCCACCTTATCAATGCTTCAGGCATAGGGAGGGGACACCCGTTCTAAATAGTATCAAATATTTGGAAACTAAGTAAGGCTCCCAGATTCTCAATATTTCAAGGTGATAAATAAGAGAAACTACTAAGTTCGTAAAATATTTTCTATCATTTTTCTTTGTATAATGCAAATAGATATCACATTTTATTTGTATTTTTTCATAAATCCATTGGCATAAAATATGCTCCTAGAAAAAAGCAGCATTTTACCAAAATGAGTAATAATGAAACAATGTAGCATATTGATGGTTATACATGGAAATTTTCATCCTTTGTAATTTGAGTCATGAAAATAAACACCCTAAATATAAGAAAAGATACTCAATTGTTTAATAAAGATCACAGCTTTAAACAGCTTTAAGCAGCCAGTTTGACAACAATGAAGTTTTTCAGCATCTATTCTGTGTTTTATTGATATGATTCTTCCACTGTTTATCACTATTTCCAATTGAATAATTGTACCTATTCTGGAAACCAGGGCCAAATGTTTAGGTAGTAATATTAGTATAATTTACTATTTGTCAAGAATCATCAATATTCAAAACGTTTATTTTTAAACAGATATTTTTGCAGATAGCAGCTTGAAAATCACACCAGGTGCATGTGCATGTGTGCCCAAAATCCCAAAAGGAGATTGGAGAAGGGACTGTGGCATGGCCATCCCCTCTGGGGGATGATTTATCACTTTCACTCTCTCTGGTGAGCATATGCTCCCTATATCAAAATCCAAACAACCCAAATGCCCCCATACGGCGCAATGGATTGAAAAACTGTGGCACATATACTCTATGGAATACTATTCAGCCATTAAGAACAACAAAACCCTGGCTTTTGACAGAAAGTGGAAGAATATGGAAGATTTACTGCTGAGTGAAGCAAGCCAGGCTATGAAGGAGAGACACTGTATGTCCCTACTTAATATATACCGATGTCCGCACTCTATAACTGAAACTGACAGGCTAAAGGATGTACAAACACAAGAGGTGGATGTGAATGCCAGATGTGGTGTGTGTGGAGGAGTGGGGCCTGGGGAAGAACATTTGGAGGAGGGATACGAAGACAGCATTGTTGAGACAGGGGAGTGTTGTTATATTTTGATCAACTCAACCGGAAGAAATGTTCATATATTGAAATGATCACCTTGTAAGCTAAATAATGGATTGAATGTATTAAAAAATGTAAATAAAAATAAATAAATAAATAACAACAACAACAACAGCAACAAAATTTAAAAATCCCCAAGATTGTTTATTAAAGGTTTATGTGTTCCTGGAATCTAATGTTGGAATGTCACAATTTGTTGTAAAAGTATGATATCTGATGTGGTCTCCTGATAGGATATAAAACTACACTTCGTGCCATATTGGGTCATATTTTTAATCACTATGTCAAAACTCATTCAGGTTTGTCCTGTTGACAAGTGTGCAAACTTGCCAAGTTGGTAGCCAACCGTGTTAAGAGCAGATAACAAAAACCAAAGTTCAGGCCAGTCGGTGGCATGATGTTTAAAGTGGATGGATCCCACATAGCGACTGTGCAGGTTGAGTCTCATACCCAGCTGTTTGAAAAATACTCTGGATGTGTGTGTGTGTGTGTGTGTGTGTGTGTGTGTGTATGCCCAAAATCCTGAAAGGAGAATGGAGAAAGGATTGCAGTATGGTCATTACCCCTGTGGGGCGATTTCTCACTTCCCCTTTCTCTCGTTCTCTCTCCCTGTCTCTCTGCTGAGTGCATGCACACTATAGCAAACAATAATAACAGCAACGACAAAAGCAAAGCCCAATTCTAAAATTTCTAGGAAGTACCTTTTCAACATTATCTAGTCTGTGTGCTTGCCTTTTACCTCTATTTGAGTCAAAGCCAAGAAAACATATTCAAAGATTCCCTGACAAGGGCAACAGTAATAAAATTACAAAGCCAAAGGTTAGAAAGGAAAATCAGATTGACTTATACCATTTTTGAATAAACTTCTTATGTTAGAATAGTTTTAGATTTTCAGAGAAGTTGCCAAGGTAGTACAGAGTTCCCATATAACTCATATCAGTTTCCCCTGTTGTTAAAATATCCTTCATGAGTATAGTACATTTGTCACTACTAATAAACCAGTTGCAATATATTACTATTAATTCCATAATGTATTCAGATTTCCTTAGTTTTCTTTTTTCTTTTTTTTTTTTTTTAATAGAGATTTTTGCAGGTGGCATGGTGGTTAAGGGCACTGGACTCCCACATGGCCGACCATGGTTAGAGTCCTGGACCTGGAGGCTTGCTTTCTCACTTTCCCTTTCTCTCTCTGTTCCTCTCTGCTTAAATTAAGATAAATGAAGTTAAATAAAATAATTTTTAAAAAGAGAGAGAGATTTTTGCTATACAGCACATGTACTCACCGGAGAGACAGAGAAAAAGCAAGCAAGAAATCACTCCCCAGGGGGATGGCCATGCTGCAATCCCTTCTTCTACATTCTGCTCAGGATTTGGGGCACACACACACACATGCACCCAGTGTGAGTTTTAAGCCACCAAGTCCAGGACTTGAACCACAGTCCACTACGTGGGAGTCCAGTGGCATAACCATTATGCTATCTGCTGGTCCCTTCTTAGTTTTATACTAACATCCTTTTTCCGTTTGAAGATTCCACTCCGGATATTAAATTACATTAGATTGTCATGTCTCCTTAGGTTTCTCTTGGCTAGGATGATTTCTCAGACTTTCCGTGTTTTTGATAACCTTGACAGCTGTGAGGAGCACTGCTCAGATATTGTAAAGATTGTCGCTCTATATGGATCTGTCTATGTTTTTCTCATTTTTAAGTAGGGTTTGTGGGTTTGGGAGAGGAAAACTACAGAGTTGAAGAGCCACGTTCACCACATCATGTCAAAGATACATAGGATCAGCATGACATATCACTGCAGATGCTAAACTTGATTCACTGACTGAGGTAGTGGTTTACAGGTTTCTGCACTGTAAGGCTCCTTTCCCCCCTCCTTTTACCATTTGGAAGGAAGTTACTACATGCAGTCAATACTAAAGAAGGAAGGAATTCTGTTCCACTTCTTTTACAGAGAGATATCAACAAAGTTCTTGGCAAATAGACAAATAGATTTGTCCATTTTCCCCACATTTTTTCCATATTCAATTTTTTATTCATGTCATTATGGATATTTATTATATGACTTGGGCTATACAATTCAATACTATATTATTTCTTTCTTTTGTTGCTCAAACACTTAACAGCTATGCCATTGGGAGTCCTTCTATTTGGCCCTTGTATCCCATTGACATTGGCCTCATTTTGGTTTTCTTTAGTAATTCCTTACTTTCTAGTATTACAAGATGCTCCAAGTTCATATTTTATATTTTGTGCCCCAGCCCTAAGATCAACATTTCACTGGTTCTTTTTTATGGAGAACTGTATTAAAACAGAATAGTTTAAATCAGGCCTAAACTTTGACTTTTTCAACTAACCTTGGACAGAGGAGTTTCATTTTATTTTCATGGCTTAAGACTCAGAAAACTTTGCCTAACTGCTAGAAGTTTGGACCTACTTAAAGCTAGTCTCTGTTCAGCTCCCAATCTTTCTCTCCCATGCCCCAATATCTCAGACTGCCCCACTCCTTGTCTTTGAAGTTCTTTTCCTTAGGAACTGTTCATCCTATTTTCTACAACCAAGACATTCTAAGGCTTAACACACTGGTCCCTTTATCATTCTCACCCATGAAATGACCAGTTTCATGGCATGGTGATTGAGGTGGCTAGATCCCACACAGCCAATTGTCCCCAACACTGCAGCTTAAGATATATGTTGGGTATATGTGCATGCATACTCAAATTCCCCAAAAAAAAGAAGATATGGAGGAGAAGATAATGCTTCATGACGATTCCCCATGGGAGTTGCTTTCTTCCTTTCTCTCTCTCTGTCTCTGTTCCTCTCTGGCAAGTGCACACACACTCTGACAAAGTTTAAGTAACAGTGACAGCAACCCTTAGGCTCTTTCTCCCTTCTCATCAGTATATCCCATCTGCAATGTTTCAGAGCACTGGGAACCATCCATGTGCATTTACAAGGAAAGTATTGTACAGCTAAGTTTAGAGAGTAAAGACTGGTGAAGAGAAAAAATTATTTAAGAGTCAAGGGCTCTTTATTTAGTTAGTTATTGTAATTTTCTAAGGGCATGTGCACTCACATATGATGAGACAGAGAGGCAGGGGATGGGGAGTGAGAAGGCATTCCCCCAGGAGAGAGACCCATTCTCTTCCATTCTCTCAGTATTTGGGGCATGTACACACATGTGTTAGCATGTTTTCCAAGCCACTGGGTGTAAGACTCAAATCCACAGTCAGCCATGTGGGATTCAACAGCCTTGACCACCATACCACTGGATGGCCCAAGAGTTGAGAACTCTTAAAATACAACTAATGGCTCCCAAACGGAGGTGGGACTACTATAAGACATTGATTGTGTTCACAGTCTACAAAAGTAGGGTTAATTTAAATCTTGGTTTAAGGTTACTTTGAATAGTTGTGTAATCCCTTGAATTAATAGGAAGTACTTATGGATGTCACACCAAGACTGGGATGCACTGATCTCATACAAGGAACCCTTCTCAGTGAATGGCAAGGGATGCTGGCCTAAGGTATTGAGCATGCATCGCCTGGAATGCAGTCACAGCCTGGCACTCTCCACCTCCAAGCACCTCCCAGAATGAGCACCACTGCAAGCAGCAGTAGCTTTGTTATAAGGAAGCTCATAGCTAATTATACACAGATATTCAAATTAAACCTAAAGGTGTTATTTAATAGAGAGCCACTAGTTTGGAATTGTCCATAGTAAGTGGGAACTACATTGGGAAATAATATTTAGATATAATTGAGAAAGACTTTATTTTAGTTGTTATCATCTCTTCCCCTTCAAACACAAGTTCTGCAAAAAAAAAAAAAAAAAAAAAAAAAAAAAAGGGGAAAATACCTAGAAGAGAGGACTTTGAAATGTTTCCAGCACAAATTATGAATGTTGAAGGTAACAGATATGATAACTATCGTGATTTAATCACTACACATTATATAGAAGTATCAAAATATTATACCATGCCTCATAAATATACCTTATTGTTTGTCAATGTAATATAAGAACAATAAAAAATTTGACTGACTAATTTTGACTTTCATTCCATCTCCATCCTCTTCTTTTCTCATACAAAAATGTTCACAAGTGGGACCAGCAGTTGACGTAATGGCTATGTCACTGGACTCCCATGTAGTTGACTGCAGTCTGAGTCCCAGACCTGGTGGCTTAAACTCATGCCAGGCACAAGGAGAATGATGGAGAAGGGATTGCAGCGTGGCCATCCCCCTTGGGGGGAATGATTTCTTGCTTTCTGTCTCTGTCTCTCTCTGTCTTTCTGGTAAGCGCATGCACCCTATAGCAAAAATCTCTCAAAAAATAATGAAATAAAACAAACAAAAACAAAACAAAAAATGTTCACAAGCGGAAAGCAGATGCACACAAAAAGAGAATAAAAGTCAAGAAGCAGAATGCATCAAAGCCAGACTAGATACCTAGACCTAGAAAAATGTAACACTGGCAGGAATATCACATGTCTATTTTTTTTTTTTTTTGAGAGAGAGATTTTTTGCTATAGGGCATGTGCACTCACCAGAGAGAGAGACAGAAAATGAGAAATCACCCCCACACACAAAGACAGGGGAGATGGCTATGCTGCAATCCCCTCTCCTCCATTCTGCTATTGGGATTTTGAGCACGCACATACACATGCCTGGCATGAGTTTTAAGCCTCCAGGTCTGGGACTTGAACTGTGGTTGACTACATGGCAGTCCAACAACAACCATTACACCATCTGCTGGTCCCAATATCACATGTCTTAATCAACCATCTTACTCATCAAGAAGAAGGAAATGACAGACAAGCTCCAAGGTGCTTAAACTTTTGGGAGTGGCTACTTTAACTATGTCCTTCACATTTTAATAAATGGAGCACTTAGGACTTCTTCATAGGTGTGTTCCACTCTCTTTCTGTTTCTCTTGCTCTCTCATGGTATCTGAGGGCTTTCTTGGAAACTATGTTTCACACTAATGATTTTCCTCAGGATTTTTAGCCCAGATAAGCCAGAAAAAATCCAAGCCCAGTTTCTTTCCTAACACTCTCGACTGTCTAACAGCCATCCTTTCACCAGTAGTATGATTCTCACCCAGCAGAGGATTAAATCAATACTTATGGTATTTGTCCCATTTTCCATTACACTGAGGAAAGTCTCAATTATAACTTCATTTCACCTTCACAACCTCTGTCACTTACATAGGTAGTTTTCCAGATAGTGTTTGTTTATTCTACCTTAACCTAGATTTTGATCTGCACTCTTCTTATTTCCACAAAGATTTTCAATTTATTTAGTGAAAGGTTTCCAATATTTTTTTTCTTTTTTTTTTTTTTTGGAGAGGTTTTTGCTATAGGGCACGTGCGCTCACCAGACAGACAGAGAGAGACAGAGAGATAGAAAGCGAGAAATCACTCCCCAGGGGGGATGGCCACGCCGCAATCCCTTCTCCTCCATTCTCCTCTTGGGATCTTGGGCACGCACGCACACGCGCCCGACATGAGTTTAAGCCACCGAGTCCAGGACGCGAACCGCGGTCGACTATGTGGGAGTCCAGCAACATAGCCATTACGCTAACTGCTGGTCCCAAGATTTCCAAAATTTACTGGAAAGAGAAATCTGTTAAAGAGAACTCAGAAAACCACGGGACCAGTCACAAGTGGCATCCTGGAATTTCTTGAGCCCCAGGACGTACAGAGAAAAATATGGGTTGTCTGATACAAGAAACTAAAAAGCCAAACTACTGACCTATAGAATATGATGCATGCTTTACAATCAAATGAACCTCTGTGCTCTTTGCATTGGAAACGTCTGATGGGATATTGCTTCTAGGTGTTTTGGTGGATTTTAGAATTCTGAAATTATGTGTGTGTGTTCAAGCTTAAACTCTATGTGTCTTGTTGGTGATATCTACACACGTCATGTGCCAGACCTTCATATTTGAAGAGCAAGTACAGCCAGAGGCTTAACAAAACAAAAACAAAACAAAACTGTTCATTTATTTATTTATTTCATGAGAAAGACATACAGAGAGAGACAGAGTCACTCCCAACAGGATCTGCACATCGCAATCCACCCCAGCCCCAGCCAGTAGCTCAGGCATGTGCGTGTGTCCCTGGTGTGTACAGAGAAACACTGGAATGCGAACCTAGGACCTTCCCATGTGGTCTCAGAATGGCAGAGTGTTGTGCTTCCCTTGAGCCACTGCAATTGGCCCCTCCAGCCTTTATTCAATAGGTTTTTTTAAAAAAATATTTCATGTAAACAAGTTATTTTAGTAATACAATCCAAACGATATATTAAAGATTAAATTGTGCCATTAAAGAAAAACTATGTAAGAAATTTTCAAAGTTAGTATTTCCTATTTTTTTATTACTTTGCCAGAGGGTGTATGCACTCTCCTGAGAGAGGCAGGAAGACAGAGAGATAGGAAGAAAAGAGAAAGCATCTCCCCAACCCCACTGGGAATGGTCACATCACAATCCCTTCTACTCCGTCTCTCCTCCTTTCGGGATTCGGGGCATGAATGCACATGTGTCCAGCATGCTTCTCAAGCCACCAAACCATGTAGTTAGCCATGTGGGATCCGGCCACCTTAATCACCGTGCCACAGGTTTACCCAGTATTTCCTATTCTTAAATATTCTTTTTCTCTTCAACTATTACTTACAGTACGAAGGGTCTTTAAAATGTTCATGGAAATATGTATAATGAAGAAACTATGCATGGACTTCCAATTTTTTTTGCACCAAAATAAATTCTTACTTTAACTCAATTTTCCATGAACTTTTTAAAAATTGCTTTAATTTTATTATTATTATTATTATTATTTTAATGTTCTATAGGGCACATGTGCTCACCTAAGACAGACAGACAGAGACAGAAAGGGAAAGTGAGAAAGCTAGCTGCCAGGTCAGGACTCAAACCATGGTTTGCCATGTGGGAGTCCAGAGCCTTAACCACCACACTACTGCTGACCCAGTCCATGAACTTTTTAAAGTCCCCTCATCTGTATCTATATGCTAAGGAAACCACTAGTTTAAGCAATCAGACATTGTTTATAGCACTCAAAGCCATCTCTAAGTGATGGCATTGCTTTGTTTTTCTATCGCAATAAATTTCTATAATTACTCGTGTGTGTGTGTGTGTGCGCTAATATAGAACTAACAGCCATTTCTACACTACACAGAGATTTATTCCTCTAAGGATTATATCTAAAAGGTACCAATGACTCTCAGTTTCATCTTTTAGATCTTCTACCTGGCACCATTATTCCAGTTGGATAAATGTTTTCTGAATACTTAAACTAAAGCCAGCATTGAAGATGTCTCTGTCTTCAAGATCTGCTATTGAGAATATTACTGCTGCTAGCAAGTAAAGAAGCATCTCTGTTTGTCATGGTGGTTTTCCAGTTCTACTTGGTTAGGTCATTTTTCTTGAAGCTGGGCTTCAATGACTTTTTAAAGCATTTCTTCCTCTCTGATTCTCAATGCTTTACTAGTGGCAGACCCAATGGGAAAGCAATCTGTGGAGAAATTACGCTTAACAGATGATGGCATATCCTTTATTTAAGGACTGAAATACTAGGTTGTCAGAAAAGTTATGATGTCTTTTTTCATGGTTTTCTATGCAAAAATGCATCATGACTTTCCCAAAGACCCAATAAAGAAACAATTTCAAAGAGAATATGACCCAGGAGGGAAACCTTAGATGAGAAAAAAGGAAGAAAATATATGTGTGAAGGGCACAAGGAATGGGCCAAAGATCTGCTAAGGTGGAACTATGGCACTGGACATAAAAAAAAGTTTACAAAGCACTTTCACAAATGTGATGTGGATGAAGTAGAGAATATATTCTTCTCAGAGGTGAGAAAAGGGGCTCAGAGAGGTTCAGTGATCTCCACAAGGTCACACAGCTAGTACACAAGTAGTAGAGCTTGTAGGGTTTGTATACATTGTTGTTGTCAGGATGGTCTTTGTCTTCATGTCAGATGATTACTTTTTTCTCTAAGCACATGACCAATGTGTATAGCTATCTGAATTTATTTTATTATAAATTCATTCAATGTTACACTTTGTTCTTGAAGCTTATTGACTTGGTAAATTATTTTTTATAAAATTTTTTGCTATAGGGCATGTGCACTTCATGTAGAGCAACAGACAGAGACAGAGAGAAAACACATCCCAGGGGAATGGCCATGTAACAATCCCTCTATTCTCCTTTTTGGATTTGGAGCACACATGCATATACACCTGGCATGTTTTTCAAGCCACCTGGTCCAGGACCTGAACGATGCAGTCAGCCATATGGGATCCAGCCACTTTAACCATTGTATCACCAGCTGACCCAACTGGTAAATTCTTTACAAAGACTCATGGACCTCATTCCCTTATGATACTTACAAATTTGGTTGTCTATCCTTTTCTCTTTTTAATCACTTTCTTAGTCCATTATTACATTCCTAACAAAAATATCTGAAACTGGATGATTTATAAAGAGAGATTTATTGACTCACAGTTCTTGTGACCAAAAGGTCTAAACCTAAAGGTTTAAGCCTGGCATCAGGCTGGCCTACAATATGGACATATTGGAAGCACAAAGGATGGTATGGAGAGCGAACGAGCTGCAAGTAGTTCTCTTTTATAATAATCAGCTCTCGTGAGAACTAATTCCTTCACAGGAGACCTAGAACTCACTGGGTCTTATAATAATACATCACCAATCTATTCATGAGAGTGGTGTCTTCTGTGATGCAATCACTGTGATCCAATCACTGCCCAGTAGGCTTCACCACCTACCATCATCAAATTCCAAATCACGAACCTTCAGGGGATAAACCACTATCCAAATCATAACAACCACTAAAATAAATAATAACTCTGGTGTAAAAAAAAAAAGAAGCTAATACATTACAGAAATATATTAAGATAATTACAGTCCTTTGTAATTTAGCTTCTCTTCCCTACCATAGATAATTATCATTAATACCATCAACTCACATTAAACCATCTTAGTTATAATTAACTCACTTAAAACTTGAGTCTTAAACTGTCAGCAATGTACATTTACAGTGCTGGACAAATAGTACCCACCTCAGGCTTCTCCAGCAAGGAGAGCAGGTCACACCCAGAAGAACTTAGTCAGTGCATCAAGTGTTTTACCAAAAACATTTACCTTTGTCTCGCAGTCTGCAACACGGTCCCCTCAGGGTTCAGATTAGTATCAGCACAGCTGTGCCAGGTAACTTCTGTGGTTGCTTCAACTATAATGAGAGGAGAGATAAAGGAGGCCAACAGAGAGAAGCCAAGTGGAGCAGAGAGAAAAGAGAGAGGCAGACCAAAAAAGAATGTCCTCATGTTCTTTAAAGCAAATCAAGAAAGTCATTTTTCTCTTGTTGCTGAAAAATTGGCTATGAAGACAATTTCAGAGGGCACAGTCCCAAAACATTTAAGAGAGGTTAAATTCATCAAATATATATCAATTGACATTATTTGAATAATAGTTTGTCCCCCAAAGATTCATGTTCTGGAAACTTAGTCCCCAGTGTAACGACTTTAAGGAATGGTGAGACCTTTAAGGGATGGTCCCTAGTGGAGGGGCTGGATATGAGAGGGACAAATAGAAGACGTGGCAAATTCTGTTTCCTCTCTCTTTGCACTCACCCATTTTCCTCTCTGCTTTTGCCACCCATGTTGTGATGTAGCACCAGAAGCCAGCATGATGTTGGCCTCACATCTTTGGACTTTTTAGTTGCCAGAATCATGAGCCAAATAAACCTCTAAGATATGAACTATCCCGTACTGTACGCAGACACCATGTAAGGTGTTGGGAACGTAGAACGCCAACTAGATACATTTCCTGACTCATGGTGGTGATGATATAATAGGGAAGACAGGTACTAACTAACTAATTACTTGAATATAATGCAAAATTAAAACTGTGACCACTGTTAAGAAGGAAGAGTATACAGTATTTTTTGGGGGGGAGGGAGAGGTTTTTGCTATAGGGCATGTGCGCTCACTAGAAAGACAGAGACAGAGACAGAGAGATAGAAAGCAAGAAATCACCTCCCGGGGGGGGGATGGCCATGCCACAATCCCTTCTCCTCCATTCTCCCCTTGGGATCTTGGGCATGCACATGAACCCAGCATGAGTTGAAGCCACTGGGTCTGAGACTCAAACTGCAGTCAACCACATGGGAGTCCAGTGACATAGCCATTATGCCAACTGCTGGTCCCAAGTATACACTGATTTTTCAAAAGGATCTCATATAGATTGACTAAGTTTCAGTGTGCTATGAGTAGTGGGGAAAGTTACTCACATTTTAAAAACAAACCTCATTCAATCCTTTGACTCAGTAAATTAAAGGAAGAGTGGTTCTCTTGTGATGCTCAGAGTCCAATTAGATAAAAATACATCAGAACTATGACAGCCTTGATTTTCTGGATCCAGGGCCAAAAGCAATATTGGGCACCTTTGAAATTGCCCACTTTCTAGCTGTAGCTTTTTGATACTGATAAATAGCATTGCAGTGAAAGATGAAAGGGTGGAAAATTTGTGGTAAATAAGGTTTGGATCAGGCAATTTAAAAGGGTAGTGTGTTTTGCATAACATCAGAGAACAAGATGAAGCTGCTGTACTGAAATGACAGTTCGAGAAAGCATTTGCTGCTAGCAAAAACAGAAGGCTAACAATTTGATTTGGGGGCTTAAACATGCTACGGAGAAACTTATGAAAAAGGGGTTAGCAATACAGCCAATAGTAGATCAGCTTCTCAAAATGTCATCAAGTGATGTTCTCTCTCCTCCAAAGAAAAACATTTCCAACAATAACTTAAGGTCTATCCATAGCTGCTTACTAGAGTCACTACAGGGAAAAAAAAAAAAGATTTACATGTGTTAAGGATTTTAAAAATTATGATATATTATTTAAATATATCTGTGAATGATTAATTCGTTGACTGGTTTACATTCATTGGAATTCACTACAGAGAGCTTCAAACTGTGTAGCCCTAAGTGTTCCATTTGCATTTTAACTGGCATTTTAATTTTAAAAACCTGGCCTTAAGTTGTTGGATAGGACGATATCCTTTAGCTGAAAAATTTTCTATACTGAAACCTGCTTTTGCTTATTCTTGTGGTTTCTAACCTTAAAGATGAACTTTAAGGAGTCAGAAAATTTAAAATTTCACATCATTGGGTACTTTCTGAGATGAGGTTCCATAGCTTTCATTAGATTTTCAAGTAAGCTCATGACTAAAATTTGTAGAATCACGGATTACAGCCTTTGGAACTTTCCTTAGATTTATCATCTTTTGTAAATATAAAATGTTCTTTTTTTTATAGATAAGTGGAAGCAAATATTTTTCTCCATGTTTGTACATGTGTGTATGCATATTCATGCTAGAACGTTATGAGTAGGTGAATATATGTATAGGTAGGTGTATACATACACATATACACATGCACATGAATGCACAGATATGAGTATGAATAAATTGAAAATAAATATAGATATGTAATGTCAAATGTTATAGTATACTTGATTTTATGACTATTAATTATTAATAATATTCTCAATGATTGTAAGCACCCAGAGAATAGAAAATGTATTCCATTTACCTGTTATAATAAGCACTTTGGGGACCAGCAGTTAGCGTAATGGCTTGTCGCTGGACTCCCATGTAGTCGACCGTGGTTCGAGTCTCGGACCCGGCGGCTTAAACTCACACCGGGCGCGTGTGCGTGCGTGCCCAAGATCCCGAGAGGAGAGTGGAGGAGAAGGGATTGCAGCGTGGCCATCCCCCCTGGGGGGTGATTTCCTGGTTTCTATCTCTCTGTCTCTCTCTGTCTGCTGGGTCTTTTTTTTAAGCTTCTTTTACTCACCTACACAAAAAGACTTCAAAAAGTTCATGGAAAGAGACCAGCAGTTAGTATAATGGCTATGTCACTGGACTCCCACATAGTCGACCATGGTTCGAGTCCTGGACCCAGCGGCTTAAACTCACGCCAGGCGCATGTGCGTGCGTGCCCAAGATCCCGAGAGGAGAATGGAGGAGAAGGGATTGTGGCGTGGCCATCCCCCCTGGGGGGTGATTTCTCGCTTTCTGTCTCTCTGTCTTTCTGGCGAGCACACACACACTAAAACAAAAAAACCTCTACAAAAACCAAAAAGTTCATAGAAAATGGATGTAAAATATGAGTTCATTTGATGCAAAAGAGTTTTGAAATATACATGCATTTTCATATGCTTTTTCCATGAAATTTTTGAAGGCTCCCTCATATGAAGAATAATACATTGTGAGATTTAGGTCCATTATCACATTTCCACTCCGCAAGCCAGATGTTACTTTTTAATATACAAATTCTATGCAAAAGGTTGTTAACAATACATTTTTTCCCCACAAGATTTGACTAGGGAGTAGGAAGACAGAAGCCTTGAAAGGGGAGTAGTCTCTGCATGCAATGCATTGTGCCCTTACTTCAGTAAGGCAAGTGAACCTTCTTGGTGGAAGCCTTGCTTCTTCTACTTTTCTTCTTCATCTGCCTCCTTCTTCTTTATTCTGTACCTTGACCTCCCTTCCCCTTCCTTTAGGTACTTATGAGCATTAAGAATGAAATGCAGAAAAATTCAATTCAATCTGGTTTATTAAATTCATACAAAAATGTTGGATATTTTAAAAAAAAACACATTACAGGGACCAGCAGTTAGCGTAATGGCTATGTTGCTGGACTCCCATGTAGTCGACCACGGTTCGCGTCCCGGACCCGGTGGCTTAAAACTCACGCCGGGGGCGCGTGTGCGTGCATGCGTGCCCAAGATCCCGAGAGGAAAATAGAGGAGAAGGGATTGTGGTGTGGCCATCCCCCCTGGGGTGTAATTCTTGCTTTCTATCTCTCTGTCTCTCTCTCTCTGTCTGGCGAGCGCACGCGCCCTATAGCAAAAAAAAAAAAAAAAAAAAAAAAAAAAAAAAAAACTCTCAAAAAATTAAAAATTTAAAAAATTTTAAAAAAAATTACATACTTGAAGGAGAACTTACATTATTTTTAGTTCATTCTGCTCATATAACAAGAAACAGCTAAGTCTCATGGGCATTACTAGCCATTATTTATCGAGAAGAATAATAGAAGCCCAAAAATAATCTAACAATGGTTATTTCCCTGTGCTATTTACATTTTCTGCTACTGTGATTAAGTTAGTCAAGAAGTTAATACTGATTGATCCTCCAATAACTGTGGAAGTCTTGATATATGTGATAAACAATTCATTTACAGGAGCTTAAGAAGAAAGGTCATGAGCTCAGTGGTCAGTGAAGCAGAGAGGAAAAGGAGTACAGGGTGGTGACTAGGAACAGGGGTGGGGACAGCAACACTGTCCACCTGCAGTAATAAGGCCGTGCCTCTCTCCTTCACTTATTGGCAGTGGACAGCTCACATTTTTCTGGCATGCAGTGTAATTACAGTCCATATTGGTTGAATGAATAAGCAGTAAATGGGGTGATTGGGTGTGAAAAAACACAATGTGATCCTAAGTCCAGAGACATGGAAATCTATGTAACATGTAGGAGAATGACAGATAGATCAACCTAGTGCATCAATTTGAATAAAGTGGTTCCCTTCCTTTGAACTTCTACAGCATTCTTAGTTTACTTTAGATCTTTGCCACATCTTTTCCACTGGGAATG
Organism: Tupaia tana; assembly: GCA_026018925.1. Classification (NCBI taxonomy): domain Eukaryota; kingdom Metazoa; phylum Chordata; class Mammalia; order Scandentia; family Tupaiidae; genus Tupaia; species Tupaia tana. The sequence continues at coordinate 168,148,602 of JAKSZU010000006.1, read as the reverse complement.
ATGTTTTTCTTCTCAATCTCTCCTTTAAGAAGGGAACTCTGTTTTGCAATCAAGATCTATGATCTCTATATGAATGCTCAAAGTTTAGCACAGGGAATGGGCCAATAAGAGGTTGATAGACCTATGACGAATGCATTGAATTAATGAATCAGTTTATATTGTCTTGTATAATAATCTTGAAAATATTGTACCTTGATGTTGCACTAAATAGTTGGAGTTCATTTTGAAGTCAGTGGATAATCAGTTCATATGTTTGAGCGGAAGCGTAATATGACTCATTGGTGAAAAATAACACACTAATGCCATAGCATAGGTAAGAATTGGTAGGTTGGGATGATGGCAGTAAGCACGGACAGAAATGGAGGTATGAATATAACACACATTGTATATAATCCTAAATATGCATTGAAGTGGATGCTACCATGCTCTAAAACCCACTAACATTTTTGCTCTATTGACTCATTTCTGGCTACTATATACTTACTAAAATATTCCTTTTTTAATATTTTTATTTCATTTTCTTTTACACAGTTAATCACATTATTTACCTTACAAAATGAATATTCCAACTTGTGAACATTTCTCCCTTGTCTAGTTGATAAAACTATAAAAATTATCTTCAACAGATCATACCACATTTTTCAAAATACTCATCACTTACATAAAAGACCTTTTGCTTTTCAGAGTACCATTATCTAGAACATATGTACAGCATGTTCAGGTTTAGCTTTGAAGTCTAACAATTACACCACCATTTCATTCAGAGGAAAAAAGGAAAGAGTCCCAGTACTTAACCTGATCATTTCTGTGATTCTGTCAACAAAAATATCAAAAGTGAGAAAGCATATCAAATCAGGTCAACAGACTTGTTTTTGAATGAGAAAACAGAATGTTCCAGCATTTACTCACCTTAAAATTTTTATATGAAAATGCCATTTTAAAACAGTAAATAGATACATTATGAATATCTAGTTTTTAAAAGAAACTCAACTGGAGTAGGTTCAAAAGAACCTATATAATAACTCCTTTGCCCTTGAAAAGAAATATTTCCACAGACACAACAACCATCTAGTTCTAGACGCAACCAAATCTAAACATAATTATCAAAGTTTAGAGAACAGAAATTGTATAAAAACATCGATTTTGCTTTATATACATTCTACTTTCCAAGGTTAGCATGTTCTTAGTAAATCTAGTCTTACCAAATAACTTGACAATAAAGAACTTTTCTAGGGAATCTATTCATGAGTCAATATTTATTAAGCCTTTATTATGTGCCAGGGACTAAGGTAAACATTTTATGTAATTAATTGTGTTTAAACTTCAGAACAATTTTTCAAAATAAGCATTTTACCCCCACTAAATAGGTGGAAAATGAAGCTCAGCAAATCAAATGATTTGCCCAAGTTCACACCTTGTAACTAGTGGAAGAAATGTGGAATACTAAGAAAGGATATGAACCTTAGAATCCAAAAGCCTGAGTTGGAACAGTGGTTACACTCATTAATAGCAGCAGGACCCTGGGAAATTCACCTACTTCCTGAGTCTTGGCTTCGTGTAAAATTCACAGGTGCTATAATATGATAGTTAAACTATCAACTTTGGAGCCAGACTGCCTGGGACTGAACCCAAGTACCACCACTCACTGGCTGTGTGACCTCAGGCAAGTCACTTAACTCTATTCTTGAATTTTTTTACCTGAAAAATGTAGACAATGATAATATCAGTAAGAACTATCTCACAGGAGTGTTATATGGGGTATGGGAACTAATAAGATGCTTATAATTGTGCTTGGCACATAATAAGTGTTTATAGATATATTAGCTATTAAAGTAATTATGGCCTATACCTCCCAAGATTGTTGTTAAAAAAAAAGAAGAAAGATGAAATATGTGAAAGCACTAAGTCCATGGCAATAGATTCACTGAAAATGAATCACAAAGGTTAACAGTTTAAAATTCAATGGCAATGAGACCAGGAGGTAATAAAACACATGAATAGAAGCTGTACTGCTACCAGCCGTTTATAGAACTTGCCAAATGCCTGCAGACACATGGTTCTGTGTTAGACAATGCCCAAATAAGCTGACCGAGTTTTTCTAGGCCAACTTAAGAATTCTGTTTTTACATGTGATAGTGACTGTGATTCTGAAGGCAGCATCGGTTTGCACCCAGTGCAGAAGTGCTCAAAGTTCCACATAGGTATAGACAGGTGACAAGCACCTGGCTCCTTCCAAGACTTCAGGATCCAAATGTTGGCTCAATTACAAAGACATTGCTCTCACATGGAAGAATTCATGTCCAGCTTGCTACTACAGGAGGATTAAGAATAGAGTCCCAGGGGCCAGCTTTGTGACCTCATGGTTAAAGGAGCTGGATCTCACATGGCTGACCTCAAGATTCAAACCCTGGGCTCAGCAGCATGAAAAATATTCTGTGCATGCATGTGCATGCTCAAAGTCCAGATAGGATAGAGAAATGGAGGAAAGAAACTGCAATAAGATCATGTCCTATTGAAGTATGCTTTCTCTCTCTCTGTTTCTCTCTGGTGAGCGCAAATTTTGAAAAAAGAACAGGATTGTAGCTGAATGCATCCATCTTGTATGTGGGCTTTGTGTTTAGCCACTAGTACTAGAGAATCAGAAAAACGTGACTTGTTTAGGGTGCCAATAAGAAACCCAGAGGTAACATCTGGGGATGGTCCTGCAGCATTATTAGGTATTTAAGGGCCAATCTGCTACATGTGGAGGAAAACATGATTATGGCTGATATTTGTCCGTGAGAGGACCTAGGACCCAGTTCAACCGCCTCGATCCTTAGGCTTTTTTTTATTAGCTCAGTTCAGGTCATGAGTGCTCAATGTCAAAATGGGGCTTTGAGTCCCTCCTGGATTTATTCCACTAGGGCAGTTTTTTCCAGTCTAAACCCTGAACATTTAACAAGAGCGAGCTTGTACATCAAGAAATCTGCCAGACTTAATAGCTGGCAGCTTCCTCTTACTGTAGCTCTTTGGAAGTCTGTTTAAATTTAGTAACCAGGTTTCAGAGCTGCCAAGCCAGGGACTAGGCCTAGGAAGGGTTTCCATCTATCCATCACCAACTCCTGTGTGCTTGGCCCTACAGAGGCTTTATTCTAATACCTGATGCTCACAACAACCCAGCAACAAAGGACTCCTTCATCTCGTTCACCCATGAAGAAGCTGAGACTCCGAGAAATTAAATGATGTGTCCAGAGTCACAATGCTGGGGCTAGATGGTGGCATGGTAGTAAAACAAGGCACTCTACAAGGCAGACTCACAGGAAAGGCTGCTGAACTGTGTCCAGAGACTTCCTTGAGTATGATGTGCCTGCAACCAGGCTGGATGAGACTGGGGTGGATTGTAGTAGATAGTGCTGAAAATCTATTCTTCTCTCTTTATCTGTCTGCCTCTCTTTCTCTCTGGCTCTGTCTTTTTTTTTTTTTTTTTTTTTTTTTTTTTTTTTTTTTTTTTTTTTTTTTTTTTTTGGGAGAGATTTTCGCTATAGGGCGCGTGCGCTCGCCAGACAGACAGAGAGAACATCGAGAAATATGGTCACGCCGCAATCCCTTCTCCTCATTCTCCTCTCGGGATCTTGGGCACGCACGCACACGCGCCCGGCGTGAGTTTTAAGCCACCGGGTCCGGGACGCGAACCACGGTAGACTACGTGGGAGTCCAGCGACATAGCCATTACGCTAACTGCTGGTTCCCATCTGGCTCTGTCTTTCTCACACCTGGAATAAATACATTTTAAAAAATTATAGTGCTGATAACAACTAGAATCATGATTCAAATTCAAGCATAGTCTAGTTTGAATGAAGTGTATGTGGAGATGGGAGGTGCAAAGTTTTTGGCAGGAGAACAAAGTGCCTTTTTTTTTTTTTACCCCTCTGACTAAATTATTGTTATCAGATAGCCTCTGTTATCTAGGGCCAGACCTAGGGTTGTTTCTGGCATTTGGTCTGTTTGAGTCTCCTGCACTACCACAATTCATGTGTCAATGCAGGTCTGTTGGCACCCAGTATATGTACTGGGTTTTTAGTTTTTCACAGTTTCACATATTCATTCCTCCAATCAATTTCTTCATCAATCAATTCATACTCTCTTCAGCCAAGTGAGAAGAAGGCTGCTGGCTACAGAAAAAATCCTTAATAATACCAGGGTTTCTTTTTTTTAATTTTTTTTTATTATTATCATAATCTTGTTTATGTTACATTGGATTGCATATAACTTTACAGTGTATTACATTGCTTTTTCAAAAGGGAATGCCATGCATGTCAGTCAATACAGAGACATTAATCTCCCCACTTCATCATTCAATATCTTTTCATTGTTTTTCCCAATCATTATAACACCAGGGTTTCAATGGCAGGGGAGTTGGTGCATTCTACTGGCAAGTGCAGTGGAAGACTGACCTCCCCAGAAGTTAAGGCAGTTAAGCCAGGAATGACTGCTGAAGGGGTTGGATCTTAGTCAGCAACCTGGCCTGGCAAGAGCCGTGGGCTTCCAAGGCTTTCGAAGTCCAGACTAAACAATTAGGAGTGATAGGTGTATGTCAGGGCTTGTGTAAGTATCATTGTTGAACAATTTATTAAAAGTAGGAGGAGAAAATGTTAAGTCTTTTTTTCTTTTTTTTGAAGAGAGAGATATTTTTTGATATAGGACACATGCTCTTGCCAGAGAGACAGAAAGAGAGAGATCATCTCTTGGGAGGATGGTCATGCCTCAATTCCTTCTCCTCCATTCTCCTCTTGGGATTTTGGGCACACACGCACACACGCCTGGCATGAGTTTTAAGCCGCTGAGTCCGGAACTCAAACTGCAGTTGACTACATGGGAGTCTAGTGGCGTAACCATTATGCCATCTGCTGGTCCCTCAAATGTGAGGTCTAAACAATACAAAGGCTGGGAAGAAACAGGGTCAGGAACCCCTCTGTCATGGGGACGGTCTAAATGGAGGAGTTACACAAGGAACCCAAGTGTCCGAAGCTACAAAGAAAGCAATAACCTGATGTGGCAGCCTGGATTACTCCCAGAGGTTGAGTTGCATCAACTGTACCTTCTTACCTGGTGCTGCCTTGAAATGGATCACTCACACTTTGCCTTGGTATCACCACCCAGGGATGGACCTTGTGCTGAGTTGTTCTAAATTCAATTCAAGCTAGGAACTACAGTTTTTCAAAATTTCTTGCCTGTCCCTCTTTCAGGTTAGTATTGACTAAAAGAGTTCAGAATTTAGGAGAATAAATGAAGAACCAGCTCTTCTTTTCCAATGGTTTTTGCAGTCAGATAGAGTGACAGATTGACACAGACATGCCCAGCAGGTTCCACTTTGCCCTCATTCTTCTCTGCTCTCTGTCCAACTCTTCTTCTTGATTTTTGGCTCTGCTGTTTCACAGAGGACACCACCAGAAGCCCAGCTATAAATCCACAGAGAGAGTAGTTGCACTCCCCAAATACTTCCCTGTGAACTTCCCACTTCCCCTTTGTGTTCCCGCTTCAGAGATGGCATGCTCTTGACTTTTCCTATCTTCCCTACACATTCTGTCTTGTCCACCCGTACCAGTGCTTCAGAAAGACTGATTAGATCCTCTGATTCTGATCTCCAACTTTTCCTTCTGGACCGTTGCTTCCCCAGCAATTCTCCAGTTGTATAAGGACTTTTATTTCATTCATTCATGGTGGCTGTACTTCTCAACTAATAAAGTCTTTTCTTACCTGAATAGATCCTTGCTCATCTAGAAAGTAGCTATGTCTCCCTTGGTCCAGGAAATGTCCTTGTCTGTCTCAGCAGAGGCCAAGGTCAAGTGAAAATAAGAAAGGGAATAGAGTACAGAGAAAGCACACTTACTGCCTTAAGGACTCAGCCCAGTACTCAGGTACATGACTTCCGCACAGAGTACTTGATACATCACATGACAATGCTAAATGCAAAGGAATCAAGGAAATGTAGTTGAGCTCCATGCGCAGGAAGAGTATGGACAATAACAGTCTATACAACATGGGCCCAACGATGAGGTAGTAAAAGGAGTAAAATGTCATATCCAATCTATCCAGAATGAATTCTCCACAGAAAAAAAGAATTGTGATACCAAAATAATGCGAACAGATGATGTTTGGGCAAAAATGGCAGATGTCCCCTGCAGATAGGTATCAGAATGGCACATTCAAGCACATGCTGAAGTCAAGCATGGTCAACTGAGCAGGCCTCAGAATCAACCCTCTCCAGCTGGCTAGAACAGTGTTTCTGAGGGGGTGTGTTGCAACACACTTCAGTAGTACGTGACGAAGAGGGAGAAAAACTCATTTTCTCTCTGCCCTTCATAGTTTTTAGTAAGGACAGACTCTTGTAACAAAAGAAACAGACAAAAACCAGATTAACAAGAGAAAAACAAATCAAAGTTTAGACACACGAATATCTTGTGTATATATGTAAGATAACAGAGAGATATCAGCAAATCTTAAAGAGCTGGCTTTTAGTGCAGCCTTAGACACCATGTAGCTGACACGAAGAAAGAGTGTTTGGAAAGACTAGTTATGGAGAGATGCCCAGAAAACACAGTAAGCAAGGATAAATTTTGTTACGCAGGTTAAGTCACTGCCTTCACCATTGATGAAGCTCTAGTGATCTTGTCAACCTTCTCTTCTTGGTAGAGAGGAACCCTGAGAAAAAGAGATTTTCTTTATAGCTATAAATTTCTCTTACAAAGAAAGAACTTCCAGTCTGTTTTCAGAAATTCTCCTGTGTCTACAGTTTCCAAATTAATCAAACTAAAAATAATCCTTATGACAAGGATGCATATTCTGGTGTTCTGTAGTCATCTTTGGGATGACATGTTTTTGGTCTTCTATAACTAACTTGATATTATTTTTTAAAACAGAGAGTGTGGCTGGGCCAGCTAGGTGGCATAGTGGTTAAGACAACTGGATCCCACATGGCCAACTGCGGGGTTCGAGTCCTGGACCCAGGATCTTGAAAAACACACTGGTCATGTGTACATGCATGCCCAAAGGCTGAAGATGAGATTGGAGGAGAACTAGTGGAGAGTAGTCTTCCTCCTGAGTGGTACTTTCTTAGTTTCTCTTTCTACTTTTCCCTGCCCCCCAGAGAGCACTTGTACCCTATAGCAAAATAAGTAAATAAATAAATAAATAAATAATAAAATAAAAATAAACAGAAACTGTAATCAATTAGGTTTGGAAAACACTGGGTTAACAGAAATAAAGCAAGTTCCATTTTGGCAATAGTTCTTAGAGTCTTTGATATGCTAATATATGAGTTTTCATCTTTTACCAACTTAAATTCATGGGGATTGTCACAGGACTTATGCCTGCAGAATAAGCCTATAGGAAAATCTGTATCAGCGCAAGAGACAGAAAAACGTCTAGGCTGTGGAGCCACTAGCCAGACTAGTACTGCTGGGTTAGTTTGGAAAAGCTGCAGAAGGGTCACTGGGACCAGTTGCAGTTGTGAAGGTGAGACCAGTTGAGAGCCACTGTCATTAGTAAGGATCTGGAGACACAGTTGTGAGAGTTACTTGAGCAGCAACAGACTGGAAGACAATTTATAATAAAATTCTCTCCTTTTTTGTCATTTTTATTATTTAATTTTATTTATCATCATTATTATTTTTTAATTTGCTACTGGGCATGTGTGCCCACTAGAGAGAGAGAGGGAAAGTGAGAAAACAAGTCACCAGGTTTGGGACTCAAACTGTGATCAGTCATGTGGAAGTCCAGTGTCCCGACTATCACGCCACTTGCTGGCCCCATAAAATTCCCTCTGAGGTTTAGCTCCACTGCAGAAGATAAACTCTGGTCTCAAGTGAATCCTACCCTTTAAAGCTATGCAATACACACAATACCCACAAGTTATAGTCCAAGATGAGATTATTTAATAGAAAATTAATGTGGCTTCTGGACAATTACAATGGAGCTAGTTTAAACTGACAAACTAATTTTTAAAATTTTGATTAATTTAAATTGAAATGAGAGAACTGGAGGTTTGACCCTAGAGCACAGAGGTTAAATGCTTTGCATTGACAGCCAGATCCCACATGGCTGACTGTAGTTTGAGTCCTAGTCCCAGTGTCTTGAAAACCATGCTGAGTGCAGGTGAGCGCCTGCCTAAGAATGCACTGACAGAAGGGAGAAATGGAAGGGAAAGGACTGCAGCATGACTGCACCCCTTCGGAGAGGTACTTTTTCTCCCTCTCTGTCTCCCTTCCGTGAGTACACACTCCATCTGACAACAAAAACAAACAAAACAAAACAAAACAAAACAAAGCAAACAATGAGCAATATAAACTATTTTTTCATTAAACGCAAATTCATTATTTCAGTAGGTCCGCAGTTCTCTTTAAACATTAGAAAACTAGCATCTGAATCAAGTGTGTCCTAAGGGTGAAACATCCTGGATTTCAAAGACAACACAAAACTAAGTAGTGTAAAGTATCTCATTAATAATTTTTTAATTTATAATGTGCTGAAATAATATTCTAGATATGTCATTTTAATTAAATTACTCAAACTAATTTTATTCTTTATTTTACTTTTCAAAAATGCAACTAGAAAATTTAAGAATACATATGTGTCTCACATTAGTTTTCTATTGGGTAATGCTGTTTTAACACCTGAAAAGATCAATTCCCCAAAGCAGATCCTACTTCCCCATGTCAGTGATAATGTCCTCAAATGCCTTTTAGAATCTTAAAACAAAGCAATCACAAATAATTATCAGACTTTAGAAAAAAATATTTTTCAACTTCTTTTAGAATTATTTTATTTAATTTTATTTATTTATTTACTTATTTTTTAATTTGACCAGAGAGGGAGAGAAAGAAAGTGAGAAAGCAAGCGCCAGGTCCAGCACTTGAACCATGGTCAGCCATGTGGGTGGGAGTCCAGTGCCCTTAACCTGTCCCCCCAAAAAAGTATATATTTTTAAAATAATTATTTTATTTAACTTTACTTATTTATTCATTCATTCATTCAAAGGGAGAGAGAGAGAGAAAATGAGAAAGCAGGTCACCAGGTATGGGACTTGAACTGCAGTAGGCCATGTGGGAGTCCAGCACCCTTAACCACCATGCCACCTGCCAGCACCCTCCCTCGAAAAAATGTTTTTAAAAAGGAAAGAAAATTGGAAAATTATTAATTTGCATACTTCTGAACTTAAATCATTTGTTTGAACCAATTTTTTCTTTGCCTTCCTCATATCAATGAGTACCTTTCTTTGCCTTCCTCATACAAATTAGTACCTGTCAACAAAAGATAATATGTTTGAACTTTACAGGAATGCATAAAATTCACATGCTGTGATTTTTTCTAATGGTAAGGCAAGATCAAACAAATTTTAACCCCCCTCCAAAAAAAAGCTAACTCAAGATCTAAGACACTTATTAAGCTAAAATGTGAATACCCTTCAAAGTAAATTTCCAAACAACATGTTAATTTTCTTGTTTGTTTCTATATTCAGACATCAGCCACACTCTAAAACAAAGAAATCAAAGGCATTGGAAAGGTTTTTTGTTTTTGTTTTTGTTTTTTTTTTTTTTTTTTTTTTTTTTTTTTGCTATAGGGCATGTGCACTCACCAGAGAGACAAGAGAAAGAAGGAGGGAGAAAGTGACAAAGCATTGCCAGGGGATGGCCACACCACAATCCCTTCTCCTCCATTCTTCTCTCAAGATTCTGGGTACTCATAGAAATAATGTCTGGCATATTTTTCAAGTCACCAGGTCCAGGGATCGAACGGTCCAGACAGCTGTGTGGATCCAGCTGCCTTAACCATCATGTTACTGGCTGGCCCTGAAAACGCCTACTTTGCATAAACTTTATTTAAACAATATGTAGGGAGGAACCATTCAGTGCCCACATGCGAAGACCTTCTGAGTAAGTGCCCACCCTTGAGTATGCCCACACTTGTAACCGTGTTTATAGGACATGTGTCTGCTTCTCCCTAAGCCCTGCAGACTGGACAAGGGTCTGTATCTGCCCTAAGCTGGCTGGAAAGGACCTCTTCTTGGAGGTTAGAATCAGTCCGTAGGAACTCTACTACGCTGGCTTCTGATGAGTGAGCTAAGAGATCAGGGAAAACAGAGGTTGGGACCAATACATATGAGCCAAGGTCTAGTAAAATAATCTACAATTAGATGGAAGAAAAACAAGCTTGATGAGCCAAAAGAAGCAGAACCAAGAGATTAGGCATCTAGGAATCAGAACAAGAAACATTGGAATGTTCCAGTTCCTGGTTGTAGTATCTTAAAGCACATCTCTATAATTATCACTCCACAGTTACTAAGGATACCTTCAGACATTCAATAAATTCTCGTTTTTGTTTTTGACCCAACCTAGTTTGAATGTGTTTCAACAAAGTCAACCCCTCTCTTCCTTAGTCACCCAGGCTCTGGCACTTCTTGTCTACTCTGAGATTATTTAATAGGGATTTAATGAATAAATTATAGGAAAATGATTAATATGAAATTAATAAAATGATAAAATACACTACCCTAATAGAAAAGGCAGATTACCTACCACGGATATTTGAAATTAAATTCAAACAAATATATGAAGAGGTCATCAACAATACAATTACATTAAAACTTGAAAGAAGAAGGGAAAAAAAAGAGAAAGAAAATAAAGGGAAAAAGAACAAAGAAGTTCCTGATTTTTGTTTCTTCATCAATTTCTACCCTTCTCCTTTTTGTTTTTATAAGGTCCTCCAATAAAAGGTAAGCCACATGAGGTATAAAAGTGAAAGTAAATTAATTTAGCCAGTTGCTTGTAAGCATCTAATAAGAACTTGACATTGGGACCAGCAGATGGTATAATGGTTGCAACACTGGACTCCCACATAGTTAACCATGGTTCGAGTCCTGAACCTAGTGACCTCATGCTGGGCACATGTGCCTGTGTGCCCAAAATCCTGAGAGTAGGCTGGAGGAGAAGGGATTGTGGCATGACCATCCCCCCTGGGGAGTGATTTCTTGCTTTCTGTCTCTCTGTCTCTCCAGTAAGCACACACAAAAATCTCTCAAAAATAAAATAAAAAAGAGCTCAACATTTTAAAAGGTTATTAAGAGATCCAACAGGGGGAAAAAAAGCATTGATATAGACAGGTGAGAAACTACAATCTAGTTTACAAGAAAAACCAACACCAGAGTCATTGCTTGAACATAGAAAAAGGAAATAATTACCTTGGCTCTGTGTCCCAGAAGAAGGGTGGGTTCCTGGTACTGAAGTTCAGCAGAGCAAGGAGGAGTACGTAGCCAAGATGGAATCAAATTCATTGCCAAATAGAATATCCAGATTATCTTCCATGTGAAGATAAACTCAAGGCCAGGAATATAATTAAGTCTGAAGAGTGAGTTACAATTAGAAAAAGGAGAAAGAGCAATTAAGTTTAAGATGATGTAGATCATGATAAACATGAAGGAGAGGAGGAGGCCAAGGGAAGTAGCTCAGAACAAAGATCACGACTAGCAAGAGCTAGCACACTGGCCCTGCTGTTCCTGGCAGGGTAAGAGGCCCAGGGAGTGGGTGGTAGATCAAAAGAAAAGTGAACCACTCTGGCAAGGGACAGTGTCTCAGGAACATGAAGTCCAGGCACAACCCATAATTCCACACCCCCTGCAAAGACAAAACCTGCCCTCAAAGAACACTCTCTCTTCTTTAAACCACAGCGAAATGTTTGCATTCTAGCTAGTGTGGCTAATGTTGGCCTTGGGTCCAGCCCATTCTTTTTAAAGATGAGGCTATTGAGGGCCAGAGAAGTTAACTAACTTGATCATAGCCATACAGCTAGCGGCAGAGTCAGGACTAACTAAAGCACAAATTTCCTGATTTTTAGTTCAGCTCTGCTCTATTAGAAACTTCCTTTTCCCTGCTAAGATGCTCTACCAAAAGGTGTAGGGAGCTTTTCCTGTACAAATCTTATCAAATCCTGCACATCTTGCCATTTTACTAATCCCAACAATAGACCTGGGTCCTTTAAATCTCCAAGTATAGAAAGAAGTAAAGAAAAAGAGGAAAAGAGAACTGAGGACTGAATTGGTCAAAAGAAATTTCACCAAGGACAGCAGGTGGCATGGTGGTTAAGGTATTGGACTCCCACATGGTTGACTGTGGTTCGTGTCCCAGACCTGGGGGCTTGCTTTCTCACATTCCCTTTCTCTTACTCTCTCTGGTCAAATTAAAAAATAATAATAATAACAAACAAAAAAAAAGATTAAAAAAAAAAAACTTGTCCAAGAAAGCAGAATTTTATCTGAATTTTGAAAAATAAGTTGAATTTAGATATGAAGAGGGGAGAAAGAAGATCTACTAGAACATAAAGAAGTTCCTTGTTTAGAATGTGATGTACAGAGACTCAAGTCTTAGAACAGGAAGAAGGGGATCAGGAGAGAGGGAAAAAAGTAAAGGAGAGATGGAAGAGGGAGTAGAGACAAAGAAGATGCTCTAGTCACTGCCTTCAAGTCATAAAAGATATAAAGAGCTCCCAACATCATACTGGTGAGTAACTATCAGTTTGAAACTATTTCAAAACAGAATACCAATGGTTAATGTTGCTTGACCACTGAAGTATATTTGGAGTTGTAGGAGACGGACTCCTCGGTAGGAGTCCTGTTGAAATGCAATTATGTCATTTAATTACTTTCCATATTCTTCATGCTTTCAGAGCCTCAGAAAATCTTCCACACTGCCACAGCTTATTCTGATGTTTGGTGTTCCTTTCTAGAACTGTGATTCCACACCTGGTCTTTTGTCCGCTCTGTGGTTACTATGTCCCTCTATAGATCCCAAAAGGTTGTCTGAAATTCCCCTAACAAAGTAAACAAGAAATTCTCTCTGCCTTTTTTAATATCCTTTTAAATTTTTCATGTATTTATTTCTCCATAGAGCAATAGAAAGAAAGGCAGATACTCAAAAAAAAAAAGAGAGAGAAAGACAGACACCCACAATAGGGTCTCTGTGTAGGCAATCAACCCTCAGCTTCAACCAGCCTGGATCATGGTCATGCTTATACCCACTGTACTCAGGGAGGACTTGGGATTCAACTCAAGGACCTTTGCTATGTGGCTCTAGTTGCATTACCACTATACCACATCCTACCCCCCTCTTTTCCTTTGTTTAAATATCTATTTTTTTAATTAATATGTGCATGGTTCCAGCAGATGGCATAATAGTTATGTCTCTGGATTTCCACGTAGTTAGAGTCCTGGACCCTATGGCTTAAAACTCATGCTGGGTACATGTACATGTGTGCCCAAAACCCCAAGAAGAGAATGGAGAAGGGATTGTGAGGTGATCATCCCCCAGAGGGCGATTTCTTGCTTTCTGTCACTCCAGCAAGTGCATGTGCCCTATAGCAAAAATCTCTCTTTAAAAAAAATAAAATAAAATAAAATAAAATAAAACATTAATATGCGTACAATATTTTTTGTTCTCAAGTAGTAACATAGAGCCCATAACAATAAACTGCAGTCTCCCTGCTTCATCCTTCCCACCCTGGAGTCCTTCACTCTCACTAACATCCTACCTTCCCATTTTTAAAGCATGAAAACAACCTCCGCAAGTTCCCACCACATCTCCCTCCACCCAGAGTCCCTCCAGTTACAGTGGATGAGCCTGTGGGTCAGGCTCCCACCATGCACAGGCGCCTTTCCCTTCTACCTGCCCAATGTTGTCCTCCGACAATCCTTTCCTCTCCTGCAACATCCTTTTTCTTCCACTCTGCTGATTCATTCTCATTAGCATATCAGCATGCCATTAATTCTCCCATTAAAGAAATAATAATAACTTCTCTTGACCCTCACAGGCCTCTTTAGGCCCCATTGCTTCTTTCTTCTTTTCTTCACACACACACCCTCAAAGACTACCTAAAAGAGTTGCAATATTCACTGTCTTCAATTTCTCTCCTCCTGTCTCTCTTGAACTCATTGCATTATGGGCTCATAGTAAATGGTGGGGTCTTCAGCTCTCCCCACTCCACTGAAATTGCTCCTTTCGGGTTAATGATAACCCTCTGATGCCAAATTCTTCTCCTAACATGAGCTGGCAGCAGCGTGTGGCACAGTAGGCCTCTTACATCCTAGAAACCTTGTTTTCTCTTGGTTTCCAGGACACCACACTCCGACTTTTCTCCTCCCTGTCTGACTATTCCTCCTGAACTGGGTGCTTCCTCCTCACCTGTTTGACTGCTAAACACTGGAATTCCTCCAAGTTTAGTGTGTAGACTCTTATTCAGGCTTCACTCATCCCCTGTGCATCCCTTCTAGTCTCAAGGCTATAAATTCCATTCATACATTGATAACTGATGACAGCCAGATTGGTATGGCCAACCCAGACCTCTCCCCTTACACTGTATACTCATCTCTACCCCAACAGTCTACTTAGATAGGCTATCTTCCTTAGGATCTCTGATAAACATCTTGAACTCGATGCATCCAAATCTAAGCTCTTGATTTTTCCTAACCACCCCACTTATCCAGCTATGGACTCCCCATCTCACTGGATGACAACTACATTCTTCCAGCTGCTCAGATAAAAAACATGCAGTCATGGTGAAATCCCTTCTCTCTCACATCCCCTATCAAATCCATCCATAATTCCTGCCAGAACTTAGCCCCTTCTCACCACTCATACTCATCTCTTGTCTGATTACTTTGATAGCTTTAGTCTTCCTTCTTCTGTGCCCTTAGAGATAGTGGAAACACAGAGAGGCCCTTTTAAAACACCACCCAGATCACATTCCTCCTGTGTTTGCAATCCTCCAAGGGCTGCCTATTCCACACACACCACCAGCCAAATCCCCTCCTGAAATCCACGGAACTCTTTCTTCTGCTTCAGTTGTCTCTCTGAGCTCATCTCTTTCTCCTTCCTGACCCCATCTTGTCAGGCCCATGACAGCCACATTGGCCTTCTCAAACTTGAACTGGAAGCTCTCTCTCTCCCTAGACTGTTCAAGTGTCTGCTTGGATTGTTCTTCTACATCTTTCGGGCTCCGTGCAGATATTTTTGGGAAAACCTTCTCTGGCTCCACAATTGATTTGAAACCCCCTTCCTGACATGTTCTATCATCTTTTCCTGCTTTGCTGTTGTTTCCTTAACACTTATTGCTAACATGTTAAATATTTTATGCAGTTATCATGTTACTGTTGGTCTTTCTCATTAAAATGTAGGTTCCTTGGGACCAGCAGGTGGCGTGGTGGTTAAGGCGCTGGACACTCCCACATGGCCAACCACAGTTCGAGTCCCGGACCTGGTGGCTTGCTTTCTCACTTCTCTGTGTCTCCCTCTGGTCAAATTAAAATAAAATAAATGAACAAATAAAATAAAATAAATAATTCTTTAAAAAAAAATGTAGGTTCCTTGAGAGCAGAAATCATGGTCTGTTTGTGTGCCTGTTTCTCAGCACCAGAATAGTGCCCGTTCATTGGAATTCACATTGATCTACTTAAGTTCTATGTCCCAATTTTATATTTTATAGACTGAGAGACATGGAAAAAAACTGAAGTTACTCATATTAAACAGTGGAGTCTGAGTTTCCAAGTGGGTCCTGACTCTCAAGACCAAGTTATTTCCACTATTTTCTACCATTAGATTTAGAATTTTCTATATAAATATCTTTGCATGAAGGGAGAAATCAGTTGCAACTAGCAAATGAAAAACGTTTTTCCTCAAATTGGCTGTACATTAAACATACAAGGATATTTATTGCCATGTTATATGTAAGATCATAAACTGGAAAGTTTTAAATATTCATCAATAAAAGACTCTTTAAATGAATTATGTTGTATTCATAAAAAATAGAATATTTCAGGACTAGCAGATGATGTAGCAGATGTCATTGGACTCCAGCGTAGTCAACCGTGGATCAAGTCCCACACCCAGCGGCTTAAAACTCACCCTGGGCAGATGTATGTGTGTGCCCAAAATCCCAAGAGGAGAATAGAGGAGAAGGATTGTGGGGTGGCCAGCACCCCCGGGGGGTGATTTCTCGCTTTTTCTCTCTCTGTCTCTGTCTCTCTGGCAAGTGCACACGCCCTATAGCAAAAATATGTTATAAAAAAATAGGGTATTTATGCAGACATGACTAAGACTGAGGTGGAACTATAAGGACTGACTTGGAAATTGGAAATCATATCTCCATGATATATACTGCACAATTGCTTATCCACAATCCCAAAATCCAAAACACTCTAGAAACTAAAAGGGTTTTTTTGTTTGTTTGTTTAATTTAATTAGTGCTAAAAGCTGACCAATTCTAAACTCACTTGGCAGCAAATACTTACCTTTCCTGGCATGAGAATGGGTAAAATCTTAAATTTTTTCACTTGGTATGAAGAAACTATCATTCACCTGGAACAAAATAATTGTAATGTGTTTAATTATAGGGTGCTGCTCCAGACCCCAATAGTAGTGTCATATGATATTTACTATATATACTGTATTACTGCACCAAAATTCAAAAGATTCTCAACTCCCATCAAGGAATTACGGCCTACACTAAGTGAAAAACACAAGATGCATGTTGGAGAATCCAATTTACATAATTTAAAAAGACACATGCACTGATTTATGCCTGGAAATTCTGAAAGGAGTATGCAATTTTTATAAGGAAAGAATTTATAGGGTTATGTCTAAGGAATGAAGTAAAAGAAAGTGCTGCACTCCTCCATCATTACCGGAAGCCCTACTTCTGGGGCTTTAGCAGCAGCAACAGCAGAAAGTAGCTCCTGGATCTTTCTCTGTAGGTCTGCCATGAGACAATTCAACTCCAGACCCTTACATTCCTATGTGTCTCAACTCAAGATTGCATCTCCTATGGGGGACCAGCAGATAGCATAATGGTTACATTGCTGGACACCCATGTGGTTGATCATAGTTCAAGTCCTAGAACTGATGGCTTAAAACTCACTCTGGGCATGAGTGTGTGCATGCCCAAAAACCTGAGACAAGAGTGGAGGAGAAGGTATTGTGGCATGGCCATCCTTCTGGAGGAGTGAGAAGTGATTTCTCATTTTTTGTCTCTCTGTCTGTCTCTCTGGCAAGCTTATGTACCCTGTAGCAAATAAATAAATAAATAAATAGATAGATAAATAAATAAATAAAATTACATCCCCTAGAGAGAAGCTGATTGCCTCATTTTATTTAGTTTTTCCATAGGGCACATACGCTTGTCAGAGAGCAGATTACCCCATTTTAAATCACATCCGTTCCCTTGTGGATGAGAGCAACCTGAAGAGGTGCAAGAAAATCTCCTTTGACTGGAAGTGCAGATGGGACTGCTCCAAGGGAGGCAATACTGAGGTTGTGAGAGACAGTGGGAGAGGACCTGCTGGACCAATGTCACCAACACATGGGACGGGGCCTACTTGACTATATCTGCCACTAACCTACCTACTTGTAACTGGGCAAACTTCTTAACCCATCTAGGCCTTATTTTTTCATGAGAGAGAGAGGACTCTAATCTCATAGCTCCCATAGTTCTCTGATGGATTAGAATACAGCATCCCTCGGGGACAAGCAGGTGGCATGGTGGTTAAGGCACTGGACACTTCCATGTGGCCGACCGTGGTTCGAATACCGGACCTGGTGGCTTGCTTTCTCACTTTCCATCTCTCTTTCTCTCGGTGTATCTCTCTCTGGTCAAATTAAAATAAATGAATGAATAAATAAAATTAAATGAATAATTATTTTTAAAAAAAGAAAAATAAAAAAGAATACAGCATCTCTCAGACTTAAAAGTGCACAAAAGTTACCTAGGGATCTTGTTAAAAATACAGATTCTAATTTAATAGGTCTAGGGTGACCTGCACAAGCAACCAGGTCATGCCAAAATTGCTGGCTAATCAGACCAGACTTGCAGTAGCAAAGTCCCAGCACTCTGCTGTACCTTGCAGATGAGGAGACCACTCAGCCAAAGCCAGAAAAATCTGAGCTTTAAATGGTTTATTTTGTAATAGTGATAACACTGTTCAAACCTTTTGTTGGTGGCCAAATCTACTGTATATATGGAAAGCATAGACATAGCCATTAATGAGGCTTGTCATTTGTGAAGGCAAGTGACTTTGATTGAACTATTAAGCTAATCACTAATCAATAAACAATCTGAATTTATACATTTACCATTACTCTGAAGTGTTATCTAAAAACTTTACTACCAACCATAGTTGGTACTTAAGAAACATGATTTTAACTTTTGCTTAGACCTAATACAACAGATAATCACTTTTCAAGTTAAATGTAAACTTCACAGCATTTTTTGAGCTTAGACCATCATTGTTCAATAATATCAGAACATTAACCAACAGAATTTAGCTTGGAAGGCCCCTGGGGAAGGGCTAGGTTTTCATATATGGCTGTTCGAAGTTAAGCACACAGACGGGTTTCACTAAATAATTAATTATAATGGAACCGAGGTTCTCGTAAGTAAGCTGAGTGGAGCACTAAAAGTATCACAATAAGTTTGTTATCTAGTCTTGTGTTTACATGAGGAGGTCAAATCCCCCTCTCTAAGTCAGGTGGTGTTTTGTCTACGTTAGGTATAATTTTAGAAGTCAAGTACTCTCATGTCAGACATTTTCCAAATTATACTTTCCTTCTAGAAACCACATCAGAAACCTGAACTGATGGAGGCATTAATTACCCCAATCAAAGCTTCCCCTGCTCTGCCGGTTTTCTTCCGTTCTCACTGGAATTGCACTGTCATGCTTTGAGAACACTGGAGACTGGAAGAACCAAATAAAATTACCTGAAAATTATTGCAGAAGATGGTGTTCTGGATATTTTGAGTTATTAATTCACCTAAAAGACATAAAGCACTTGAGACAGGCTGTTCATGGGCTTGCTCTCAGTGTGAGCAACGTAGCATGACTGTCTGAATAAGCCAGGTGTAGGGTGCACTCTCATAGTCCCAGGGACTCAGGATGCCAGAAAGATCATGAAATAAATACAGGAATGACCCAGAAAAAAAAAGTTACTAAAATCCTCCACAATCAAATCCATAGAAAGAATGCTTTTGAAGATAAAAAATTAGTTGTATGTTCATAAAAATAAATAGTATGAGGGGACTTCAAACAGTTCATGAAAAAATGAAAGTATGAATTTATTTTGGTGTGAAAAATTTGAAATCCATACACACATAGTTTTTGCATGATGTGCATTTTCCATGAACTTTTTTTTTTTCTTTTTTTTTGGAGAGATTTTCGCTATAGGGCGCGTGCGCTCACCAGACAGACAGAGAGAGACATAGAGACAGAAAGCGAGAAATCACCCCCCGGGGGGGATGGTCACGCCGCAATCCCTTCTCCTCCATTCTCCTCTCGGGATCTTGGGCACGCACGCACACGCACCCGGCGTGAGTTTTAAGCCACCGGGTCCGGGACGCGAACCGTGGTCGACTACGTGGGAGTCCAGAGACATAGCCATTACGCTAACTGCTGGTTCCCCCATGAACTTTTTGAAGGCCACCTGGCCTCCTGTTTACCAGTTTTTAAGTACTTGAAGTATGTAAGAAAAGTTGTTAGGTTAGGCTGGCTTAGATGAGTGGTACTGAAATGTTTAGGAGAATTAAATAAATATTTAACTGTTTAAATAATTTGATTCATATGAATTATATTTTGGCTAATCAGCTGTGTTTCCGTGCTGAAACAGTTTGCTTACTTGACGTTTAGGATTAAGAGATTGAGCATTCAATCCAGCACAGAGTTTATGAGAATTTCTCTCCATGCATAATGCTCCACCCACATTACAGATCTGGGTAAATTCTCAGACCTCTCTCCTTTTTCCCCGGATGATCTCATCTGATCCACTGCCTTCGATGAGCACTGCTGTGCAGGTGATTCCCAAGTCTTCTCCGGGCTTGTACTCCCTCAAAGTCAACGTTCTCCCAACCCAATCCATCTTGTATTAATTCCATCCTTTCCTTGATCCTATCGGCCTTGTTAGCTTTGCCCTCTTCTTGGACAGTCAGACACCGAGTCTAATTATGTCTTCTCTTCCATTCTCATGGTTACTGCCCTCTTTGTAACTCTCATTTTTTTTTAGCCTCCATTATTAGAACAGGCATCTCACCTTTTTTTTTTTTTTTTTTTTTTTTTTTTTTTGGCTAGTGGATGTGCATTCACTAGAGGAAGACAGAGAGACGGAGAGGGAGAGAAAGAAAAACCACCCTCCAGCAGGGTGTGGTCATTCATGCCATAAACCTTTCTCTTCCATTTCTCCATCCTATTAGTATTTGGGGCACACACACATATCTACTGGAAAGGGTTTTCAAGCCACTAGTCTGGGATCTGAATCGTGGTCAGCTTTGTGGGATTTGACTCCCTTAACCACTATGCTTCAGGCCAGCCCAGAACAAACATCTCATTGATCTCACTGATCTCAGTCTCCAGTCTTACAAGCCTGGTTAACTCATGTCTCCATCCTATATAATACTACCAAATTAATCTCAGTAATGTAGTGTTTATCAATGTGTGTTCATAGGATGCTAGTGGAAACTTAAAAAAAAAATCTTATGGTCAAGTAAGTTTGGAATAAGCTTCATACCACATGCCATTCTTAGAGCATTAACATGTTAAATTACAAGAACAGAGAATTTCTACATTAAAGAAACAAAAATAGTCCTAAGACAGCATTTCCAAAACATCACTGATATGGAACTTTTACGAAGTGATATGTATTATCTTACAGTGGAACACATTTTGAGAAACACTGATCTAAGACAGTTACATCATTCCTTATCTATTAAAATACCTTCAGTGGATTCCTGGTGATTTAAAGATCAAACTCTTTGGTTCAAAATGTACAACACCTCAAAACTGTATCACTGAGGGATGTCTTTGATCTCCCACAGCACTAATACAGTTTTGTTAAATCCAAACTCTTCAGAATTTGTGGGTTTGTGGGGTCCTAAACAGCAATTCACTGAATTGGCCTCTTTCAGTGCTCTAGTTAAAAGCATAATTGTAATTGTGAGTGAAAACTAGAGTGCAAATAATCCAGTTTAGCAAAAAGCAAGAGTAGGTTTTGTGTAGGCATACGTCTCCCTAAAAAATACTTAATAGGGAGCTGGCAGGTGGCATGATGGTTAAAGGTGCTAGACTCCCACATGGTTGACTGTGGTCTGGGTCCTGGACCTGGCAGCTTGCTTTCTCACTTTCCCCTCATTCTCTCTCTGGTCAAATTGGAAAAATATAATAATAATAATGATAATGATAATGATAATGATAATAATAATAATAGTAAAGCTAAATAAATTTTTAAAAAATATTTAGTAATAATGAGGTAGTTTGTAACTAATATATGTGACTTAGAAGAAAGTATGTCACATGGCACAAAGTAAATATTTGTTGAATCTCAATTGCAATCTATTACAGTTTGAAACGTGTACTTTCTTTGAGTCTTACTATTGGTATTAAATTAATTATATTTAAATATATATTAAATTAATTTACATTTATAGTTTATTTCCTTAATAAAAAAATATTACATTTTACTAACTTTTCTACTTGAAATCCTAGCGCTACCAAATTTGTCTAAAATGAATTTATCAGTCATTAAATATCTAAAATGTTGTTTCTCATTTGTCAAGAGAATAGCTGGTATTGATCATACCATTTACTGATATTAGGAGTATCATATAACCTGTGGGCTTTTAATAGGACACAGATACATTTAAGGATTTATTTCATGTTTCTATGGAAGTAATTATTCAGTACCTCTCAGAGGCTATTACAGAGCACACTAAGTAGTGGTCAAGCACTGAGGGTCCGTTCTAGGTGACCTTACCAAGAATATGTATTAATAAAAACATCCCAAATAACAGAATGGAAAGCAGTTCTAAAGTGTGCTGAAGGACTACAAGGAAGATACTTAAATTTAGGCCCCTTATTTAAATTTTGTACTTCTAGATATAATTTCAATGGCTGTTGCATTAATAAATAAACTTGAATTATTTTACATTCAGAAGGTTTAACTGCAGGGAACATAGTAGTAGACATTATGTACACATAGGGTCAGCTCTGTAGAACAGCACTGAAGCTCTGTCTACAGAAAGCCAGATCCCACATGTCCAATTGCGGTGTGAATACTGGCTATGGAGGCTTGAAAAACACACCAGACTGAGCATGTGCATGTTCAAAATCCTGATGGAAGAGAAAAAAAGGATTGTAACATGACCACACCCCACAGGGTGTGCTTTCTCCTCTCTCTCTCTCTCTCTCTCTCTCTCTCTCTCTCTCTCTCTCTCTCGCAAGTGCACACACCCTTTGGCAATAAAAAAAAAAGTTTATCTATACATAGACTTATTGTAGAAGTAGAAATACATTTTAATAGCTGTCTTGTCCTTCCCTAACATAAAATAAGGGCTCATTCTTATTTCAGAAAATGTTCCTTGGGGAGACCAGCAGTTAGCGTAATGGCTATGTCACTGGACTCCCACGTAGTTGACCGCGGTTCGCGTCCCAGACCCGGTGGCTTAAAACTCAGGCCAGGCGTGTGTGCGTGCGTGCCCAAGATCCCGAGAGGAGAATGGAGGAGAAGGGATTGTGGCGTGGCCATCCCCCCTGGGGGGTGATTTCTCACTTTCTGTCTCTCTGTCTCTTTCTGTCTGCCTGGCGAGTGCACGCGCCCTATAGCAAAAAAAAACTCTCAAAAAAGAAAAGAAAAGAAAAGAAAAGAAAAGAAAAGAAAAGAAAAGAAAAGAAAAGAAAAAAAAAAAAAGAAAAGAAAATGTTCCTTGGGACCTCAGTAATGGTTACATCACTGGACTCCTACATGGCCAACCATGGTTGGAGTCCTGGGTCCAGAGGCTTGAAACTCATGGCAGGTGCATGTGTGTGCATGCCCAAGATCCCAGGAGGAGAATAGAGGAGAAGGGATTGCAACATGGCCATCCACCCTGAGTGGGTGATTTCTTGCCTTCTGTCTCTCTATCTGTCAGGAAAGTTCATGCACCCTATAGCAAAAATCTCTCTTTAAAAAAAAAAAAAAAAAAGATTTCTCTCTCCCTCTCTTTCTCTTACTGTGACACATACACATGGCCTCTAGCAATATAAAAAAGAGAGAGAGAGAGAGAGACCCACAATCTTGCTTCTGGGTTCTATTTGTATATCATCTTCTTTGACACTTGATTTTCTTAGTTCTATTAACTCCTATGGGTCTGAATTTTTGAATGTTTTATCTTTTCCTGGACACTTTCAATGTGGAAATATATCTTCACTTTTAGAATAATCTTAGTAGTACCCACTTGTGAGTTGTACAAGTGTAATGTATATCTCAATTAGTGATCTGTATGGAGGCTGCTTACCTAATTTATCGAATTCTTGATGACAACTGTTCAGTAGATCCATTCAGTCTAGGAATTTAACTACAAGAGGTCAGGCAAGAAGAGTGAACCTAGTATACAGAACTAATGAGACAGAATTACTAATCTGATCATTTAAGCAAATGCACACTCACTCATACATAGACATGGACTGTTTCCATACTTGCAAAACTAGAAGCCAGGCAATGACTTGTAGTCCGTACTCTGTAGTCCTTTTACACTATCACCAGGTGAGATAAACCTCTTGGATCTACTCTCTCCAGACTATGAAAACCAGCAGTTTCTATTGCCACAAACCTAGGAACATAGCAGTGAACCAAGAGGTAGTTGAAGCCATCATTAAATGTGATACATCTTTCTTTTTTCTTTTTAAAGAATTATTTATTTAATTGTATTTACTCATTAATTTATTTTAATTTGACCAGAGAAAGACACAAAGAAAGAGAGAGAGAGGGAAAATGAGAAAACAAGCCACCAGGTCTAGGACTCAAACCGCAGTTGGTCATGTGGGAGTGTACAGCACCTTAACCACCATGCCATCTGCTGACTCCAAATGTGATACACCTTTCTAAAGAGTCAGTTGTACTAGATTTTGGAAGACACCTTTGATTTCTTTCCTTGCTGTTCCTTTGAAATGTTATTTATTTATTGTTTTGTATCAAAACAGATGCAGGTATGTTAAGGAACAGGATGCAAATTCTCATTAATGTTTAGGATAAAACTTGAGGCTTCCAAGAAATAATGTGACAGGATCATCTTTTTCCCAACTTATTTGGAAGTACATGCTTAGTATTTTCCATTATCTGGGGAATTCCGTGGAAATATTTGGAAAGTAGAGTCCTATTACATTAAATAGAACTTTTCCAGGCCAGCTGCAGTGGTGCACACTGCTCAAATGCTGTGCTCTACAGGCTGGTTCTACACGGGAAGCCTGTTCAAGTCTCCATGCAGTCTAAGAACCAAGCATGGTGCCGTACAAGTGCAATCCTTGTGACTCAGGGTGAAGTAGATTATGAGCTCAAGCCTGACCAGGACAACGTAGCAAGATCCTATCTAGAAAATAAACAAATTCTTCCCCATGGTATTTTTTTGTAATATGTAACAAAAATGTGCTCACTGGGCCAGCCAGTAGTGTGGTGGTTAAGATGGCTAGATACCAAACAGTTAACTACCCAGTTCAAGTCCTGGACCCTGTGATGTTAAAAAAACGCCAGGCGCATGTGCATCCATGCCCAAAATCCCAAGAGGAAAACAAAGAAGAAGAATGTGAGAGGTGGCCATCCTAGTTTTCTCTCCCTTACTCTGTCTGTCTGCGTCTCTCTCTGGTGAGCGAACACATAAACAATAAACAAATAAAAATAAAAAATTAAAGGCTTTCTTCACCAGGTTTTCATCATAATATGGTTGTCCTTGAGGCTAGTAAGTTCTCAAAGTGAAACAATACTAAGATCAAAGCAAAATATTAAAAACAAAAATTATCTTATCAGTAAGGCCTCAGGGCTCTCACCCCATTTTTGACCTTCTCCCTATCAGTCTTTGAGATCAGCTGTAGTTACAAGAGAAACTGTATTCCTGAGCTCTGGGCAGCTATTTGTATTGTTGGTACCTTAAGTAGCTGGGTTGTTTTTCGGTTTGTTTTTCATGTGGTTATGAAAACTGAAAGTCACAGTGGGAGAGCATTTAAAGTAGGGGAAAAGAAGTGGGCAGAAGTCAGGGAATACAAACATCTGAGAAACCCCACATAAGAGGAACTCGCCATAGAATTAAGCCAAGTGCCACAAATTTGCCTCTAGGGAAATTTCCAGGTCACGCTGAGAACGTTCAAACACGCTGGAGCCTTAGATAAGAATGAGAAACAGCTTCAGCAACATAGCATATTTATTCAGTAACACGGCACAAAAACTGTATTAAAGAGACATAGGTAGAGTTAAAATATGAAAAGCTGTGAAGGAAACAAGTATCATTTAAACCCTAAAGGATTCTAATTATAAGTATAAATGTGTGTTTCTAGCTTTATTAGGAGCTTCCAACTTTATTATAAATAAATAGAGCATTTTTAAAAATAGAGGGACTTTACATCTTGGTTTAATAATAATCAGCAGTGTTTTTAAGACCATGGAATTCTAGCAAGGAAAATCCAAGAGATTCAAAGCTCTAAAAGAGAGAAAACTGTATTTCGAAGTCAGGTGAATTTAGAGTCACGTCTCACTTCCACAACTTACTGGTTGTACAACCTTGGGTGAATCATTATTTTTTTAAAGAGGTTTTAGCCTTAGGGTGCATGTGCTCGCCAGAGAGAGACATACATACAGACAGACAGGGAGAAAGGGAGTGAGAAATCATCCCCCTCCCCGGGGGTATGGCCTCGTTGCAATCCCTTCATTTTCCTCCCAGGATCTTGGGCATGCACACATGCATGCCTTGTGTGATTTTTGAAGCCATCGGGTCCAGGACTCGAACCATGGTCAGCCATGTGGGAGGGAGTCTGGCAAAGTAACTGCTTCAGCATCTGCTGGTCCCAAATCATTAATTTCTAAATGTTAGTTTTTCACCTATTTAAGAAGGCTACTCTGGTAGCTAATATAAAGTTAAATATGGTAATTATTTTTTAAGAATTATTTTATTTAACTTTGCTTTTGTGGGTTTTTTTTCTCTCTCTCTCTCTCTTTTTTTTTTTTTTTTTTTGGAGAGGTTTTTACTATAAAGCATGTGCACTCACCAGAAAGACAGAGAGAGACAGAGAGACAGAAAGCAAGAAATCACCCCTTGAAGGGGATGGCCACACAATCGTTTCTCCTCCATTCTCCTCTCAGGATCTTGGGCATACATGTACACTCGCCCAGCCTGAGTTTAAGCCATCTGGTCCAGGACTCGAACCATGGTCAACTACATGGGAGTCCAGTGACATAGCCATTACGCCAGCTGCTGGTCCCAACTTTATTTATTTTATTTTAATTTAGCTAGGGAGGGACAGAGTGAGAGAGCGAGAGAGGGACAGAGTGAGAAAGCAAGCTGCCAGTTCCGGGACTTGAACCACAGTCGGCCATGTGGCACTCTTAACCACCACACCATTGGCTGACCCCAAATTAAATATGGTAATTCTATAAAGTGCCTGATGCATGTGGCATTATCTGTGCTTGGTAAATGGAAAATGTTTTCACTATTTGAAATAAGAAGCAGAAGTTAAAGTTCCTCCTGAATATTATACAGTATTACAAATACTAGAAAACAAAAGATAAAGTATAATTTATGTGATGTGAAACTAGTGTGATTACTTTTTTCACTGAATTGCTTAACTTTTATAGAATTTATTGAATTTTATTCTGTTGGATTGAATAAGTGTCTGTGTCCTGGAGGTTAAAATTAGCCAGATTATAAACTCATCGAAAGCACATCTCTGCCCAGTGGGAGTGGCACAGGTAGTAGGGCATCGCTGCGCCATGCTGGAGCCCCAGGGGAGGCCCAGGTCTGGATCCTGCATTCACCTGAATCCACCATGCCTGGGAGCTTGTGCCTGAGATCCCGGCTTTCTGAGAGGCTGTGACAGGAGGATCACCGTGTGGCAAGATCCCATAAGGGGAGTCTCTCTCTCTCTCTCTCCCACCTCTCTTTCATGAAAGAAAGAAAAAAGGAAGAAAGCAAGAAGGGAGGAGGGTGAGAGGAATAGGGGAAAGGAAGGGAAGAAGAAAAGAAAGAAAATAAACTTTGAAAACAAGCATATCTTACATCTCTTGCTGCATAAGGGAAGCTTAGTAAGTGCTATCTTAATTGAACTATTCTCAATGTCAGGATAGTACCTAAAATTCACTGTCTTATGGAAATTGCTGGACTATTAATGAGTCAAACATTTAACAGTAAATATTCACTTAGTCCTCAAAGGTGTGTGGAATTTTACTAAGCATTTCAGATAGCTATTAAAGAAAAGTCATGCTTTCAGCCTTCAAGGGGCTTCAAATTCTTGTACCTGCCTTTTGGGGGTATAACTGTAGACAGTGCATTACACGTATTTAAAATGTACAGTGTAATAGGTTTTGACACATGTATACATCTGTGACACCATCTCTGAAATCAAGGTAATGACCATCTGCTTAATGCCCAGAGTTTTTCCTCCTGTCTCTTCGTAATTCCTCTATCCTCCCCTGGTCCTGTTCTGCTTCCTGGCACTGCAGATTGGTTTGCATTTTCTGAAATTCTATAAAAATGGACTCATATGAAAATGTATTTTTTAAACCTGGTTTATTTCATTAGCATACTTATTTTGAGATTCATTCATACTGTTGCATACATCAATAGTCCATTTTTCATTGTTGTGTAGTATTCCATTGCATGAATATTTATCTGTTCATTGCATGTTGATGACATTTGGGTTGTATCCACTTTGGGCTATTATAAATAACATTGTTATGAACATTAATGTACAACTCTTTTTTTGTTTTTTTGTTTTTGTTTTGGAGAGGTTTTTGCTACAGAGCACGTGCGCTCACCAGAAAGACAGAGAGAGACAGAGAGACAGAAAGTGAGAAATCACCCCCCCCCAGGGGGGATGGCCACTCCACAATCCCTTCTCCTCCATTCTCCTCTCAGGATCTTGGACACACATGCACATGTGCCTGGCATGAGTTTAAGCCACCGGGTCTGGGACTTGAACCGTGGTCGACTACATGGGAGTCCAGTGACATAACCATTATGCTAACTGCTGGTCCCGAGATGAACTCTTACAGCAAGACTTCTACCTCAAAACTCACCAAAAAAAACTGGGCAGAATAATTGTGTTTACAGCAACACAGAGAAGCTGTGAGATTTAGCGGGGCACTGAGCATGTGTACTTCATGACTTTCTCCTTGTGCACTAGAGAAAATTGCTCTTTTTCTCTGCTCTTCAGTTTCTTTGCTTATAAAATAGAATAATCACCTTACACTAGATGATTTCAAAGTCTTCTTCAGACCCATATTTCTACACATATTAAGATTCAGTGTATTTACAGCTGACCTATTTAATTTCTTTAATATATCTGAAATCAGATTTTTTTTTAAAAAAAGCATATCCTGGGATCAGGTTTTTTTCTTAAAGTTATTGATAAAGCCATGTCAGTTGGCAAATGTGTCTCCTAAAGTCATCAGGAAAGAAATGATTACAAAAATGTGCATTGTTCATTTAAATCTGGATATCACATTTCATTTTAAGAGGAATAACTCTTTTCTGTTTCTTGCCTTCTGACTATTTTTATTTATGGGTAAATGAAACTATACACTGAATTCTCTGTGACTTGCCTGGTTAGGCAAAAAAATTATAATGTGTATTTATTAGCTCATAGAATATCAGGTCAGAAAGACAGATACAATAACACTCACGGCTATTGATTAATTCATGTCATATTTATCAAAGATCAGACTCTGGGCCAGGCCGGCAGTATTCTAGGCACTGAAGATACAGCAGGCTCTGCTACCACAAAACAGACATTCTAGTGACAGGAGACAGATGTCAACAAATGCAAACGCAGACACATGATACTTCCAGTAGGAGGGTGGGTGGGTGAGGAGAGCAGTCAGGCCAGATATTTGATCGGAGACTTGAAAGAAATGGGATAAAAGGCCACTTGGGTATTGGGAGCAAATCTATGATCCACATATGTGCATTATTTCCATCAATTCAATTTTTCTTTTTATGACGTTTGATCTAATTTGCATGACATTTTTGAAAATAGTATCTCCTATGGAAAACCAGTGTTATTTATTTCAAAAATTCAGTAAGTCTCTGTTTTCTAGATGCTTTGAATTGAACTAAAACAATGGAGCACATATGGAAACTCGATGCAGCCTACTGTGTGAGAAAGCTTACTTCATGCTGGATAGTCAACATTCCCAGAGCAAATGGGATTTGAGCTGAGCAAGATTTCAATATGTAAAGGTGATAGAACTAGAGTCATCCAGAAAAGAAAAGGAAGTTAAGATAAAAATATAGGTGAGAAAAGAGTGAATCCACGTGAGCACGACAGCTGGGACCCTCCCTGCGTGTGAGAGCTGAAATCGCCCTGAGACCCTGCCGAGACGGCACAGCAGTCATGGCACTGCATTGCACGTGGACGGTCGGGGTTTGGTTTCCTGGCTGACTCGCACATGGGTGTGCGTACTATGAACAGGCAGGAGACAGGAGGAGATCGTTGTGTAAGACCCAGTTAAAGACACTTGTCTCCCCCTTTCATTCATGAAACAAAGAAAGAAATTTTTAAAAACGAAGAAGGAATTGCCTTAACCCTCTTTCTTTCATGACCATTGATGTGCAAAGCTCACTCTTGCTCCCTGGGCTCTGAATCCACACAGTGCCACTGTCCTATATCATGAAGACCCTGACCTAAAACTGAGTTTGTTCTTTAGACCCACAGCACCCTTCATTACACCAGCTTCTTGGAGACGAGCAAATTTTCCTACAGATCAGGGTGGTGAAGTCGGAGAGAGTCATGCAGTGCCCCAACTTGATGACTGTGTCTGACCTCTCCCTTGTCCATCTGTATGTCCGGCTGCACCTTCTCCTCCCTGACGATGAACTGGGAGCTTCGTTTTCTCTCCATCGTGATTGACAGCTTCACTCTCCTCTGAGACCTGGGTGCTAACTGACACCCCAGCCATTGGAAAAGCCACCTTCTGCCCTAGGCATCCTGAAAAACATTAAGTGTGGAATAAAGTTCCTTGAAGTCAGCTGTCTTCCAACCAACAGCTCAGAATTTGCCCTGCCTAGAGTCTCCAAGCTGATTGACACACCTTTCTCTCCCACCACAAACTGGGAAAAATTTACAGAACTCAGGGATGTCACCATCAGCACGGCCCTCTCTATCCAGAGCTCCCTTCTTTTCTTTTCTTTAAATATTTATTTATTTAATTTTATTTATTATTTTCTAATTTGATGAGAGAAGGAGAGAGAGGAAGAGAGACATAGAGAGAAAGAGAGAGAGCACACAAGCCACCAGGTCCAAGACTTGAACTGTGGTCGACCATGTGGGAGTCCAGCACCTTAACCACCACACCACCTGCTGGACCCCAGAGCTCCCTTCTTTGTCATAGGAAAATCATATAACTTGAGCCTTCTAAAGGAGTCAGGGTCAATGTATTTAAAGCAGATCTAGGAAAATAAATATTAGAGAATGTGAAGGCTTTGCCAATGGGGAAAATGTAGCTTTTGATAGAGTCAAAACAGAATCCAAGGCTGGGGGGAATCAAGCTCTTCATTTCTTAGGGATTCAGGACTTGGTGTGGTGGTTAAGGCTCTGGACTCTCACACGGCTGCCCACAATTGGAGTCCCGGACCTGGCAGCTTGCTCTCTCACTTTCCCTCTCTTTTTCTTTGTCTCTCTCTGGTGAAGGCAGATACCATATAGTAACAATTTAAATAACAATAATAATAAATTAAATTAAATACATTAAAATGTCGGGCAGCAGGGCCGGCACCATAGCCTAGTGGTTAAGGGAGCCGCATCACACATGGCAACTGCTGCTGTGCTCCTGGCCCCAGCAGGCTGAAGAACATGCTGGACACATGTGCCTGCAGGCCTCAAATCCTGACGGAGTAGAGAAATGGAGAAGCAACAAGGTGCCATTGACTTTCTCCCCCTCTCTCTTATCTCTGCCTCTCTCTGGCGAGTGCACTCTGGCAATTAAAAACAAAAAGTTGACCAACAGAAGTAGGAGAAGTCGGAATCTGAAAAAGGAAGGGATGAAGGGGAGGAATACGGTCACTAATTAACTACGGTTTAAGGCATGGAAACGTGTTGAGTAAACTGGTGTTCACAGCAGGTACCAAGTAACCAGAGCACACACCTGGAATCAGTTTCTTGGAAATCTAGGGTCAGACTTAACAGTAATAGCCCAAGTCTCCCCTATGCCATAGCATTATATTTAAGAAGCCCATGAAAGATACTTTGGGGTCAGACAACCCTGGGTTCAAATCCCAGCTCTGCCATTTACTAACTAAATACTGAGATTAGTATCTCTCTAAGGCTGACCGTCCTCATCTGTAAAATGGAGATGATAATATAACCTTCCCAGCTGTGAGGATTAATCGAGGCAGTAAATCTTGTAGTCATCCTTGATTTTTTAAGAGACTTTCCCAAAGGGCTCGTGCACTAGCCAGACAGAGAGAAAGGAAGTGAGAAATCATCCCCTGGGGGAGATGACCACACATCCTTCCTTCCCCTCCATTCTCCACTTGGGATTTTGGGCATGCACACACACTCCTGTTGTGAGCTTTAAGCTGTGGGGTTTGGAAGGTGAACCATGGTTAACTACGTGGGAATCCAGAGACATAACCATGATGCCATCTGCTGGTCCCCATCCTTGACTTCTTCCTTTCTGACACACACTTCCAGAAAACCCTGTTGTTCAATGTTCAGAATATACTCAGTATCTGACCAGTTCTCACCAACTCTGCCATTACTATGGGTCTGAGTCCTGCTCTTGGCTAGCCTGCATTATTACATAATCACAATGACCCTTAACTCATTACCCAGCCTCCACTCCCGTCCTAGCCAATGAGCCTTTCAAAACAAGTCAGAATGGCACTGCTCTGCTTGAAATCCTGCAACACCTCCCAGTTCACTCCAAGAAAAAGCCGAAGTCATAATGGTGTAAAGACCCTGTGAGATCAGCCTTCCACCCCAGCACCAGCCACTCTGATCTCTTTACTATTTCCTTGAACTCAGCAAACACATGTTCGACTTGATTGTCCATTCTGGCCAGCATGTTCTTTCTGTAATATCCACACAGTTCACTTGCTCAAGGGCTTCAGATCTTGTTCAATATCACCTCTTCAGTGAGGTCCACCCTGACTGAACTACTTAAGATCTCAGTCCTCCTTCCCTTATATTTACACCCTCATCATTTTCCCTGGCCTACTGTTTAATAACATAGATGATCTTCCTATATACTATATAGTTTCCCTATTTATCAATATGATGTGTATTGTTTACTATCTCCACCCACTAGTGTGTAAATTCCACGAGGCAAGACCTTTTATCTATTACATTCGCCAATGTTTTCTGAACACCAAGGGTGGGCCTGCCCAGCACACAGTAAACACATTTACTCAATGAATGAAAAGCGATGTGTGAAATACACTTGGCACATCGCCTAATACATAGTAGGTACTTTTTTAGTGTTATTCTCAAAAAAGGAACGAGCACAGCCTGGAGATTCATTTTAGAGTAGGCAATGAGTGCTGGCCTACATTCTGGAACCATAAATAATGCTGGGCCTGAAGACGGGCATTAAACGCCACCACTTTCTGGACTTACAAGTGCACAGTGACCAAAACAAACAAACAAACAAAAATAACAGGCAGCCTACGCACAAACTACTTCACGCAACACACTGGATTGTATTTCACTAGGTCTGTCCTTCTTTACTGTTTCCAAGAAATAAAATTACTTCAACTCATTTAACCTTTCTTCAAAGACACAGCCTCCGACCTTTCATCCTGATTATCATGACTCTGACCCTGCAAGGTTAGTTCTCCTCCAGTTCTACTAATAAATGGGAGGTTCGTAGCCAAATATTGGGCAGAGACTGGTTCAACAACCCTCCTCAGCTAGGCAGGCTATTTTGAATAACAGCCTTCAATTGTTACATGCTGAGATACAAGAGCCCAGAGCAGCCTCCTTTGGGTGGATGAGGAGGCTACTTTAGGAAGACATCAACCTGACTTCCTTCTTTTAGAATTCACAGTCCCAGGACCAGCAGTTAGTGTAATGGCTATGTCTCTGAACTCCCACGTAGTCAACCGTAGTTTGAGTCCCGGACCCAGTGGCTTAAACTCACGCCGGAAACGTGTGTGTGTGCCCAAGATCCCAAGAAGAGAATGGAGAAGAAGGGATTGCGGCATGCCCATCCCCTCTGGGAGGTGATTTCTTGCTTTCTGTCTCTCTGTCTCTGTCTGTCTTTCTGGTGAGCGCATGCGCCCTATAGCAAAAAACAAACAAACAAACAAACAAAAAAACTCTCTCAAAAATGAATTCACAGTCCCTTCAGCTACCAAAGGATCAAGAGCGCAAGTTTCTGGGGATGTGAGGTAGTAACATTGTATGCCAAATGCTGCCTCCTGATTTTCCCCAACTGGCAATCCCCAGAATGTCTGCTCTACAGTGATTTCACAGAATATTAATAGACGTTTTATCTCATCTATTAAAACTAAAAAAAGAGGAAGGGTGTTTCAGTCTATTTAATTTTTTTTTTCTTTTTTTGGCGAGGTTTTTGCTATAGGGCACGTGCGCTCACCAGAAAGTCTATTTAACTTAAAACATAAGCAACTTTAAACAGATTTCTTTACTGCAAGATTCATGGAGATTTCAATCTGCTGATGTACAAACGTGACTATCCAAGATTACAACATAATAGGCAACTTTTCCTAAACATGGTGGGTCATGAAAACCCTTTTTAATTTTTGCTATAGAGCACGTGCACTGGACCGAGAGACGGGAGAGGGAAATGAGTAATCGTTTTCCCAGAGGAGATGGCCTCGCTGCATGCTGTCTCTTCCATTCTCCTCTTGGGACTCTGAGCATACACACACATGGCCCCATGTGATTTTCAAGTTGTGGAATTTGAACTGTAGGATTGGCTTACCCTCCATGCTACCTGTTAGCTCCATGAAAACATTTTGAAAACATTCCTGAGGGGACCAGCAGTTAGCATAATGGCTATGTCACTGGACTCCCATGAAGTCGACCGCAGTTCGAGTCCCGGACCTGGTGGCTTAAACTCACGCCGGCGCATGTGCATGCGTGCCCAAGATCCCGAGAGGAGAATGGAGGAGAAGGGATTGCTGCGTGGCCATCCGCCCTGGGGGGTGATTTCTCTCTTTCTGTCTCTCTGTCTTTCTGGTAAGTGCACGTGTCCTATAGCAAATACCTCTCCAAAAAGAAAACGTTCCTGAGAGCTATTCTTTCATTCAACAAATATTTTTTGAACACCTATTTCGTGCACATATTGCAAACACCCAGGATTCCGTGGTCTATGGAATACAGATAGTCCTGTTTTCATGGGACTTACAGTCTAGTAGAGAAAGCACACCTGAAACTTATATTTGAATGTTGGTAAATACAATAAAAGGCAAAATACGGTTGCCAAAAGAACATTTAAGAGAGAATAGTGTTTGGTAAAATGCACTTTGAGAAAGCCTGATTTAACTGTTTTCATGGATAAATTTTAGCTTTCGGTGATTAATTACAATTTAATTATAATTTACTATGTGTGTAACAGTGCTAGAGATCTTGAAAAATACAGATGCACGGGACATACGCCTTGCTTTAAAAGAACTTTTCTAATTAGGGTGAACACCAATAAAAAGAAAATGAAGTAAGTACTGCAAGCTCAAATAAAATGATATAAAATACTCA
This sequence comes from Tupaia tana, assembly GCA_026018925.1. Lineage (NCBI taxonomy): Eukaryota > Metazoa > Chordata > Mammalia > Scandentia > Tupaiidae > Tupaia > Tupaia tana. The sequence continues at coordinate 168,113,870 of JAKSZU010000006.1, read as the reverse complement.
TTGAAATGTTGCCTAACTTGTCACCAGCAGATGACATAATGGTTATGTTGCTGAACTGCCATGTGGTCAACAGCAGTTCAAATCCTGGACCCGGCGGCTTGAAACCCACACCAGGTGTGTGTGTGTGCATGCCCAAAATCCTGAGAAAAGAATGGAGAAGGAATTGCAGCATGGCCGTTCCCCCTTGGGGGTGATTTCTCATTTCCTATTTCTCTGTCTCACTCTCTCTTTCTCCCCCCGGGCAAGTACACACACCCTACAGCAAAAATCTCTAAAAATAAAAAAAAAGTTGTCTTTCAAGGACGAACAGATCACAGCTTCTGGGATGTCTTCTCCCAGCTTTGGCTCCTCTCTGCACCCCAGGTCCAAATTTCCAGGATTTAGCACATGCTGCCCTGCGGACAAGTTACCTGGGGAGGGTCAGACAGTGCAGCATCTGTACAGCTGACCCACACGGCAAGGTTCCTGTTCAATGTCTGGAGACTTCCCCAAGTACAGCAGGTGCATGTGTGCCTATGATCCAGGGCTGCCTGAAGCTGGGGGTGGACAGTGGCATTAAGAGCCTGTTCTTGAGAGAGCGCTCTCTCTCTCTCTCTCTCTCTCTCTCTCTCTCTCTCTCTCTCTCTCTTTCGCTCTCCCTCTCATCTCTCTTACACATGGAAGAAATAAATAAACTTAAGCTAGAGAAATTCCTTGTGTGCATCTATGATCTACCAACTTTGTAGTACAGACACCAAGTTTGGTTTTGTTTTGGTTTTTTTGACACCAAGTCTTTTACATCTCTGCATTCCTCGCAGCATATGATCATTTCTGGTAGTCAGAAAGCCATGACAATTCAGACAAAAAAAAAAAAACAACCTGAAGTTATGGTCACCAGTTGAATTCTGACTCTGACATTAAGTACCTGAATGACTTTGAGTAGATTTCTCTTTTTTTTTGCTTTTTGTTTTTTGTTATTTAAGAGATTTTTGCTATAGAGTGCATGTGCTTGTCAGAAAGACAGAGAGACAGAAAGTGAGAAATCACCTCCCAGTAGGGATGGCCATGCCGCAATCTCTTCTCCTCCATTCTCCTCCTGGGATCTTGGGCACGCACGTACACGCGCCCAGGTGAGTCCCAAGTTGCAGAGCTCAGGACTTAAACCATAGTCGAATTCATCATGCCATCTCGTGGTCCCTTGAGTAAATTTCTTAATCCTTTTGTTTCTCTATTTTCTTCTTTGTGAAATAAAAAACAGTAATACCCATATCTACCTAATAGCGTTATTGTTTAGGCAAAGATAACGCATATAAAGTGATTTAGTGCCTGGCATAGTAAATACTCAGTAATGGGATATATTGTTGTTAGGACTGTTGATGCACAGTGTCCTGCTGTAAGTGCTTGGACACCACAGGCGTTGAGAGGAAGGGAGAAGGAGGTCAGTCCCTAAAGGATATGGCCCCTCTCCTCATCTGTCTTTCAAAATGTTCTAGTCCAACCAAAGACAGAAGTTTAAAAAGAGGCTATCAGTCAGACTATCTACTACAGATCATAGCTAATGGGCAGCAAGATGAGATAAATGATGTTGAACAGGCAGGGAGAAGCTTGATGACAGAGTGGAGAGGACTCAATATATGGGCCAAAATGTTCAGATTTGTTCAAAAGACAATAGATAAAATTAAAGATGAATGAGGAAGAAATTATTTTCAAGGGAGTTGAAATCTTGCCAGTCATGATTAACAGAAGGGGCAAGAATGAACTAGAATCTGAGAGACCAGTAAGTAAGAGCCATGTAAAAGAATATACCTGTCGGTACCAGCAGTTGACATAATGGCTATGTCACTGGACTCTCACGTAGTCAACTGGTTCAAGTACCGGACCCAGTAGCTTCAACTCACGCCAGGCGCGTGTGAGTGCCCAAGATCCTGAGAGGAGAATGGAGGAGAAGGGATTGCAGTGTGGCCATTCTCCCTGGGGGGTGATTTCTCTCCTTTTGTCTCTCTGTATCTCTCTGTCTTTCTGGCAAGCACACGCGTCCTTCAACAGAAACCTCTCAAAAAAAAAGAGAAAGAGAGAATATACTTGTCATACCTAACACAGAGCTTTGCACTATTTATTACACTTTGTGATAATTCATTAAATGAAGAAGGACCTAGATAAACGGGGAATTAGGAGGAAAGTACATGCTATGTTCAAAGTTGGTTAGTTGCCATGAATTAATATGCCTGTACCATAATTCTGAAAGATGACTTCTCAGGATGACATGAGTCCCACCATGAGCTGCCAAACACTTCCTCATTCAATCAAACTTTTCTTTCAGAAAACAAGAGTTTGGTCACCAAACATGAACATACCTCACATAGGGTGGTTTTTAAATAATGAAATTTGTTGAGTTGAATATATCATATGAAAAGCAGGTGAGAAAAGAGTTTAATCTTAAGAAGTTTCTAGAATATTACTTGGAGATCTCCAAAAATAATTTTAACGAGTCACTTTTAGTCTTGCATTTATTTTTCAGAAGAAAAAAACAAATACTGAAAATAGCCAAATGAGAACATACTGATATAACTATTTAAATGATTTGTTTTACTTTCCTTAAAAAATAAAATACTCACTTTGATCTTATTAAATGTTAATGACTTTCTAGATCAAGACAGAAGTTTCAATGTATAATATATATTTTTTTCAAGTACGTGGTTAAAGTCATGGGAACAGTCCCTCCCCTTCCATTCTCCTTTTTCTCCATGCACTGACCTGGAGAGATTTTTCTGTTGAAGATCCAGGTTAGAACTCTGAATATAATGCCAGTCCCATGGTCTGGCGGCTAGGGGAGCCAGATATCACATGACTGACCACAGTCAATCAGTCCTGGAGGCTTAAAGAACACACTAAGCATGTGTGTGTCCTTGCCCCAAATCCTGACAGGACAGAAAAATAGAGGAGAAGAGATCGTAGCATAACCATCTCCATTGGAGGGTGCTTTCTCCCTCTTTTTCTTTCTCTCTCTCTCTCTCTGGAAAGCACATATACCCTCTAGCTTATTAAAAAAAAAAAAACTGAATGTATTTTCGCATGTAAATAATGGCATAATGAATCTCTATGCTTAAATTATGATTGGTTTTACATGTTACTATTTACCTTCTAAGCTAGAGCAGACAAGGTGATGCAACCACAATATACCTAGTACATCACAGATCTATTTTGGGCACACAATCTGTTCACATCTCAGGACTCTCAAACACTTAAAAATCAGGCCATCAACTACATTTAGGCAATTCCTGTTAGCCGACAGTGGATTCAAAGCCACAGAATGTATACCTGAACTCCTCTTTCAGGATAGATTTCTAAATCTAGACTCACAGGATGCCAGAAACGGGAATCAGTATCACTCAAGCCACCTTCTCATTTTGCATATGAAGAAGCTGAAGCCAAAGAGGTAAAAGGATCTGTGCACTCAGTTAGTTAGAAGGCAAGTTAGGGCTCGAAGGCAATCTCCAAGTACTATGGACCTGGTTGTCAGCTGAGAGAAGGTCACACCTTATTGGTCTGCTTGCTTATTTATTCTTCATTCACAGACTGAAGAGCCATTGCTGTGTGCCTCCAATGTGCAGAATCTCATGCTAGTTGCTGAGGAAATTCAAAGAACAGAAATTAGCTTTTGTTCTTAACTAAAATCTAATTGGGCATAGAGACAAAGCATTAGAAAATCAAATTGCTGCTCAAGAGTGACATGAAAGTTGTGTCAACACACATGATAAAACATGAATTGAGTTATTCAGATAACGTGTTATGAATTCAAAGGATAGAGTATATCCGGGTATATTTTAGGGGTCAGTAAAGCCTTCATAAACGACAGACTTTAGATCCACCCACCCACCTGTCTAATCAATAGATTCTATCAGGGCCTGCAGGTGCTGTGGTGATTAAGGCGCTGGACTCCTACATGGCTGACCACAGTCCTGGACCTGGTAACTTGCTTTCTCACTTTCCCTCTCTGTCTCTGTGTCTGTCTGTCTCTCTCTAGTAAGCACATATGCCCTCTAGCAAATTTTAAAACATAATAATAAATCAAATTTTTAAAAAATTATTTATTGAGATAGTGAGAGAGACAGGCACCCCTTTACAGGTTCATCACACCATGATCATCCTCCAAGTCATGCATAATCATGAGTGCACTCACAGGCCTGCCCAGTGTGTTCAGGTAGACCCAGGACACAAACCTGGAGCCTTCTGTATGGCCTCCGCATCACACAGCAGCACCCCTACTGCCTGAATGACCAGTCACATCATAGTTCTGTCTCTCCTTCACAAATGCCACTTAATCAATGATTGTTTACAAGCTGACTCACATTTAGTGCTTGTTGAGCTAACTTTATGATTAACATCTGAATATATTATTTGCTTCATTTTAAGAAGCAAGTTAATGATTTCCAAATATCCATGAGTCTTTGCAAGTATCCTAAGGCAGTAATCAAGAAACGGGTTTAGTGAAAGAATTAATACGAAAAAGCACAGCAGTCTGGTTCATGTCTATGAGATGCCCAGTTATTACAGTGGTAATTTAGAATCTGGGTACCACCATAACCACAATCCCACCATATCAAACAAAGGTGTAAAAACTCATACTCTAAGTGGTAAGTACAACAAATTGCTTTTGATTTTAAGAACAATGGGGGGGAACAGCAGTTGGCGTAATGGCTATGTCGCTGTGCTCCCATGTAGTCGACTCCGGTTCGAGTCCCGGACCCGGTAGCTTAAACTCATGAGTCCAGCATGGTGGTAAGGCACTAGAATTCCCACATGGCTGACCACAGTTTGAGTCCAGGACCTGGCGGCTTTCTCACTCTCCCTCTCTGTCTTTCTCTGGCAAAACTCATGTGAAAAATAATATTCATAATAAATAAATAAATAAATAAATAAATCTTTAAAAAAAAAAAACATAGGGAATAAAATTAATAATAGATCTTAGCCCTGTATCCAATTAGGAGAGGTATCTTAAAAACCGGACCAAGAGAAAGTCTTAGGGAAGTCCACTTAGGGAATATCGACTTCATGTCAGCACTTTAAAGGTATCATCTTGGTTAATAAAGCAACTTAAGCTGGGCAGTGCTGGTCTTATTTGTCACTGGAGAAACTAAGTCTCAGAGTGATTAAGTAAATTGCCCAGGTCACAACTCTAATAATAAATGACAGAACTGATCTTCAAACCCAGGTCTAGATACTCCCCCCAAAATGTGTTTTTCTGGTACATTCCAGCCCTGTCTAACAAAGTTTCTATAAACAACAAATTGCATATGCAGCAAGTGGTCCTGCAAGATAATAGTGGAGCTTAAAAAGCCCTGCCATCTAGTGACATCTTAGCTGTAAAATGCCATAGCACAGCCCATAGCTACTCACACATTTGTGGTGTTGCCAGTATAAACAGACCCATTGTACTGCCAGTTGTATAAAGTGTAGCATGTACAATGATGATCATGAATGACTATGTTACTGACATAGATTTACTATACTTTGAAAAAATTGTTTTAGGGTGCATGCGCTCTTTGGAGAGAGAGACAGAGAGAGAGGGAAAATCAGAAATCACTCATACGGGTGATGGCCATGCCACAATCCCTTCTCCTGCACTCTACTCTTGAGATTTGGGGCACACACTCACACATACCCAACTTTTTTTCCAAGCCATTGGTTTCTGAGAGTCAGACTTCATAGTTGGCCATGTGGGATCCAGCTGCCTTAACCACTATGCCACCAGCTGGTCCCATACTACACTGTTTCTTTTTTAGTTTTTGCTATAGTGCATGTGCTCACCAGAGAGAGAGAGAAAGAGAGAAGGAAAGTGAGAAATCACCTCCCAGTGGGAATGGCCACACTGTAATCCCTTCTCCTTCATTCTTCTCTCAGGATTTTGAGCATGCACACACACATACTTGGCTTATTTTTTCAACGGCTAAATCCAGGACTCAAACCATGCAGTTGACCATGTGGGATCCAGCTGCTTTAACCACCACACCACCAGCTGGTTCATTATACTTTTCATCATTCGTTTAGAGGGTACTTCCTCTACTTATTTAAAAAAAAAAAAAAAAAAAAAAAAAAAAAACCCACTTTACTGTAAATCAGTCATTTTTCTTAATAAGGAACAAGGGATGGCATGGCAGGGGGAGGATTAGCCTTCCTAATCAATTTTACAGGACTGTCAGAGACAAAAATAAAGCTGCATTTTGATTATGATATGTAGGACGTGGTTGTTCAACATGCTGGATTCAAATTTCAGGCCCAAGAAGGTCACTCATGACTCCGTTTCCTGAGCCGGACGACCCAGTTCATCGTCAGGGCATGAGCCACGTGGCTGTGCTTGACGTCAAGACGGGTGTGTTTCAGTTTGGGGAAAGAGGAAAGCAGAACTGGGGCAACTGCAGAGTCAGGGAACCACAAGAGGCCAGAGGCCAGAGAGGCTCATCTCCTAAGACCTTTAGGGGCCTCTGAGAATGGAAGTGGGCACCGTCAGGAAGGAGGTATGAAGGGCCAACTGGGCCTAATGCTCAATTTGTTTTATTGTTGACATTCTCCAAAGATAGAATTTGCTTGTTTTCAGCTGTCCTTTACATTGGGTTTCTAAGCTTTTCTCAAGTAACCTAAGAACCTTTCCTTAAAAAGAACAGGTACACTATCTACTTGATCAAAACGTCAATCCACATTTAGTTGGATCTGGTCACTGACCAGGAACTTGAACAAAACAAACTTTGTGGTGCAGTCATTGTGCTTTGTCATTTGACAACCAAGTGTTCTACAACTACTTGAAAGTCTGCTTTTTCCTTGTCGCTAGGCCACAGCCAGTTATTCCTCTACAGAGTATTCTGACATTACATACATTTTTGTGGTACCCAGCTCAAAGGGACACTGTGGTAATTTAAGAGGGTGATACTATCTGGTCAAACACAACAAAGCAAATGCTGTTCCACAGCTAGAAGTGCCTTTGTTTGGTTTCTGTAGAAAAACTGGCCCACTGCATACAGTTTCTTTCTTTCTTTTTTAAAGACGTATTTTATTTAACTTTATTTATTTGCTTGTTTGTTTATTTTAATTTGACCAGAGAGGGATAGAGTAAGGGAGAGCAAGAGAGAAAGAGAGAGAGGGAAAGTACAAAAGCAAGTCGCCTCGTCCAGGACTTGAACTGCAGTCAGCCAGATTGGACTCCAGCACCCTTAACCACCACACCACCTGCTGACCCAGTGCAGTTTCTGCTGGGCTGTCACAGTCTCCACTGGTCCCTTGAATATAGCCATGATGAGTTAACGGCTGCCGGTTATGGTGCGCTGTCTTGGCAATCCAACCTTGGACACGGGCAGCTGACTAAGCAGCGGAATCTTTTCTACTGACCCTCAAGCTAAAACAAACAAAGCAGCAGGTCTGTGTACTCATAGAAAAGTGCTCCTATTAAGTTGTGAGACAGCAACTGGAATAATAGTCAAAAGAAAGGAAAAACCCCACACTACCCTGCACATCCACAAGGAGGAGTGCATAAAAAATAACTCCAGGAAAGTGTAGGGTGGGAAATAACCCTAGGGTGGAGGTCTTTCCTGACATAGAGAAGATACAAAGCATAATTTTTGAAAAATAAACCCGCATCCGTTTATCTCCAAAATCGTGGAAAAGGGGCCAATCTTACTTGATAAATGGAAAATTTGAAAGTACTTGTAAAAGGAAGAGAGGTTGATAAAGAGCTACATAGTCTCAAAAGAGGGATTTCTCAAAATTACAGATAAAAGGGTTATTTTTAAATGTAGTATTTATTTGTGTTTGCATGTTTGTTTATAAAAAGGTCAGTAAATATTGGCAAAACTTTGTTTGCTTTTTTCAAAATCCCTTTATCTTTCTCCTGCATGTCTAATGAGGACTAGTAACTTCAGTATAGTAAATTGAGTCCTAGAGTAAATATTTACTCTGATTTTTTATTACCAGAGATTTAATACGGTTAATAAAATCTTTAGTTTTTGATGATCTTGCATTAATGGTGAGAATATTTTCTTTAAGAATTATTTTATTTAACTTTATTTATTTATTTACTTATTTTAATTTGACCAGAGAGGGACAGAGAGACAGAGAGACAGAGAGAGAGAAAGTGAGAAAGCAAGCTACCAGGTCCAGAACCCAAACCATGGTCAGCCATGTGGGAGTCCAATGCCTTAACCACTATACTACCTGCCGGTCCTAACATGTTTTTAAAAAGGTTAATATAGAGCCAGTCCGTGGCATAATGGTTAAGGCAACTGACTTCACCATCAGCTAATGTGAAGTTCAAGTCCCAGACTCAGCAACTTGAGAAACATACCGGGCACATGTGCATGCTTGCCCAAAATCCCAGAGGAGAATGAAGGAGAAGGAATTGCAGTGTGAACATCTCCCCAGGGAGTACTCTTCTCACTTTTCTTTCTCTCTCCCCAGTGAGTGCTCATGCCCTCTGGCAAATGAAAAAAAAAAGCAAACAAACAAACAAACAAAAACGTTAAAAAATTGCTTTCATTCCCAAGTACATATACTCACAGATAATATAGATACATACATATACATTACCACAAATTACTTGCATATGTCTTTGTACTAAATACATGATTACTTCTGTCTGAATCTGGTTCAAGCAGGAAAGGGTAATTGTCCGATAAACAAATGAAGTTACCCTGAAGGCTTGATGGGAATGAGGAAACAGTGCTCCCCTTTGTGGTCTTGCTCAATCCTGGGAAGAAAAACATCAGAACTGAAGTCCCTACAAAGACTTAACCTCAGACCTGCAGACCTGCCTTTTCTCTCAGCACTTCCTTTCTAAAAACCACTTTTCATGGAGTGAGGTGAAGGAACAAGGAGGGAAATTAACTGCTTTGTTTAAAAAGCTTTCCTGTGTAGATGTGACCAGGGTAAAAGAAAAGATAATGCAAGCTGCTGAATCGAAATGTGGAACTGGGATGTAAGAATAGAACTTGTTGACTCTCAGATCTTTAATACCTGCCTCCTTCCTGCTAAGATGCAGGATTCAATCAGACTTAAAAACAGAAAACGAGGGACCAGCAGATAGCAAAATGGTTACGTCGCTGGACTCCCACATGACCAACCATGGTTTGAGTATCGAGTACTTGAAACTCACGCCAGGTTCATGTATGTGCGTGTCCAAAATTCCGAGAGGAGAATAGAGAAGGGATTGCGCCATGGCCATTCCCCACTGGGAGATGATTTCTCACTTCCTGTCTCTCCCTGTCCCTCCAGCGAGTACGTGCTCCCTATAGCAAAAATCTCTCAAAAACAAAACAAAAACAAAAACAAAAACAGAAGATGAGAAGCAGCAAGAACATCATCAGAAGATTTAAAGTTGTGTGTGTCATTTTCTCTGTGGGGGGGTGGGAGTGGGGTGGGATCTTGAAATGAGTGAAATTGTTGTGTTCTTGTGGAAATCTGATTGTAAACTCTCTTTGGTAGAAGGAATGAATATCTGTCTTTGATTGCATAATTGAAATTTGTCTTTTCCACTGTTTTTGTGTTTTGTTTTGGATGTATTTAGAGGCTACAAACAAGTGCTAAGATTGCTATTCACATAAGACACTCTCAGCAAAAATGATAGATTCCATCTTTATTATTATTTTTTTAGAGAGATATTTTTGCTATAGGGCGTTTGCCCTCACCAGAGAGACAGAGAGAGGCAGAGGGACAGAAAGTGAGGAATCACCCTCCGGAGGGATGGCCACGCCACAATCCCTTCTCTTCCATTCTCCTCTCAGGATTTGGGGAACACACATACGTGCCAGGTGTGAGTTTCAAGCCGCTGTGTCCGGGATTCGAATCGCGGTCAGCCATGTGAGAGTCCAGTGACGTAACCATTATGCCATCTGCTGGTCCCAGATTCCATTTATTACATCCCTACTAGGTGCCAGACAAACCAGAGGCTCTCTGTTATTTCAGAATATCTCAATGGGTAACAAACCATGATTTATCTTACAAAGTGTCAGTCCTTTTACTGGAGAAAGCATAGCAATGGGTGTGCCCTGGCACATAAAACCACTGAGGACTGGGAAGTTTCTCCAGACTGCTCATCCTACAATTCACACAGTTCAGGACAATCTCAGCCTTTTTTTTTTTTTTTTTTTTTAAATTAAAAAGTTGATATTTAACTATCTTGTTTCATAATCTCTGATCATTTCTGGAATATTTTAAAATTTCTTTCATGAGTAGCAAAAGAATGAAAAATCCAAGAGGAGAATGCTCAAAATCCCAGAGGAGAATAAAGGAGAAGGAATTGCAGTGCAGATATCTCCCCAGGGAGTAGGGGAGATGTGTTTTACTAGGAAAGAAAAAAATTGTTGGACAAGAAAGTCGTTTATAGATGGAAAACACAGATGAGTGCTGTTTATGAAAAACCATAATATTTATGAAGATTGGTTCTGAATTTTCAGTTGAAAATTCAGAAACAGATACTTCTCATATATTTACTTATGCTATAGTGGTAAGGTCAAAGACTTTCCTTGTAGGGCCATTCCAAATACAGTTACATTCAAATTTAAGACCCATTTTTTATGTTTAGCTGTGTGCAATGAGGTGCTCTCCTACATAGAGAAGCACCTGACTTCTATACTGAAGACATTTGTATTAAACCCCTGGAATCAGAATTAGCATGTCATAAATACCAGTTTTACCTACATTTCTATTTTGGAAAGTACTACTAAAATTCATTTTATTTGGCCTATGTGGTCAAGACAGTAGCACAGAGCCTTAGTGATGCTCTCTAAGGCTGACCCACATGGGGAAGGTTCCAGGTTGGCTTATGGAAACGTCTTGATTACTCTGATTACGTGTGTACTCGTAATCTGGGGCTGGCTGAGGCAGGGGGTAGATGGTGGCCTCAACCCCTGTCGAGGTTGCACGTTCTCTCTCTCTCTGTCTCTCTGTCTCTCTCTCTGTTTTGCTTATAGAAGACATAAGTAAAATTTGAAAAACTTGTGTAATTTGGCCTTTAAATGAGACATTATTGCCATTGTCATTTATTAACTCATTGATTTATTCAGTCTTTACTGACACATATAATATTTGGTAAACAACAGAGATTCAAAGATAAAGAACTAGCTCGTTTTCAATGATCTCACATTGCAGGGACCAGATAATTATAACACTCTAGGATGTGCTTTAACTATGAAAAGGGTTATTTATATAAAGGTATTTTGGAAGAATAGACGAGGAAGCTCTTAACTGCAGGGAAGATGAGAGGGATATGGAAATAACAGTGAGAGTTCACTCCTGGTCTCGTGGAGAGGGGAGAAGAAAGGGCATGCAGCATTTCCGGCAAAGGAAGACAGCATATTTAAACAAGGAGCTGGAGCCTCAGGTTCTAGGAGCAGCAGGTATTCCGTAACTGCTCTGAAGCACAGAGTGGCTGGGATGGAGAAAGAGCGAGCCTGAGACTAGGGCTGTAACCAGAAGTCAGATTATAAAGGCTCATGATGAGCATTTTAATCAAGTGGCCAGTTGAAGAGTTGAAAACTGGGAAGGAAGCGACATCACCGGGTACTCTTTTTTGAAAACTCTGTGGGTTTTTTTGTTTGTTTGTTTTCCATTTTTTAAATTTGCCAGAGGGTGCATACGCTCACCTGAGACAGAGAAAGAAGGATAAAGCACCTTCCAATGAAGTGTGGTCATAACATAATCCTTTCCCTCCATTTCTCTCTCCTTCTGGGATTTTGGGCATGCACACACACATATCCAGCACGTTTCTCAAACCACCCGGTCCAGGACCCAAACTGCACACTCAGCTATGTGGGATCCAGACGCCTTAACCACCATGTCACAGGGGTGCCCTAAGAACTCCTTCTCGCTGTTGTGTAGAAGATAGCTCCACCTGAACAGCAGCCAGCGTCCGCTGTGAACGTGGAGGATCTGAGCAAAATTAGCAGCTGGAGGACAGACTAGGGAGACGGACTTGGGAGTAAGTATTTGGAAGGCAGAGTCAACGGAACTGATGGGTGAGTGGGTATGGAAGATGAAAAGGAGGCAGAATGGAGGCTATCACCCAGATTTCTAGACAGGGTGGATGGATATTGATGTTAGGTGAGACTGTAGTCTTGGGATGGTGACAAGCTCCACTTGTGACACGTTGATTTTGAGAGCCTGTAGGATATGCAAGAGCAGAACCAAACTAAAACCCAACAAGGCCTCAGGTGCATAGTACCCTAGCCCCCACAATCAAACTGAACTACAGAAACCCACACAGCAAAGAGACGTAGAGGAACGCACTTGGAACCCCCAAACGGAGACAGGATTTATTTTAAGCTGAAGACATCTGAGATTAAACAGATGTAGAAAGGAGCCACCTCAAAGCTTCTCTTAGCTGAATAAAAGCAGCAGCTTCAGGAAAATGCAATTAATGGCGGGGTCCAGAACATGCTGTCTCAAAATACACCACCTTGGCATTGAAAGGAACAGCAGAAACAGGAAGGTCACTCTCTGATCTCCTCTTACCCTTCTCCCAAAGAATAGGCCTTAAAAAGATTGTCTAGGCCAGCCGGTGGCATTGGTGGTTGAGGCGGCTGGATCTCACATGGTCAACTACACCATTAGAGTCCCAGACCCAGCAGTTTGAGGGACATGCCAGGTACGTGTGCATGTGTGCCCAAAATCCCCAGGGGAGAATGGAGAGGAGACTGCTGTGTGGCCATCCTCCTTAGGGGTGCTTTATCACCCCTCCACTCCCAACGAATGCACATGCCCTATAGTAATTTTAAAAGAGAGAGACTTCTCTGACTTTGCTCTGAAGTAGATTACATAATCCTGATTTTACAGGTACCCTTGCCCTGCGGAGAAGAAAGGAATGCTTTTATCTCTGAAGGCACAGGAACTCGGAGGAGAACCTAAAAACCCGAACAGGGTACTAGTCCTCCCACCCCTACCTGTTTACTACCGCGACATCATACACCGGTCACACTTTTCCACAATGACCCACTTCTTCCTCAGAAGTAGAATAAAAACACATAGGTTTTCCTGTTTCTCTGGGTCTTCATTTCTAAAATGTGATTGCTTTTCTCTAGTTAATCTCTTCTCTCATGGGGGTCTCAGCCATAAAGCCTAACAATGGGTGAGGAAAGAAATCCCTTTTCCCCTACATGACTCTTAATTCCCTGTAGCAAAAGAGAAATAGCTTCATGTTAAGCCCTATAACCAAAGGCAGATTAACAACAAAAAGCATATACATTTTATTTCATCTACATTTTATGCGACATGGAGCCTTGATAAGAAAATTAAGAGCTATGGGCCAGCCCAAGGTATGGTGGTTACATCAGCTGCAGCCCTCGTGCCAACTGTGTTTCGAGTCCTGCACCCAGTGTCTTGGGAAACACACCGGGCACATGGGTGGGCATGCCCAAAATCCTGAGGGGAAGGTAAATGAAGAAGTGGTTGTGGTGTAACCATTCCTCATGACCAGTGCTTTCTCACTTTCCTCCTCTCTCTGTCCTTTTCTCTTTCTCTCTGTCTCTCTCCAGCAAGTACATGCACCCTAAGATAATTTTAATACAAACAAACAAACAAACAGGTAAACCTATGTATTTCTTATGCCAGATTTGGTGAAGAGGTGGGTAGCCACTGAAAAGTATAATGGGACGAAAGAGATATTATCTAATGGTGACAAAGTGGAGGAAAATAGCAAGGCCTGCTTGCTCCGATTTCTCCACGTCCCTCCATCTTCAGAGATAAGGATATTCCTTTCTTCTCCACACATGGAAACTACCTCTGGAATGAGTCTTCCGACTTGCTTCAATGAAAGGTCAGAAAATTCTTCCTGGCTTTATGACCTTGTTCAGGAGAGAAGGGCAGGGGAACGTGAGTGTGACCTTCATGTTTCTGCTGTTTTCTCAAATGTCAACGTACAATATTTTGGGATAGCATGTTTTGCACCCTATCATTCCTGCCCGGGGGAGTTTCATAGCCATGAAGAAGACAGATCACACTCACGCCTGCACAAAAAAATATTGTCATAGACTTAACTGTGCTGTGTTCTCCCTTATAATCCCATGTGTCCTAAATAAACCTATTTTTCTTTCCCATGGAAGACTTTTCTCTTCCATCCCTTCCCCCTTGTAAGTAAGGCATATACAACGCAGATCTTAACCACTCTTTTGACTGACTAATCGCTGAGCACTCCCAAATGCATATATGTGGCATATGGAAAGAAATTCTTTTCTCTTGCTGGTCTGCCTTTTTACAGTTTAATTTTCAGGCCCTCATTGAAAAGAACATAAGATGGTAGAGGAAAAGATTTTCCTCCCCTACAAAGGGCAAGAACCCTTGTCTGTTTACATTCTTGGTAGAGTGCATACGCAAGAGAGAGGGGGAAGAGAACCCTCCACTGGCTCGATCGTGCAGAACCTAGTCCTCCAGGATCCTGAGCATGTGTGCACAAGCAGGACATGTTTTCAGGCCAGCTGGGCCAAGGACTTGAACCACGGTGAGCACATGACTTCCAGTTTATCATCTGGTATGCTTCCAACCGTGTCACAACGGTGGGTCATCCAAGAATGTTTGGGTTTTATTAATAGTGACCTCTTTGGCACCTTTAAGAAAATGATCAAACATGTACTTTTTAAAATCTGTACTAAATATTTAAATAACTTCAGGTATAAAGATAGATCTCAAAAGTTTTTTCTGCCCCTGTTCAGCCTATGACAAAAATGTATGCACAAACAGGCTGCCTGTTGAGTAATCCAGGCCTGGAGCTCGTCAGGAGGCAGAATCCCGTCCTAGGAACAACGCACATTCCCGCTCACAGCAAAGGCACTCGGATTCTACACAAAGAGCCCATGAAATCAAACAGAAAGAGACGGTGCGTACGCTTCGGAATAGGACCAGTTCATGAACTGCTCATTCATCTTGTCCTACATCCATTCTGAGTCAGAACAGGCGGGGCACTGCTTCTTTTCTTGTTGAGGTATTACTGCACTGCACTTTTTTTTTTTTTTTGGAGAGGTTCTCGCTACAGGGCGCGTGCGCTCGCCAGACAGACAGAGAGAGACATAGAGACAGAAAACAAGAAATCACCCCCCAGGGGGGATGGTCACACTGCAATCCCTTCTCCTCCATTCTCCTCTTGGGATCTTGGGCATGCATGCACACGTGACCGGCCTGAGTTTTAAGCCACCGGGTCCAGGACGCGAACCGCGGTCGATTACGTGGGAGTCCAGCAACATAGCCATTACGCTAACTGCTGGTTCCCTTCCTGCACTTTTTTGTGAGTGTCTGTCTGTCCCGTAAGTAAGCAGTAGAGTTTCCCGTATGCCAGTATTTCTTCCATGGTTTGCATCGGCATCACCTGGAAGACTTGTTCAGCTAGATTATTGGGTCCCACCCCGGGAATTCTGGTTCAGTAGGTCTGGGTGAGGGTCCTGCAGTTTACTTCCCAACAAGGTCATCCTGCTGCTTGTGGAGGTGGAGGTGGTGTGCGTGTGTGTGTGCATGCATGTGTGTGTGTGTGTCTGTGTGTGTGTGCAATCTGTTATGCCAACTTTTCATAGCCAAGCAATTATATAGAAGAGAGCTGAGACCATTTTTACCTGTTATGTCAAAATTAATTTTGAAATTTCCTTCTTTATCTTATGAGAGAGGGAGACAGAGAGAGAGAGAGGTACCTCCAGCACAGTCCCTGTGGCACAACCCTGCCCCAGCCCAGTCAGGCAGGGTCACAGGCATGCACACAGCCCAGTGTGCACAGGTGGGCCCGGAACACAAGTGGGACCTTCCCATTTGGCCCCAGCATCATGGAGGGCTGCACGCCTGCTGTACCACCACAGGTGACTACCAAATTAATTTTTTAATTCGCTAAAATAGACCCGAGAGACCTTATTAAAAATAGGATATGTTCATTGCAAAAGCATAATTGGGGCAAAAGGTCCTGCTTTCAAATAAAATATGAGATTCATTTGTCATGATACTTCGTGTTGGTTTTGAAAAGATGATCCTAAAAATATTCCCAAGCAAGCATAAAAAGTCTCACTAATTTGATTCAAAATAGTCAATGACAAAAAGGACAAAGCAACTAATCCTGCATTTCAACACATTCCAGAAAGCTGTGATCCACACTGGCATAGAGCAACGTCGGTTCTCCATGAGAATAAAAAGCAATGTGTGTTCTGTAGTTCATAGCTAGGCAGCCATCGTCAGATGCTGGCTGTCTGAACTTCTATGAACCACGCCCACCCCTCAGCAAATACGGACTTTTCCATTCAGGAAACAATCTTTATTAGTGACTTACTAGGGCCACCATTATCTTGAAAACATAATCCTGATAGCGGTGACTCTTAAATGGCAGGAGGGTAGGGAAAAGAATCATATTTTAAAATCAGGTTAACATGGCAAGACCTGAAAACAGGTTGGTAATGTCACAACCTTTTAAAAAAATAGATTCTACAGTTTAAGAGAAATTAAATCTTCAAACAACTTTAGCACAACCCAGGGTGCTCCCAACTTAGAAAGAAGTTCTGTTGGGCCAGCTAGTGGTGTGGTTAAGGCGGCTGAATTTCATGGTGACCCACCACTCGGTTTGAATCTAAGTCCTGGGCCTGGCATCTGGAAAAACTTGCCACAGAGGCATGTGTGCCTGAAATCTCAAAAAGAGGGAGAAGTGGAGGAGGGGGGATTGTGGCATGACCATCCCCCTTAGGAAGTGCTTCCTCACGATCCTTCTCGTTTTCTCTCTCCCTCAAGCACATGCTTCATCAGGAAGATTTTAATAAGAAAAGGGAGGGAAGTTAGCAGGTGGCATGATGGACTAGACCCCACCATGGCTGACCACAGTTTGAGTCCAGGAGAGCTAACAGCTTCCTTTTACACATACCCTCTCTCTGTCTCTCCATGAACACAGATGCCCTATAGCAAATTTAAAAATAAAATACTAATAAATAAAATTAAATAAATAATTCTAAAATAAAGGGAGAAAGAGAAACAAGTTCTATCTAAATTTACCGAACATAATGGCTTAGACTTGGGGACAATTTCCACATAACATGATTGTACTTCTAATATTTCATCTAAGGTGACTAAGGGATTGTTTCATTTCCAGATCCATAGAAAATCAACAAAACCCTCAAGATACCAGAAGTATCAGACCTCTGTTTGGAAAAATTAAGGAAAAAGACCTATTTTTTATAATGTAATTTCTCTGTTTGATGTGATGTTAAAGAGAGCACCTAGCGGGACTGTCCTGCTTCACTGCTGTGTGATCTTGCACAAGTCATTTACGAACCTGCTCCCTGCTTTGGTTTCCTCCATCGTCAGCTGGTGAAGGGCACTGAAAACTGTAGTTCGTAGTGTTGATTATGAGCATTGAATTCAACTCAGCCTCTCCCACAGTGCAGGGCAGGCATGATGCTTACTACCATTTATTAATCACCCATTCTGTACCAGGAAGAATACTAGGAATTTTCCTGTTCTTCCATTTAATCATTAAAATAACCCTGTAAGGTAAGTATTGTTATCCTCCTTGACATAAGTAAAGAATAGAAAAGGGAAATGGTTTAAGCATTAGAAATTGGTCCCTAAGTGGGAGAGGGGACAAAAAAAAAAAAGTAATAACCCCAGGTCAATATTAGCTATAACATATTTATAACTATTTTCTCACTGATCTTCACAGATCTCTCATAAGACAGGAGAGTTCATTTTATCTTTTTTTTTTTTTTTCCATTTTATATTCTGAGAATCAAAACATTTCAGGGCTAGTCCTCAATAGGTATTATGGGACTAGGAATCATGCCAAAGAGATTCAGGTTTATACAATTGTCAAGTCAGTCACAAAGCAGCAGTGTCAATCTAGGACAAATCAGAGCAAGGTGGAATGACCTATTAAAGGTAGACAATGGGGGATGAGCTGGTGGCATGGTAGTGAAGGTGTTCGATCTCACATGGCTTGAGTCCTGGACCTGGTGGGTTGAAAAGTACACCAGGTTCGTGTGTGTATATGCCCAAAACCCTGAAAGGAAAATGGAGGAGAAGGGATTGTGGTGTGGCCATCCTCCCTGGGGGTGGTGATTTCTCACTTTCCCCCTCACTGTCTCTGTCTCCAGCGAGTGCATGCACCCTAGAGAAAAAAAAAAAAAGGTGGGTGATGGGAAAGTACTGGAAGTTGGGTATAATCTATTGGTAGAATGTAGCAAATGTTCCTCAATCAGGTGTTTAAAAAAGAGAATGTCTGTATTTGCTGAATATAAAATTTGCTAATATTCTGTATTTCCATATGCAAAAATTAGGTATAAATCTCCTGGTTTATAAGGAACTGCTATTTATATATAAATGTTTTTGTTTATTATAGAGAAATAAATCAATCCCTTCAAATAAGAAGAAACTTCCAGGCAAACATTATTGCATATGAAACTAGAATTAAAATTATTTCTGAAACACAAACAAGTTATAGTTAACTATTTCACTTTGTATCTTGGCTATGATGTGTGTGTGTGTGTGTGTGTGTGTGTGTGTGTGTGCACAGCAGGTTATCAGTTTAATATGAAGGACCCATACAACTTGGTATCCACATTATTAATAATTAGAATATCAACTCAAGTAAAACTTTTCCTATGAGATATCATAGGTTAAGGAAGTTCTTACAGATCTTAAGGGATAAAGTAAGAAAAATCATGACAAAAGCAGAGGGTGACCCAGCCAGTGTGGTGTAAGCAGTGGTGGCACTGCTATGCGAGGCTGGGCCACATGGGAGTCCTAGTTCACATCCCAGACCAACCTGAATGGGCCAGGCATAGCGGCACATGCCTGTAATCCTGCCTGGTTGTGAGACTGGGACAGACGATCACAACAGCAAGACCCTGTTAAGAATGTCTGTCTCAGGGTGGGCACACAGTTAAGAGATCCAGATCCCACATGGTCCCCCTATGGTTCAAGTCCAGCTCCAACAGCTTGCAAAAAACACTATTGCCTGTGTGGGCATGCTCAAAATCCCAAGAAATATTGAAACTGTGGCATGGCCACACCCTTGTTAGAGAGGAGTTTTCTCCCTCTTCCTCCTTCGATCTCTCTGGCAATTTTTTTCTACCTCAGGGCAGATGGTTCTAGGGCAGCAATAAAACCATTCTGCTCTGTGATGCTCTGTGAGGCTGACCCACATGGGAAGGGTCTGGGTTTGTGTCCAGAAATCCCTGTGAGTACTCCAGGCACATATGCTCATTATCTGGGGCTGGCTGAAGCTGGGTGTGAGTCACAGTGTCGGGATCGTATCGGGCGTGCTCTCTCTCTGTCTCTCTCTGCCTCTCTCACTCACAGAAGATTATCTATATCTCCAATGATTTTTTTAAAAGAAGACTCTCTCCTCTTCTCTTTCTTTACTCTATTCTCATTTAAAAAAAAGATAAAGGAAAAAAGAAAAAGAAGAATGGAGAAGAAGAAGAAGAAGAAGGGGGAGAAGAAGAAGAAGAAGAAGAAGAAGAAGAAGAAGAAGAAGAAGAAGAAGAAGAAGAAGAAGAAGAAGAGGAAAAAGAAGAAGAAGAAGAAAACAGACAGTATAAAAACAACAGATTTAGGAGCTAGCAAGTGGCATAATGGTGAAGGTGCTGGACTACCATGTAGTTGACCGTGGTTTAAGTCCCAGACCCAGAAGCTTGAAACACTCCGAGCGCCTGGGCATACATGGCCAAAATCCTAAGAAGAGAATGGAGGGAGGGGATTGCAGTATGGCCATCCCACCACCCCCAGAGAGGTGATTTCCACTTTCTATCTCTGGCTAGTGCATGTATCCTATAGCAAAAATCTCTCTCTCTCAAGAAAAAAAAAAAAAAAGTAATTAAAACAGGTTATAGTTACTCTCCTTTGAATGTTTTTTTTTTTTTTTTTTCTTTTCAAAATTCAAGTGCTGGAAATGAAATGAAAAGGTGAACAAGGATGTTTTTGCCCTGCAGGATTTTGCTGTTTAATGGGAAGACATGTGTAAACTGCTAATTACAATCCAAGCAGGCCAGCACCATAATGGAGCCGTGCACACAGAGCTGTGGGCCTGAGTCCTGACAGGTGCTCGTCCTCTTCCTACTGGTCTGATTTCCAAAGGGCACTTGCTTTCTATTTGAACCAAAAATGCCTCTGATGTGTGCCTCTGTTTTATTTGTTCTTAATGTTGACATTAAAACTAAGAAATTAGCGTTGGTGCCACATTGCCGTCGCATGTCCTCTGTTTCCAGTCGGCGACGGTTCCCTCGTCTTCTCTCAGGACTCTCACCCTTTTGAAGACACCCAATCGGATATTTGGCAGGATAGCTTTAATAGGGGTTTGCCCTGTATTTTCTTATGTGTACCCTGGGGATAAGAATCTGAGGCGATGTGTATCATGTCAGGGGTGCGGGATGTTAGTATGTCTTCCTGCTGCGGACATTAACACTGATCGCTTGTTTAAGGTGCTTTCTGACTGGTTTCCCCACTGCAAGTTGTTTCTTTTCTTTTGTAATTAATAAACATTTTGAGAGAACCTGATGTTTTGACTGAAGAAATTACCCAGAGCTTGTTTTTTCTTCTTCTTCTTCCTCTTCTTCTTCCTCCTCCTCCTCCTCCTCCTCCTCTTCTTCTTCTTCTTTTTGGAGAGGTTTTTGCTATACGGCAAGTGTGCTCACTAGAAAGACAGAGAGAGACAGAGAGACAGAAGCGAGAAATCACCCCCCAGGGGGGATGGCCACACCGCAATCTCTTCTCCTCCATTCTCCTCTTGGGAGAATGGGCACACACGCACACGCTCCCGGCATGAGTTTAAGCCACCGGGTCCAGGACTCGAACATGGTCGACATGAACACGGGAGTTCAGTGACATAGCCATTATGCCAACTGCTGGTTCCCAGAGCTTGTTTCTTTAAAACAGTTTTCCTGATAGCATGGAGTCAAAACTATAGTATTATGGGCCTAGCAATGAGATGATGCTGATACGAAAAGCAATCAAGGTAAAGGTCTCTATTTAGATCCTAAATCAATATTCTATTAGTGTCTTCATAGGTGAGCCTGTAATGTGGTGGTTAAGGCAACTGGATCCCATATGCCACCCAGGTAGTTCAAATCCTGGCCCCAGCAGCTTGAAAACATGCTGGATGCCTGTGCGTGTGTGGCCAAAATCCAGAAAGGAGGCGAGATGAAGGAGAAAGGATTGGGCATGGCCATTCCCATGGGGGACGCTCTCTCACTTTCCCTCTCTTTGTCTTTCTCTGGAGAGTCCATGCTCCCTTTGGCAATTTTTTTTTTTTTTTTTTTAGAAATAGTCTCCAAGCTCATGTTTTGCAGAGAGAAAAAGAATCTGAGAGACAAATGAAGGGCACTTATCGGTGACTCAGGTACATACAATGTTTAACAAACACAGTGGGAGTCTTTCAAGTCCTGTCACTACGCCTTTTGAATTTACTAGAAGAGATACTCCCAAACCTCCATCTGCAATATATGAGGTCTCCAAAATGTTCCCACAAAAAAAGTGCATTATAAAAAACTGAACAGATTCCAATTCTTGCAACAAAATAAACTTGCATGTTAACATTTTATTTTTCTATGAATTTTTCAAGTACTTTTACACTTATTTTGATGGGCTCTTCTAAGAGAGATGATCACCTCCATTTAAATCAGAAATACCACATTCATTTCTTACCATTGAACTAGTCAAAGGAAAAGAATGGGTATAGAATTCCTGCTTTGCTTCTGTCTGCAGGGCAAAGTTTGCCATGCAAAGCTAACGAAGATCCAATGCTTTCTCATTATAGGTAATAATTAGGTTACAGAGAAACAATAGGATAATTTCTTAGAGAACGTTGATATACAAATGCAAATCTTGCTAATATTTCCAATTTTAGTTATGCCAACTACCTCATTTGGGAAAAATTTTGGAAGACTATAAAAAATATTGACAGTTGATACCTTTGGGGGAATTGTTATGGAGTCTTTTTCTTGTCAGTTGTAATCCTGTACCACTGGATTTTATTTGTTTATGACCATAATCAGGTACCGCTTTCATGTGAAAATAAATGAGAGAGCAAGCTAGCAGGTGGCGTGGTGGTTAAGGCGCTGGCCAACGATTGTTCAAGTCCTGGACCTGGCAGCTTGCTTTCTTGCTTTTTCTCTCTCTCTCTCTCTCTCTGGTGAATACAAGTGTCCTAGCAAATTAAATAATAATAAATAAATAAAATTAAATAAATAATTATAAAAACGGTTACTGTTCTACAACAAAAGCTTGAAAAGGGATTCTGAACTTATTAGACTCAGTGGATTTGACATCCATGTGGTAGGTTGGCTGTTTAGCCACCAAATATATAAGTCAGAGATTTATCACTAGAAAAGTTCCAAGTTTAACCCAACAAAGATGAAATAGACAGTAGACTTTGCATCATTTAAAATCCTGGTCCAAAAAAAAATTTTTAAAGAATTAATTTTATTTATTCATTTTATTTTAATTTGACCAGAGAGAGAGAGAGAGAGAAATTGAGAAAGCAAGTCACCAGGTCAGGAATTTGAACTGTGGTTGGCCATGTGGGAGTGTCCAACGCCTTAACCACCATGCCACCTGGTGATCTCCTGGTCCAAAATTTTTTAAATTCAAGAAATGAAAGGGGCCAAGATAAGATTACAGTTCTGTTCTGTGAAGAGTAATGAAAGAATTACTTGGTAGTAGTGGTATTTCACAGAAAATTTGACATATTGTCATTCTTTACATAATTGGTGTATGTTGGTAAATTGGAATATTTATTCATGAGAAAAGTCAAAGGGGCCTATGTCTTTAAGAAAGATGAGTCAGCGGAGATTAAGGTGACTGGATCCCCCATGGCTGACTTCGACATTGGAGTCTCAGATGAGGTGCTTGAAAAACACATTAAGTGCATGTGAAGTGTGCCCAAAATCCAGAGAGGAGAATGGAGGAGAAAGGATTGCGGTGCGGAATGGCCATCCTGGGGGGAGGGAAGGGAAGACACCCTCCCCACCCCCCCTGCTTTTCTCTCCAATGAGCTCATGTGTCTTATAGCAAAACTAGGGAAAAAAGGATAATGATGATTATAGCTACTAGAGAAAAGGCATCAGCCAGGTTTACTCAGTCCTTCTCTAACTAATGCAGGACTCCCTGACTCACAATGCCTTTTGAGAGAATTTTCCTCCACCACCTGGGTCCTCTCCAGCCACCCCCGACACACACACACACACACACACACACACACACACTGAGAAGAATGAGGGCCTGTATTCCCTCTTGCATGCTAAGTGAGCTGTTCAGTGCATAATTTCACAAGTAACACAGAATCCTGGCAAATTAAACTGTAGGTAAACATAGGAACAGGATACAGGATAAGTAAACACGAACAGGATACAGGTCCTACTGGAAAAAAAAATTCAAAAAGCCTAATATTTAACAAATGTTACCCTTGATGAAGCATGCTCATCAGATTTTTTTCATTGTTTTATTTTTATGTAAGATTTCAAAAATATCATTGCAAGCATTTATCCATTTTTACTTTAGCAATTCATTGAGTTGCTACGTTCTATTTAGGTTTCTTTGGTTGTAACAATGTATTTAGATAATCTGTAACATTTTAAAATACAATATAGCAGTGTTAAGTATCTCAATAAGATACAACTTTGAAAAGATATTTTGTTGCCATGTTAGAGGAAAATGCTTGTATACATTTATTTAACAATTAAGTACTAGGTAACAGTATCTGTTTCTGATTTCTTAGAGACTTTACGTGTTTTATTTTCTCTAAGCTTATTTTGGATTGGAAACAGGGCTTGCTCCACAGATAATGGTGCGTGTAGTAGTAATGGAAAAGAAAAAAAAAAAAAAAAGAAAGTTAATTCTACAAATGCCCAGGGAAACAGAATGATCCTTGTTCAGTGTCGGGGTTTCTTGGTTTTATTGTTAAGGTCTCGTACACCAGGTGGTTGCTCATTTCCTCCGCAGGACTTGGAGCCCGGCCTTCACTATTGCACCTGTCTCCCCTCTGTCCTCCGGCTCCCGAAGTTTCCCTTCCGCAGGGAAAAGACAACATTCCTTGGAGAGTGGATTCCTCAGCTGGCTTTTCCTGGCTGCCGGGCTCCACGTGAGGCGCCCTAACACCTGGACGGCCTCCGGCTCACAGCGCCCCCATCCCCTCCGCCAGGTACCGCCCGGGCCGGGCTCTCCCTCCCCCAGGAGGTCACGGTCCTGGTGTGAGCTTCCCTCGGGCCGGCAGGGGAGGAGCTGAGCCACGGCCACAGCAGCAGCCGGAGCCCTTGCAGCCTGATTATCACATGACTCGACGGCGGCGGTAGCCGTGGCAGCAGCCGCGGCGGCTCCGCGGGCTGGCCGGGTGGGCTCAGTTCCGCGCACGCAGGAGCTGAGCGCCGGGGGCGGGGACCGGACCTGCTGCAGCCGCGGCCGCCCCGGCGTTGCCGGAGCGCGCAGCGTCTCCCTCGCCCCTGCCCGCCCGCTCCATGCCGCTCGGTTGCGGAAGTGTAGCGGGGGGAGGCGGCGGCGGCCAGGAGCTGGGCAGGCCGGGGCTCGGCCCCCTGCAGCTCTAGGCTCCGGGAGCCGCGCGCGGCGCGCCCCAGCGGCCCGGCTGCCCGTGCGCCCGGCGCCCGCCGCAGCCTGCATGCCCCGCGCTGCGCCTCGCCCGGCCGCCGCCGCCTCCTGCTCGCACCGCTGCTGCCGGGCGCCGGAGTAATATGCTCACTCGAGTGAAATCTGCCGTGGCCAATTTCATGGGCGGCATCATGGCTGGCAGCTCAGGCTCCGAGCACGGCGGCGGCGGCTGCGGAGGCTCGGACCTGCCGCTGCGCTTCCCCTACGGGCGGCCGGAGTTCCTGGGGCTGTCTCAGGACGAGGTGGAGTGCAGCGCCGACCACATCGCCCGCCCCATCCTCATCCTCAAGGAGACCCGGCGGCTGCCCTGGGCCACTGGCTACGCAGAGTGAGTGCAGCGACGCTGGCGGCACCCCTGGCCGCCTCGCGGCCCATCCCCGCACGGTTCTAGCCCCTGCTCTCTACCTGCGGTTCGGCCCCGGGCTCTCCACTTACCGCCGGCGTCCAGGCCTCTGCGGGGACTTCTGTACTTAACTGGCCATTTCCCTCTTCCTGCCGCTCTCCCTTCCCCCAACCCCAAGGACGCGGCGTCTCCAGCCCGAGTACGGGTGGATGAGGGAAGGTGGCTGCGCCGGACCGTGGGAAAGCCAGGGTTGCCCGGGTCTGTGGATCCGGGGCTGCGGCGCTTGGGGAAAGTAGGCACAACAGCTCTGCCGAAGTTTGGACGCAGCGGGGGAATCCGACGATCTGCGCGCCCACCCCTGCTCTTTCTCCCCCGGTTGGGAGCGCTGGTGGGGGTAGGGGCTTGGAGGAGCTGCCGCTGCGCCTGTGGGCGGTTGTCCCAGCCCAAAAGGTGGCCCCGGCGGTGTGCATGGTTGTACATGTCGAAAGGTCTCGGTTTCTGTGACTTCCAGCCCACGGGTTCATGCGCTTCTCCTTTAGCAGGTAGTAAAACGCCGCGCGTTCGGGAAATGCCAGGACTATTCCCCCAGTCCTTGGGGAGGGGGGAAACTTATTCTGAGTGCTAATATATAGCGTTTCGGTAATCAGCTTTGGCGACTAAGCGAGCGTTGGAGTGATGTGCTATTTCAAGAGCCGGCAGAGTCGGCTTGACGACTCGGAGTGGAACCGGGAAGGGAGAAAGGGAGGGTTTCAGCGCCCCTCCCCCCTTCATGGCCACTTCTCGGTTGACTGTTAATAACCGTCTTATGAATGGTAGCATAAAGAACGTTTTCCCCCTAGCACCTCCCTTTATTCTTACGGAAGCGTGGGAACTAGGACGGGGGGATTTGGCCCAGCATTTCAGGGTCAGTAATGACCTGTGGGTGCTAAAGTGCACGAAACCCTGGTGCCTGTCGTACCTGCGCCTTTTCCTTTAACCCCATCTCTGTGCTCTCCGCCCTCCCCTAGCAGTGCACGGCTTCGCTTGCTGATTGGCTCAGCCTAGAACCAATCAGCTCTCCCGATGCCTGGGCGACTCGAGGCTGACCCTGTTCTGGTGGCCCGGATACCCCGGCGCAGGCTTGGTTCCCCACGCCCCGGGTTCCGGGGAGAGATGGCTCGGAAGGCGCGCTCCCTGGAATCTCAGTTCATTCTATAGCCGTTTCTCCACGGGCCGGAACAGAAAACCTCTGGGAATGGGGAGAGACTGGAGTGTGAAAGATGATGAGGCCGAAGTGAGCTGTGGGAGCTAAACCAGTCAAATCTAGCACATGATAGAAGACCAGCGTCGAAGAGATTCTTGGGAGCTGGGAAGGTATAAAATAGCTTTGTTACTTCCAAAAGACGGCAGAGCAAAAATAAACACCCATGGGAGGAAAGAGCTAACGGAGGAAAAGATGCCAGCCAAAGCATACCAAGCCCTGGTTCTTAACTGAAATAGGAGCATTGTTTAAAAGTCCGTTTGGACCTTTTGCAAGACGAAAAGAACGTGGAGGCATATCCGTCCTATAGTCGGGTAGGTGGAGGCCCTTGTGCCTGAATGATCGGGCTTCTCATCACTTCAGTGGATTTTCCTGGGGCAAGGGCGCTTGTCCAAGGGCCAGAAAGACAGGCAAATGGAGAAGAAGTTGGGAAGAATGTATGAACATTCAGACCCTTGAAGGCAGGCCAGCTGGTTGCATGGTGGCTAGCATAGCTGGATCCCTCATGGCCACACAGCAAGGACTGCACGTGCACCCCTAAAGTACTGAAAGGAGAAATGGAAGAGAAGGGATTGCGGTGTGACCATCCTCTGGAAGGAGGAGGGAGGGGAAGTGCTTTCTTTCTTTTTCTCTGTCTGTCTCTCTTTCTGGCAAACTCAACAAAATAGGGGGGGGGGGGGGAAACATAAAGGGTGGAAGCTACTTGGACACAATAAAAAGAAAACCTCAGCTAAACATGAAGGAAAGGAAAGAAAGCCCCACTTGAGAATGTTTGGATGCCTGTGGTAGGCTTGGGATGTGGCCAAGGCTGTGGAGAATGTAAGGCAATCTACAAGACTTGCAGGAGGGGTAGTGCTTAGAGGCTCTCCCGCTCTACTCGGGCCTCAGTTTCTTCTTCTGCAAGAAGCTTATCTTGTCCTAAACTAGGACAAAGTGCCAAGTGTTCAATTCGAAGGCTAGGAAGGCCACCATAAAATGTTTGCATTTAAAAATGAATTACAAAAGTGGTACATGCATGTTAATAAAAGTAAAGACCTATATAAAAATGTCAGCCTGCCCTCATCACTGTCACTCTCTAGGGTGATTGTCGTCCGGTGTTCAGGTGAGGTGTTCGCCTGCAGACTTCTGGGCACCTATCAGTACATGTCCTGTGTTTCTGTTTTCTTCCCTAAATAGGGTCATACTAACCATGTTATTCTGTAGCATTTTCACAAAACACTATGTCATGGGCATTGTTCTAATGAATGCATAGAGAATGACCTCACTTGTTTGAAATATTTGCACAGTATTAATAATAACTAACATAGGTAACGCTTACTCATTAGTGCTTATACTGTTTTCAGGTTTACATTGTATCATCTGAGTGTTGCAATAACCTTATGAGGTAGGTCACCTCATTTCCATTTTATATATGAGGACACAGAAGCACCCCATGTTTAGGCAACTTCCTCGGGGTCATACCACCTTAGTAACAGCTGCATCTCAACCCACACAGTCTAATTTCAGAGACCACAACACAAACTCTCGACAGTGTCCTAAACTATGGTGCCTCCATCTGTACCCAGGAATGGCCACCTAGCATTGTCTTGCCACCTCCTCCTCCTCACCCCTGTTCCTGTCAGATGCTTTACTGCACCACTTCCTCAAACCTTGAACGGCAGTTTATCATCCTGCAAAAATACATCCTGAATAATCACAATGTCTGAAATAGGGAAGGAAGGAGAAAGGCAAGGCAAGTAGGAACTGTGGTTGTGATCAGAAGGCCCAGCCAGTAATGCTGTCTTTTTTTTTTTTTTTTTTCCTCAAGAGAGATTTTTGCCATAGGATATGTGCCCTTGCCAGAGAGATAGAAAGTGAGAAATCACCCCCCAGGGGGAATGGCCACACCTCAGGCCCTTCTTCTCCAGTCTCCTCTCATCATGGGCATGCATGCACGCTCAGTGTGAGTTTTAAGCTGCTGGGTCCAGGACTGAAACTGGACCCAGTTTGAGGATGTGGAGTCCAGCGACATAACCATTGTCATCTGCTGGCCCCCCAGTGCTGCCTTTTCCATAGGATCTACTGGGAGGAAGACATTCTCTTCTCTTGATTCTAGAAGGTACAAAGGAATAGAATAAGTAGAAAGATTGTCCAGAGTAGAGATATGTAGGGTGCTGGGGAGCCAAGGCCTGAATCAAAGGCAGTTGTTGATCTATTTAGAAAGTGAGTCATGGGACCAGCAGTTAGCATAATGGCTATGTCGCTGGACTCCCATGTAGCTGACTGCGGTTCGAATCCTGGACCCGGTAGCTTAAACTCATGCCAAGCGCGTGTGCGTGTGTGCCCAAGATCCTGAGAGGAGAATGGAGGAGAAAGGATTGCGGCATGGCCATCCCCCCTGGGGGGTGATTTCTCGCTTTCTTGTCTCTCTCTGTCTGTCTGGCAAGCACATGCACCCTATAGCAAAAACCTCTCCAAAAAGAAAGTGAGTTATAATCCAAGCCTTCTTGGGAGAAAGAATTGGCATCACTTGGTGATTGACTGAGAGCTTAGGAAGAGGAGAGTTGTGCTTTAGTGTTGACCAACTCTTTTTGGGTGGATGAAAAGTTGAGAGAGCTGTCCCTGTGGGGCAATGGTTAGAGGGGGCAGGTGGAGAGAAGACAGATCGTGCATGGCAACCCCAGTTAGGACACTGACCTGGCGTGGCCGAGCATGCTGGGCACCTGCATTTGAGTGCTCAAGATCTGATGGGTGGAGAGCTGGAGGAAGAGGATCATAGTGTGACCAGAGCCTGTGCAGGATGCCCTCTGTATGTGCACATGCATGCGCTCTATCATGAATAAAGGGGGAAAACGAAGCACAAATGGCCTGTTGTGTGCCACTTCTCATTAATCCTTTTCAAAAGGAGAGATTCTATACGTTTTTGAACTAGAGAATGAGCTATACGCCAGCCTTGGAAGACTGGACTATGCAGGAACTGAAGACTTGGTTTTATCCATTCAGCGTTGGGCTGGATGGAATTTCCTGGCTCCTCAAAAGGCTTAGCACTGTGGCTGAGAAGGTAAGCCACTTGTTAAAGGAGTATTTGCTTGGTTGTAAAGTACTGCAGTTATAGAGAATATCTGCTGAGCTGAAGTCTTTGTAAAAACAATCATTAACAGGTTTCATTAAGTTCCGCTCTGAACTCACTGACTGAGCCTGTAGGTCTGCTCCCAGTCTGACCCAGAGTCTGGAGGGCAGCCATCAATGCATCCTTTCTTAAATATCACCCAAGTGGTCCCTGTACCGCAGGAACCTGGAGGGCAATTTACTTAAAAGGTTAGGAGCCCATTACACTTTTTTTTTTTTTTTTTAATTTTTGCCTAGCTTTTCTCCTATGGATGAGCAGTTGGACTTGGAGATGCAGGTGGATGTAGAGTTCGTTTATGAAACAAACTCTTCTCAGTAGAAGAGGATGCCAAAGGATGCTTGTATGTTGAGCAGCAATATTCTGTATATTAAAGCATCATGTCCCAGTTTTTTTTTTTTTTTAAATCAGGGATAAGTCTGTTATATAAAGTGAAGAAAGTATAATTACAGCATAATTTTACTTAGGTTATATAACTGTAAAATTCTTTTTGTTTGTTTTGATTTTGTTTCATTTTTGCCGTAGAGTGCAAGTACTCACCAGAGAGAAAGAAATCATCCTCCAGGGGGAATAGCCACACGGCAATTCCTTCTCCTGCAGCCTCCTCTCAGGATTTGGGGCACACTTGCATGCACACATGCCAGGCATAATTTTCAAGCTGTCAGGTCTGGGACTCAGAACCACATTGCCATGGAAGATCCAGCACCTTAACCTCTATGCCACCTGTTGGCCCTCTTTTTTTTTTTTTTCCCGAGTGCCTTCTTTCTAAAAGTATAACTAAGATATAGGTACACACAAAAAAGCTACTTTGTGAGTTTTCGTTGAATATACATTACATCATTTCTTTGTGTATCAGAGATTTCAAAATTGTGACATTTTGATGAAATAGACTTACTTAAATCCAGCAGTCTACAAGTATTTGGATTTGTTTTGGAATCTGTGGGCCATTCTGTCTCCCCAGTCATTGGAACCAATTACCAATAAATAGCATTAGTGTGGTGGTAATAACAGAGAAGCCACTGTTTCTTCTTTGCCCCAAAGTTCAGAAATCCCCTGGCCTTTCTTTTTCCTTTGGAACCTCCCTGGGCACATCTATCCCTCTTACAGATATCTCTGTGCAGAGCTCGGCTTGGGAACTTTCTGTTTGTCTTTTGCAACTGCAGAACCTCAGGGTTCTCCACTTCTTGTGTGAGGGGGAAGAGAAATGGGTGGGGGGTCTCATTTAACAGTACTCTCCATAGCACACACTTGCAGGTGACTCAAAAGTTCAGAGAGCCCAAGGTATTTGGCCTACCTTTCTGGTAACTTGCAGAAGATATTTTCTGCTTTAAAACAAAGCAGCCATGCTTTCCTTCATTTTTTATATTTAACAGTACAATAAAGCTGTCCCCTTTGAGGTGGAGCTCCTAGGGAGTCCCTTTTCTTGGGAAAATGCACTGCTTCCTTCTAAGACTGGTGGTGGTGCTTCAAGTGAAGGATTTCACATTCCATGGGGTGAGTTTCTGGCTGTTCCAGCCCTGGTTTAGGTGGACTGCAGCCTCTCTGGTATCACTCCACTATGTAGTGCTTTTTTGGGTAAGTCCGTTCATTAATGTTTCTTTCTTCCATGAGCAATACAAACAGGAAGAGAGGAAAAGCACCCCCAACACGGTCTTGATGCTGTGATCCATCCCTGGCCTCAGCCAGCTCCAGATTATGGGCACACACTTACCCAGCGTACTCAGGAAGGCCTCTGTACGTGAACCCCGAACCTTCCCGTGTGGGTCTGCCTGCTTCACAGAATACTGTGATATACCATTAGGCTCCCTCGTGGTGCTTTCTAATTATGGCTGTAGTAATGCCAATGACAACTTAAAACTGCACGTTCTCTAAAAACATATTATTGTTCAGGAAAAGCTATTGATTGATTGACTGATTGAGAGGTTTTTGCTATAGGGTGCATGCACTCGCCAAAAAGACAGTGTGGCCAGGGAGGATGGCCACACCACAATCCCTTCTGCTCCAATTCTCCTCTCGGGATCTTGGGCACGCACGCACATGTGCCTGGCGTGAGTTGAAGCCATCATGTCCGGGACTCAAACCACAGTCAACTACATGGGAGTCCAGTGACATAGCCATTACACCAACTGCTGGTCCCCCCACTCTTTTTCCACGAGACGGAAAAGTTAATATTCTTCATGTTTGGTAGAAATTTTCAAAAGCAAAATATAGCTATCTCTGATTTACTTAAACAGATTCAAATTTTCCCCTTGAATTGATGCTTATCCTCTTTCAGGAAATAAATGTTCTTCTGCTTCCATATTTCTCCTGTTCAGTTGATGAATTCGTTGTACTCCTACTGTGTGTCAAGCATCAGTCCTATCTGGGTCCGTAATGCAACAAGATAGAGTCATCAGCCTCAGGAGAATTTTACAGCATAATCATTCCCCCAATCATTTTGGTATCTTTCTTTGAAATTAAATTAAAACGAAGCCATGGACTATTAAGGTTCAAGGAGACCAGCACTTGGGGTTTTGTTTGTTTTGAGTTTAGTGTCTTACTACTTTTGAACAATTTGGAATCTTGGTATTTGGAACCTTAAAGTCATACTAGGGAAGCAAATTGTCTCTTCCCAGCCAGCAATGTGATTAGCTCTGTACCTGCGCTCTAAGACCTTGATCCATAACATGCTGTTAAACAAAAACATTATTCTAAAGTGGTAGAGAGGATGTTTTTCAAAACTATTGCAAGGTCAAGCTCAGTTCCAGTACAAAAACATCTGGGGATTTATAGCCAAGGAGCAAAGCAAGGAGTCAGTGGAAAGTTACCAAGAGGTGATACCAAACCAAACTAAACTGACCTATCAGGATTCTTGCTGCAAGCAGGCCAAGGACTTACACATGAAAGACAGAGGGGGAGATATTCACGTTGGAGGTTCTTACTGCATTGCCTTAGTAAGACTCCTGCTGAGAGAAGAGGCTGGGGGCCAAGGTTGTGGCCTTGTGAGGATGCATCCGATGAGCCTGACCAAAGTTCAGTCAAGAAGAGAATCTTCATCACCCCTGAAAACTTGGAGGGTTTTAATCATGCCATCATTTAAGTAGTCATTTAATCATGCTTTTGATTCCGATTTTTGCTTTGATTCTGTGACCTTCCGTATTTGACAGTGTTCCACCCAGACCATGCAGAGAGAACAAATGTCCTTGGATTATGGTGCAAGAGAAGCGGGACTGAACCTAATTATCTAACCTGATGCTCAGGCCGGGAGCGGAGGGGCCTGTCCTGTGCTGTTCAGATAGCTGGTTCTCAGAGCTTTTCAGTTTGCCACTGCTGTTGATTAGATACTGTGAACACAATCACCCCGGAAGGAAACAGCATTTGATTGTTTGGCCCATCTCCCACATACCACACATCACTGGTGATTTACATTTTACTAGATGTGCTAAAAGCTGCTAGATGGAGTAATCATTCATAGAGATATCCTATATGCAGTTTGTACTAGGCACTTTACATGTGAGGGCTTGAGATGAACCGACACAGGTAAGTGGTTTATTCAGAGTTACAAAGCTCCAGAAGTGGCAGATCTGGGATTCATAGCTAGTTCTGTGGGACTTCTATGTCTGCTGGTGTTGAATTGTTTTGTAAATGTTGTCTGTCTCGATTTGATTGTTTCTAATAGAAAATTTTAAAAAAATTTTTAACTGTAAAATACTTATTATAAGGACCAGCAGGTCGCATGATGATTAAGGCACTGGACTCATGCATGGCCAACCAGAGTTTGAGTCCCAGACCTGGCAGCTTGCTTTCTCTCTCTCTGGTAAGCACTTATGCCCTATAGCAAAATTTAAAATAATAATATTAAATAAATAATTCCTTAAACCATACTTATTATAACAAAAAGAAGAGGCCAGCAGATGGCATAGTGGTTACATCACTGGACTCCTACATGGTTGACTGTGGTTCAAGTTGTTGACCCGGTAAGCTTGAAACTCACACCAGGTGCATGTGTGTGTGCACCTCAGAACCCAGAAGGAGAATGGAGGGGAGGGGATTGCAGTGTGGCCATTCCTCCGGGCATGATTTCTCACTTTCCTTCTCACTGTCTCTGTCCTGTCTGTCTCTATCTCTAGCAAACACATGCATCCTAAGGCAGAAATCTCTAAAAAAGAAAAAAAAGAAAGGTATAAAGAAGAAAGTGATCCCAGCCACGGCAGTGTGCTAGTAGATGCTATCACTAGGTAGGCGAGGGGCACATTGAGACCTGGATGGAGGAGGGGCCCCAATGTACCCTAAAAGTGAGTGTGCATCCGTAGTACCATCAGGAGGCTGAGGCAGGAGGATCATGACTTAGTAAGAGCCCTGTCTTTAAAAAGAAATTGTAACTTAGCTATTATTAATATTTTAGATCAATTTTTTTAGACTTTTTATATATATTTATGTAGATATATGTATATGTGTGTGTGTGCATGATTATTAAGACCCTGCCATGTACACTGAAGTGTAAGTCCAGGCTTAGACCTTACAGTGTTAGTACCCAGCCAATGTTCACTCAGCCAATAAGCTTTCCACAAGTTAGCATTCACCTAGTTGCGGGCTTTCCACAGGGTCACGTTGAAAAGCCCCTATTAGGTTGTCAGGAAAGTCATGGCATGTTTTTCTATGCGAAATACATCGTGATTTTCCTGACAAGCCATGCTTCTGTTTCATGAGTCATTAAGAAATTTGTTTAAAACTTGAGTCACTCCTCTTTCAGCTGGTAGCAGTCAGGTGAATGCTATCTGAGGAGCACCCTGTTTAATAAGCTTCAGAATGTGTTGCCTGGAAATGCTCATGATGGATTAAGATGCCACTGCACTCTGCTTCCTTACTTCTAAGTAGCTATTGTTAGAGTCATCTACTGAGCCTGTCTGCTCAATGGCTTCTCTGTGGTGCCCTCAGATCAGTTGGGTCTTCCAGAATGTGAGTGCTTTCTTTGTTGTACAATTTCTGACTGACTTTTCTCTAAATGGCTGTAAAATTTAAATGTTTAGCTGTATTTTTTTTCCTGTGTGGATTTTATGCTCCCTTATTTATGACAAAGAATAACGATACCACCGGCTTCCATCTGTAGCTCTGCATGGATATTAAGACCCTGCCATGTACACTTAAGTGTAAGCATCTGTTATCCATGCTTAATAAAAGAGGAAAATGGGGCCCAGAGAGAGTTCACATTACTGAGAGTCTCATGCTGTCCCATGGTCCTTGTGACCATCAATGAATCATTGAACTTGCTCATTCATTGTGTGAAATTATTCATTAATAAAATGACATCCTGTTCCCATAAACATCATGGGAATAGGGAAGTTTAATGTATTTTATTACTCAAAGGAAATTAATAAGGCCTAATCTCCAAATGGCTTTAAATTGGATAAGGGCATATATTTAATAGAACTATTTTAAAGAGTTTTGAAAAGCAGGCTTTTAAACAAAAAGCACTTTGAGATAGTTCTATTGAATATAATTGGGTTTCTTAATATATTTAACTTTCTTAGTATACGTGCATTCCTAAGTATAATAGTCTAGACTTTATTAAAACTGCCACATTTTCTTGACTAGAAACGGCCTTTTTTCCACATTTTATTATTATTATTATTATTATTTTGAGAGATTCGCTTTTAGAGTATGTGTGCTCACCAGAGAGACAGAAAGCGAGAAATTACCCTTTAGCCCTGCTGCAATCCTTGCTCCTCCATTTTGCTCTCGGGGTTTTTGGGCACGTACACACATACACACCTGGTGTACCTTTCAAGCCACAGGACCTGAAACTTGAACCACAGTTGGCCATGTGGGAGGCCAGTTCTTTAACCACCATGCCTCCTGCTTGCTAGCCCCACATTTTAATTTTTTTGGAGACCTAGTTAGTCTGAGAGCCAATCTGCTCCTGTCCTGTGGTGGGGTTCTTTTTTCTAAAGTTAATAAATAGATCCTGTGTTTTGCCATCAATAGCTACTAAGAAGTGAGGAAATACACTTAGGAATTCTGAATAATGGGACTTAAGTCATAAGTCAGGTGTGATGAGTCCTTTTCAAATTTTTAAAAAATACATTCTGGGAAATCCCATTACATAAGTTTACTTCGTTAAGTCGAGTAAAGTGGGGTTTTTTTGTTTGTTTTTAACTTTACTTATTTAGGGAGCAAGAAAGACATACTCTCAACAGGATCTCATTCTGCACCCCTCCTCCACCCAGCCTTCCCAGCCAGCCAGGACCACAGGCACATGGAACCTCAGTTTACCTGGGAATCGAACCCTGATCTTCCACGTGGCTTCCGGCATTGCAGTGCTATGTGCTACTACTGTACCACAGCAACTGGGCCACACACTCTGGTTTTAATTGGAATTTTTCAAGTTCATGCAGTTCGGGGCCCGAGAAGGCTGGCAGCGTCCAGGCTGGCGCTCAGTTTCTGATCCTTGGCAGCGTAGCCTCTCATGGCGACTGTCTTGAAGTGCGTACATCCGCTTCGATGACGTGCACATCCAAGCCTAATGGAGCCTCGCTGCGTGGCCTGTGTAATTAATCAGCATAGGGCTGTGGGTGGACAGAGAGATCGATTGCTTGCCAAGCAGAGAGGGCCAAAGTGACTCGTATATTCCACTCTCCTTTCAGAGGGATTGACAACTAGACATATAAACTAAAAAAAGATGTTTCATACCATGTGAGCTTCTTCATATAAATAATAGGAAGGGGGAAAAATCTCAAATGATAAATTGATTTAAAAAAATAAAAATGCTGCTATTGAATTACTATATTTAAGTGTTCGACTATGATGTACTAATAGTCATTCTGTGCTTTTTTTAAAAAGATAAACATTGAAAAATTATGTTTAGAACACACAGTTGTCAAAAAGAAACGATGGGATGTAACTGTTGAGTGAGAAGCAAACTTTTTTTTTTTTTTTTTGGAGAGGTTTTCACTATAGGGCGCATGTGCTCGCCAGACAGACAGAGAGAGACACAGAGACAGAAAGCGAGAAATCACCCCCCAGGGTCATGCCGCAATCCCTTCTCCTCCATTCTCCTCTTGGGATCTTGGGCACGCACGCACATGCGCCCAGCGTGAGTTTTAAGCCATCGGGTCCGGGATGTGAACTGTGGCCGACTACGTGGGAGTCTAGCGACATAGCCATTACGTTATCTGCTGGAAGTGGGAAGCAAATTTTAAGGTGCAGTGAGTACAAGTAGCCCCTAATGATGTTAAAGGAGGCAGCGGTGAGAAACCAAATAGATGTTAATATAGAAAAGACATTTAAGAGGCTTTTGTCTGTTTTGTTTTTAATATGAAAGAGGAAATTGTACAATATATGCCTTTCAGGACACTGTTTCGCTGGGGTTTAGAGTAGAGCCAAAGAGTCAGATTACATGCTCTCCACAGCTCTCTCAGTGAGACCCAACTATGGGATGGTGTCCCCAGGCTGAGGCCACTGAGGGCCGTGTCGCCTTATTAGAAGCAGGTGTCCAGAGCTGAGCTGGTGAATCAGTGCACCAGCAGATGGGAAGAAGAGAAGAACTGGCAACCTGGACTGCAGCAGCTGGCGGTGATTTATTTATTTATTTATTTTAAATCTTAGTGCGCAGATGAGAATTGCTTGGATTCGTACTTCACATCGCTGTCTCTTCTCCCCTCTCCATGCCCCAGGTCATCAGGTTAGTGCTGTCAGAGTCCACCTGGCCCTGCTGGCCCTTTGCACTTTGCATACCACCTGGATCCCTGCCACCTGTCTTGTCATCCTCAGAGGTACCTCACAGGGTGATTTGTCTCCATAATTATCTATAAACTTAAAATGAGGAAGAGTGTGATGGCAATCACAGGAACCAGAAACATTTCAGCCAAAAGCGAAGGGTTAACCTTTGTCTCAGTTAGCCTTGAACCTTTATTGTCCACAATCTGTTTTTCATTAGCCCCTGCCCAGATTTAAAATTGCTTTGCTCTCAGGGCTAGCAGATGGCATAGTAGTCAAGATGCTGGATTCCCACATGGCCAACCATGGTTTGAGTCCCAAACCTGGCAGCTTGAAAATCACCCCAGGTGCATGTGTGTGCATGCCCACAATCCTAGGAGGAGAATGGAGGAGAAGGGATTGCAGCATGATCATCCTCCCTTGGGGGTGATTTCTCACTTTCCTTCTCACTGTCTCTCTGTCTCCAGTGAGCATATGCATGTGCCCTATGGCAAAAACTTACAAAAAGAAAAGAAAAACTGCTTTGCTCTTGTGTTGCCACCTTCTCAGATCCTTATGGATCCGAGACCACGACTGGGAATCTCTGCTGACAGAGAAATCTGGGGTGAAACCTGAGTTTCACCCAGGTATGCTCGAATTAGTGCCAAGATCAGTTTGTGAAGGATTCACATGTATAGCACCATCCTCAAGCGCATTGCTTCAAAGGCCCCAGTGTCTTTTTTCCTTGTTGAAAACTGTTTTATTAGTTTTATTTTTCTTGCCTTCCAAAGTGTTGCAGGTTGCCTGAGAGGTTTGATGTTTATCAGCTGCAAGTTTAATTAAACTCATGCTGAGAATATTATTTTTCTAGCAGAATTTGACCCTTGGGTAAAAGTTTCTCATAAAAATTTGTATTATCTGGTACCAGCAGTTGGCATAATGGCTATGTCGTTGGACTCCCATGTAGTCGACCGCGGTTCAAGTCCTGGACCCCATGGCTTAAAGTCACGCCAGCACATGTGCATGCATGCCCAAGATCCCAAGAGGAGAATGGAGGAGAAGGGATTGCAGCATGGCCATCCCCCCCTAAGGCGGGGGGTGATTTCTTGCTTTCTGTCTCTCTGTCTCTATGTTTCTCTCTCTTTCTGGCAAGCTCATGTGCCCTATAGCAAAAACCTCTCAAAAATTTTTTTTCTATTATCCATTGTCTATGGATGAGAAGAACTTTAAAATGTTTTTAGATGTTTACAAACCTATCAAAGTAGAAGAAAGCATTCATTAGGAATTTAGAATTATTTTTCTAAATGACAATACCTTTTTCCTCATTACGAAACTGATAATTGTTCATTGTAGGTATTTTTAAATTCTCATAAGTATTATGAAGAACACAAACATCTATAAATTCTCTTACCCATAATTAGCTTCAACTGATAATTTGTGTGTATTTATAAGTGCACATGTATTGATTTACAAAATGGGATAATTCTACGTACAGATTAGTCCATTTTTCACTTTAAGTGGAGTGATTTTTCTTCCATGTAAATAAGTTTTCTACTCTTTCATTTTTAATAGTTTCATTGTGTTCTGTTTATGGTTGCAACATACATTTTTCCCCCTTAGTGGTAGCTACTCTTTTACTTTTAAAAATAGGTCTGGGCTTGCAGCCTAATTACGCTCCACTGGGGGCGCTTTCTCTCATTTTCGCTCCTTCCCTCCCTCTTTCTGGTGAGCAAGCTTGTCCTCTGACTTATAACCAGAACAAAACAAAGCAAAAAATAGTCCTGGGAAGAGCATCCCTATAAATAAATCTTGGTCAAGCCACAATTTGAAAAGTGACATTTTTTTAGAAAAAATATTACAATGAGATGTTTCCAGAATTTCTTACAGCATTATTATTTTTTAAAGAATCATGTATTTTATTTCATTTATTATTATTATTATTATTTTTATTTTTATTTACCAGAGAGAGAGACCGAAGGAAAAGGAGAAAGCAAGCCACCATGTCTGAGATTCGAACCACCATCAGCCATTGTGGGAGTCTAGCGCCTTAATCACCACACCATCTGTTGGTCCCTCTTACAACATTATTTAGTAGTCAAAAGCAATATTTCCATTGAAAATTGTTTGGAGAAATGCCAGTTATGTACTTTGTGTTAAAGTGTTTTACCAAAGTAGTGTTTTGTTGAGCCAGACTTGCCAGTTTAAGAAATCTGTTGCTTCATTTTAATGTATGGATTTAAATTTTTAATTTTATCGAAATGACCTTTGGAGCTGGCTTAGGACCCTGCTTTTGAAAGAGGGCTCAATGAATCTGTTCCCAGAGATAAAGGCGCTGAGCGGCTCTCCATGCATTTGAGAGGTAATCAGTGGTCCATCTTGTTTTTGTTTGTCTTCAATCTTTCATAAATAATCCTGAGGGTGTTGGTATTGCCATATCCATCTTAATTCCTCCAATGCTTGATATAAGACATGTACACTAGTGCTCATCTACGTAGGCCTGAAATAGTGGGAACATAATAGTCCTTTGAGTTTCCGATGAAGGAAAGATCACGTTTGTTCTGTAGGCTGATTTCAAAGTATGTGCTCATCTCATGAGGATACAAGTTGTCACGTGCATGCCTACAAAGGTCAACATCTGTCTGCTCCATAAACTTTTGCTGGTGACGTTGCATTGGGCTACCCACCTCGACTGCCCTGAAAGGAAGAGAGGGAAAATGCATCCAGTGTTCCAGCTGTTTAGTTGAAAGGAAACAGGTAATAATGGATCTGCTGGCAAGAGTAGCTTTTTTGGTATTTAAGAAAGAATGACTGTGAACGAGGAGCTGCCTGTGATGAACACCGACTTCAGAAACCTTTGAAGTCTCAGAACATCCTCAGTTTTTTCTCTATCTTCTCCACTGGGCAGTTTTGTTTTGTTTTGTTTTTCTTAACTTCTTTATTCTTTCCCTTTTTAAAGTTTAGAATAGAGGAGGTGTGTCACAAACTGCTTGCTCATTAGCCCCTTGTACACAAGCTGAAACACTAGAGCCAGGCACCACCCATGATTTAGTTCTATGGATTAGCATATGGTGAAGTTTACAATTTGCTTTTGATGCAAAAAGCTCACAGTCACCCAAAGAAGCTCAGGTTTCCCTCTCTGTCCAGCCCCAAGCTACTGTCTTCTTACTGACTAGCTTGTACATGTAGATATGAACTGTTGAGTCATCAGAAAACTCATGACACTTTTTGGGGGGGGAGGTTTTTGCTATAGGGCGCGTGCACTCGCCAGAAACACAGAGAGAGACAGAGAGACAGAAAGCGAGAAATCAGCCCCCAGGGGGATGGCCATGCCGCAATCCCTTCTCCTCCATTCTCCTCTTGGGATCTTGGGCACGCACGCACATGCACCAGGCGTGAGTTTAAGGCACCGGGTCCGGGATTCGAACTGTGGTTGACTACATGGGAGTCCAGCGACATAGCCATTACACTAACTGCTGGTCCCCATGACACATTTTTGCATAGAAAAACACATCATGACTTTTCTGACAACCCAGCAGTTAGAAAAAAGAAACTGGGAATTCCAGTTCCAGTAATTAATGTCTACTCCTATTGATACTGTGTCTCCAGCCGACCTTGAGACCTTTTGCTTGCATTGGTGATTATCATATGGTGTTTATTTTACTGGAAATTAAAACAAAATTTTAAAGTATTTGTGAATTAATTTAAAAGTAAATATGTAGCATTTTTCATATTTTAAGTTTTTAAAATTTATTTTTATCATTTTTTGTATTCCATATATTAATCACATATATCTTTACAGTGTATAACATTTCTTTTTCCAGCATGATTACCATGCATATCAGCCAAGACAAAGACATTACTGTACGTATCATCATTAGCAAATAGTTTTTCTCTTTTTTTAGATTATTGTTATGATTTATTATTATTATTTTTAAACATTTGATTGCTTTGCAGCATATTTTTAATGAAAATTGTTATCCAGAATGAAAACCAACTTAGTAAGAGGAATGCCACTATAACTTGCAATTTTTTTTTTTTGGTGGGGGGGAGAGGTTTTCTTTTGCTATAGGGCACGTGTGCTCACAAGAAAGAGAAAGACAGAGAGACAGAAAGTGCAAAAGTGAAAAATCACCCCCCAGGAGGGATGGCCATACTGCAATCCCTTTTCCTCCATTCTCTCGGGATCTTGGGTACGCATGCACACGTGCCCTGCATGAGTTTAAG
Organism: Tupaia tana; assembly: GCA_026018925.1. Classification (NCBI taxonomy): domain Eukaryota; kingdom Metazoa; phylum Chordata; class Mammalia; order Scandentia; family Tupaiidae; genus Tupaia; species Tupaia tana. The sequence goes on along the minus strand of JAKSZU010000006.1, from coordinate 168,072,716 downwards.
CCACTGGGTCCAGGACTCATACCACAGTTGACTACATGGGAGTCTAGCAACACAGCCATTACGCTAACTGCTGGTCCCAATTTGTAAATCTTTTAATGTATGGCTTAATAAAAAGCTGAATTCTTATCTGCCTCTGCGTTTAATCTGTTGTACAATCACCCTCTTAAGTAAACCCTGCTTACTCATGAGAGAATGAGAATAAAAATGAAAAATAAAGTAACATTATGGCCTTATGAGTGAGATAGTTCTGACCTCAGGTGTCTCTTGAGTCTTGGAAACCCCAGGGTTTCAGAAATTATGCTTTGAGAACTGTTGGTATGACATAATGATATTAAAAGTTAACATAATTTTCACTTATTTTTTTGCAGTGCCTTTACAGGTAGAGCATCTTAGACTACTTTAAAAAGTTATAGTGGTGGTACCAGTAGGTGGTGTGGTGGTTAAGACGCTGGACACTCCCACATGGCCAACCACAGATCAGGTCCCGGACCTGGTGGCTTGCTTTCTTACTCTCTCTTTCTCTCTTTCTCTCTTTCTGTGTCTTTTGCTGTTCAAATTAAAATAAATGAATGAATGAATACAATTAAATTAGTAATTCTTTTTAAAAAGTTATGGTGGAATGCAGTTCTTCCACTCTTTTTTTATTGTCAGAAAGTACATAAGAGACGAGAGAGAGCGTGCATTGTGCAATTGGCATGCACTCCCTAATGGGGGGGGGGGGGGGGCTAGTCATCTGACAGGCCGTCTTCCTCCAATTCTCCTTTAGGATCCTGGGCGCACCCAACGCAAAGCCAGTGGAGCCAAAATTCAAACCCTAGTTGGCAGTGTAGGATGACTTCCTCTGCACAGTGCCAGAAACTTCCCCCACACCCTACACCCTCCTTTTGTTTAAGTTTATTTACTTATCCCTTCCATGGGAGAGAATCTCCCACAACAGGATCATCTCACCCTGATCACCCACAGCCAACCCTGACACAGGCACATGCATCCTCACCATGCATACAGGAAGTTCCCAGGACACGAACCTAGGACCTTCCCATGTGGGTCCGCATCACAGAGCATTTGTTGTGCACTGGCCACCTATTGACCTAGTTCTTCCACTTCTGACACAAATGCCTTAATTTAGGAGTAGCTGTCACACACTGCGGTCTTCTTCCATGTTTACTGAGCACTTTGTCTTCCAAGGGCTTCAGTGTCATGTCTGTTTGGTCCGTTGAAGATTATTAGGGGGAATTAGCATTATCCATCTTTAGCAGATAATGATAATAGGTGCTAGAATCTGCTAGCAGTTGGGCTAATGCACAAATCTTTGAGTACCTTAGGTTTATGGCAATTCTGAGATTATTTTGTAATAAAATTACATTTTTTTTCTTTGTATTATTATCACACATTGACTGTACTCTTCACATGTGCCAAGAGGAAAAAGAGCCAGAGGTTTTAAACTTTAGAGTCTTACATGCTCATTGGGAAGAGAAATTCATGGAAGGATGAAAACTTGTGACCGGAGTACCACAGGGCTGAGGTTGGTAGTTCTGAGAGTAGGAGCACGATGGGCAGCTTGACGGGGTCTTGGTACTTTCCTCAGCCAGCCGTGTCTTCATCAAGCTGGTTCACATTTTAGTCCTCAGTTTGCTTGTTTATAAAGTTAGCTCATTGACTCTTTTTTTTTTTTTTTTGGAGAGGATTTTTGCTATAGGGTGCGGTGTGTGCACTCACCAGAAAGACAAAGAAAGAGAGAGAATCAGAAAGCGAGAAATCCCTCCTGGGTGGGGAATGGCCATGCTGTAGTCCTTTCTCTTCCATTCTCCTCTTGGGATCTCAGGCACGCATGCACAAGCACCTGGAGTGAGTTTAAGCCACTGGGTCCGGGACTCGAACCACAGTCGACTACATGGAAGTCCAGTAACATAGCCATTAGGCCAACTGCTGGTCCCAGCTCATTGACTCTTATAGTGCTGTGAGAGTAAGTCTCGTAACAGAGGTTATACACTGATTAGTTGATTTCTGTAGGCTTTTAAGTATATATGCTTGTATATAGTTCATTAAAAAATTCATGTGTTTTTATCTGCCTTATTTGCTTTATATTTAATAAAATCTCTGAAGGATCTGTTGGCTGAATATGCCTCTTATCACAAATTGAAAATCGAATTACATTTGATTTAATGGTACAAATTTCTAAACTCAACAATATAGAAAATCATGTATGGTATAAAGTTAATTAATCCTCTGGCCTAGAGGATAAATTTCCCTCCCCTACCTTTTATAATATCAAAAAAAAAAAAAAAAAAAAGTGCACTGAGCACAGATTCTAACCTTATTTCCAGAAGACAAAACAAAACAGTGTATCATGGATTAAAAGGGATTAAAATTGTAGGCTTTCCTTTCCCTTCCCATCATTTATCACAATAATGCTGTTACTATATTGTCCAGAAAAGATTATTTGAAATATTTGCCTTGAAGGGAATATGAAAATTTGATCAGTGAAAGCAGATAAAATTATGGTGGTGATGACTAAGCTATTCATTTCACGCTCGATGTCTTTCTTAGAGACGTGATTCAGTTACAGCCAAATTATAATACGTTGATGTCTTTTAAAAAATGTGAAATTGGTTGGACCCACTTACTGGTCCTTCCAGGAAAAAAAAAGGGGGGGAATAAAGGAAGAAGAGCACAATTAGTTTTGAATTCAGTCCCTCTTGTTAGCCACATGTCGTCTGTAGGGGGTGGCCTGAGGACACCTCCATGGCTCTCAGAATTGTGCTGTCACTTGGCGCAGAGCTAATGTCCTCCCGCTTTGGCAGTTAAATTGCTGTGGAAAGCAGCCGTGCTTGATGCAATTTTAATCAATACCTTGTACTTACATGTGGCCCCAAAGCTGCTAGCTCACCGTACTGCGCTCAGCATCTCTGACCCAAGAGTAAAGGACACAGTGTCTTGCTTGAGATGTGATTTTGAAAACTCTCATTGTCAAATTATATTTTAAAAGCACCGGGAAGCTTGCTATGTGACATCTGCCACCTAAGACACATTTTCTCCATGTTCAACGTAGTTCCACGAATCCGTATTGGTTCTCTGTGGGCTGAATTTCCATACCCCACACATTGCACATGGAGGATCACGAGTGGGCTGTCCTGTCCGAGTGCTGACTGACCACCAGCCACGTCAGTAGCTCCTTGGAGGTCATCTGGGATAGTGGCTATGGATGAGTGACTGGGACTCTGCCCGCATCAGCGTCCTCCCTAGTGTGCTTTCTGATGCCCTTACAGGACTGATTGATTGGACTTTTCACCTTTATTCATACCAGAACTGCTTCAGCATCGCTTTTGCAGTGGGGATATTCTGATTTAAATAGACTATATTTAAAATAGTGCTTGACTCATTTTTTTCTTAGGAAAAAAAAAAAAAAGCACATTCTTGGTGTTTGAAATTAAATATCTATCCTTTCCTGAGACATATTTATTTTGACCGTATCTCAAAGCAGTGACTACTCCCCTCATCCATAAAGCTAATTTTTCACCTGCCTGTTAGGACAGTAAGTACTGTGTTGTCAGAAAGTCATGACATGTTTTTATGTAGAAACAATACGTCATGACTTTTCCGGCAACCCAGTAATTTATTCTATTCAATACATATAATTAGTCAAGTGCATATATTTTGCATAGAAAAATATACCAGGACTTTTCTGACAGCCCAATAGGTAGGAAGATGAGCCATCTCCATTTCCTCCCATGTGACATTCAAGCTTTTCAGACCATATTATGAGGCAGATAGCAACACAGAAGATGTCGACATCGTATGTGTTAGCAAACCTCTGGATTGGTAAAGCTGTGCTTACTAAAATAAATAAATAACGTATGATCCCCGACACTCGCTTAGTGTCCAAGTAAAACACTATTTTAGCAAGGATAGCAGAAAACATCAAATTAATTCCACTTCAGTTCACATTTGTTAAACTCCCACTGAGTATAAGGCTCTGAAGTTTAAAAAGATTCATCTTCTGCTTCGAGGGGTTCAAAGGTTGGCAGGAGAGAGATTATGTGCATAACTGTGATACGGGAATTGATCAAATGCAGTGGGAACCCAGAAATGGGAAGGAGGCTTGGTAATGCTGAGTGTGGTGAACACGGGCAGGAGGCAAGCAAGGCTGACCTTGGTCTGATCCCCAAGGAGCACGTGTGGAGTGGAGGAGGTTTTTGAGGGATACACCAGTGTGAGTAAAACCATGATAATAGGAAGGCATGGTAGCTCCTTCTGGGAATTAAAATAATCTTTTGTGATTATTTCAAGGAGATCCTTAAAGAAAATCCCCATGTGAAGGAGAACCATTCATTGTATGTCTATCAAGTGCCTGAACTACCTGCTTCATGTAATGACTCTTCCTTCACACGGTACTGATAACATTTTGACTGCTCTTTGAGTCTGGCAGACGTGGCCTCTGGAATCTCCCTGTAAGATCTGTGTTTCCCTTCATGATTGTAGTGGCATTCCCTTCTGAACAATACCTCTGTAGTTAGGAATCTTTCGGGGCAGCTCTTTGAATGTTCGCCTCCATATTATGTATTGAGGGTTGAAAAGGAAGGAGGGAGGACTTTGCTTCTCAGATAAAACCTGCTGGGATCTGGCCTGGGTGGAGGTTTAAGGTGAATTATTCTGTGTGCACTACAATTTTTGCTACAGAAAAAGAAATAATGAGGAGGCACCTGTTCCCTCATTTTCTGGTAGGACTGCCTGGGATATTTCCTGCCAAAACTCCGCTACAGCTGAGCCCAAGGCCCCTCTGACCCTCCCTGATTGCATCACCACAGGACCAATGCCAGCTTTGGAGAGCAGAAGGACAGAACCGCCACAGGCCTCACAGGAGGAGAGGGCTGCAGACACGGCTGCTGCCGTCTGCATTCGCCAAGAAATAAAGAGCCACTGAAACCCTGAGCCAAGTTTTCTTTTGTTCTGAGATTTCTGACTCATTGCAGTTAAAATAACCAAAGTAATGTTTCGTCCAGAAGGTGTCAGGTCTTAAAAATAAGAAAGTGCACAGAGGCCAGGGCAGGCCTGGAAAGGTAGGTTGGGGCAAGGTTATGTAGGACCTTGTATGTCCTGATAAGAACTTAATACCAAAAGCGGTGAGCGGCTACTAAGGATCGATAGATTGATCAATCTATGTATCAATCTATCTATCTATTTTGAGCAGGTGTTGAGATGACGGGAGGCTTACATTTGGGGAAAATAACTAGCAAGTACGAGAGGAGAAGCAAAGGTGAAGGTGAGATACAATGGCAAGATGAAAAAATAGGGATTGTTGGAGAGTTTCTAGATGCAAAACAGATTGCGGGGACTGGGAATAAGGAAGAAGTATGTGTCAGGGACATCTAGGGCTTTCCCTTCTTGCTTTATCTGGGCACTTGAAAGGCTAACAGTTTTTTACTCCTTTTTCAGGTGAGCCCAAATGACTAGTTCTGGCCTATGTGTTATGAGCAGAAGTAAAGTCTGACTTCCAAACTGAAGCATTTGATTGTCATTGGGAGACCTACCAGCATTGTCTTACTCTTATAGGGCAGCAGAGGTAGTTATGTGTTTCAAATGTACAGCTACAGATTAGAATCAGCTGAGTCACTGCCTGAGGGATAGCTGGCCTACAGAGACATTCAGATGTACAGTAATCACTTTTTGTTGTATTAAGTCACTAAGATTGTGGGATGTTTGTTACTGCAGCATGTCTTAGACTTGCCTGACTAATACATGACAGTAGTTTGTAGCATAAATGTGTAGCATAAACTTGTAGGTGGACCATGAAAGGTAAAAACAGGCTCTGCTTATTGTGTTCCATTATATATTTAATAGGTACCATATAAAACAAAACTTAAACCATGCTGGGTTAGAATTAAGTAGATTTCTTTGTAGATTTTCTTAGCGCTTATGATACATTGTGCTGAACTGTGACACCCCAAGCTGAAGGATCATATACTTTGCTTACTATACATGTCTGCCTATGAAATTCATTTCCCTCTGCTTTTTGGTAAATGTGCTTATTTACATTTTGAGAAATACAGGGAAATTGTAAATTACACAATATTAATGGTCTAGGCATGAAATTAATTGCATAAACCAAGATAAATTGGGCGTCTAGAAAATAAGGATGGATTTGAGGGAAAAAATTGAAAAGAAACGATAAGAAGGAGACTGAAAGAATATTTAAAAGGAAGATTAAATTGTTTCAGTAACCAACTCCTTTGTAATTGACTCCCTACCAGTGTCCATGGTGCCTTTTCAGACCTTTTTTCCTTTCCTTAAACTATGAGTCTTACTTCTGCCCATCTTTGTGCTGGTAGAGGACCGTATCTTCTCACCTTACTGAATCTGTATGCAACATGAGCTCCTCTCCAGTCCACCTTGGGCCTCTGTAACATCATCCCTTTTTTGGCCCTGCTGTCAGAAATGGAACATGTTTTGCCAGAAATCTTGCATCTGTTATTTATTTTTTGGAGAGGTTTTTGCTATAGGGTGTGTGTGCTTGCCAGACAGACAGAGAGAAAGCGAGAAATCATCCCCCAGGGGGGATGGCCATGCCACCATCCCTTCTCCTCCATTCTCCTCTCAGGATCTTGGGCATGCACGCACATGTGCCCGGCGTGAGTTTCAAGCCACTGGGTCCGGGACGCGAACTGCGGTCGACTACCTGGGAGACCAGCAACATAGCCATTACGCTAACTGCTGGTCCCGATCTGTTCTTAATAGTCACCTTCTCTCTGGCCTGTGGGTGTGCTAAGATGTTGCCATGGGGTGGAACAACATACTCCTCCTCCTAGGCTGCATTGCCCCTTCAAGCTACTGGATGTGCTATTGCTCTGGTTGATACCCCTCCCTCCTTTATTTCCTTCCTTACAAAACACGCAGTGAATGCCTCTGAGCCTCGTCTGAGTGTCAGGGACGGAGAAGGTAGGCCTCTTCTCTCACGTTGTCTAGCGGGTCCTGTCTGAATGCACAAGGCACTGCAGTGGAGGGCAATGCTGTCATCATAACACAGGGCATCACAGGCCACCAAGCTTAGGCTGGACCACAAGAGGATGCTTCCCCCAGGGCAGGAAGCTGAACCTTACAGAAGTTAGCCAGTGGAGGGCTGGAGAGAGAACCAGCAAGTGCACAGGAGAGTGGTAACAGCGTGCCTTCAGACACCGGGTTGTCTCCAGCCATGACTTCGACTTCAGTGCTGTGCAGGGAAATGCTCCCCAGAGGCCACCAGTGACTTTTAGAGCCAAATCGCCATTTTGAAAATGTGCTTGTCCTTCATGTCCCCATTGCAGTGTTGCCTCTCATTGTACGGTCCGTGAACTGTTTCATCCCTGCTGAAGACTCCTTCCTTCTGGCTCTCTTTCTGATTTTCTCATCAGACTCTCTTTTCTCTTCCATAAATACTGGTGTTTATTTTCCCATAAATATTAGTGTTCCCCGGACTTTCAGACCTTTGCTTTCTACTCCATTAACAACTTGGTCCACGCATCGTCAGCCTCATCTCCTGAATTATTCCGTGTGATTTGCTCTGATGTGTTCACCCCTTTACTATGCTTGCCTGTACCACATGCTTTGCCTGCATTTGAATTTATACTCATTCTAAATGGTCAATTATTGGAGTTGTAATGAACACGGTAGATATTCCATGCCCATGCATCATTTCCAAGCTAATGGGTTTTGACAGTGCCAGGTGGAAGCAGTTGGACAGGGCTACGACCTCACTGTGTCGATACCTATGAACAGCTGGGGAACAAATTTGCTTTTACTTTCTGGAGCTACATTGGTCAGTTAATAAAATTCTGTGACTTAGGTTTCCTGGAAGCAGAGTATGTTCTTGTCTTATCCCGTTACTTCATGAAGGAGTCTCTTTTTTTTTTCTGGTGAATTGCCCTATGATGAGTTAACACCTCCATTTGTCTTATTAGCTTTGCCAAAGCAAAGAAGCAGCATTCTGACCCAGAGATACCTTTTGGGATGCCATTGGCAGAGAGTCAACTGCTCTTGTATGATGCTTCGATTTCTGCCAACACCCCTGTGGTGATCGTTGATGCTGCTCACCAGTGACTTCCAATTCCACACCTCCTGGGAGCATTGCTGTTCTCCTTCCCATCCTCCTGCTCAACCACTGGTGACCCTCTGGATTGTGCAGACCCTGTCCTTCCTGAGGAGATGCAGAGCCAACCTGAAACGGACAAGCAGAATGCGTTTAAACAAACGTGTTACTGCGCCATAACACAGTCCAGCCTTACTGATGTGCCTCTACACGTTTGTCAGTACTTGGAAAATTAAAGTTAATGGTTGCTTGGAAAATGAAGATTCTAGGTTTTCTTACTATCCCCCTCCCCCCCCCCAAATAATTCTCTGTTATTAGAGGAATAAGTATAGGGTGTGAAAGAGTGATGAGAGGGGTACCTAACCCTGAATTTGGGTTTGAGGGAAGTTCTAGTTTCTTCTGTTGATAATAACAGAAACACCCGAGTCTGAGTAATTTATAAAAACAGAGGTTTAGAGGCCTAAGATCCGAAGCCATATGGGGAGTCCAGTGCCTCAACCACCACGCCACCTGCTGGCCCTAGCAACTGGTGCCATTTTACATCTTGTAATATTGTTAGAGGAAAATAGCTTTCAGATGATCACAGTCTGACTATGTTCAATTTTTATCAGTTCTTTCATGTTTTTGAGCACAGCATAGAAACAATATAACTGATGTAAGTGTATAACTGATGTTCAGTAGGCTCCCTGAAGAAATACCAGTGATTTTTATTACATTCGACTTTTCAGATTTTTTAGTGAATCTGTTGTACAGTCCTCGTGAAGTAACGATGCGAGATTTAATAACTATTGGAGATTTCCTGTCTCACTCTTGTATTTGCTAATGTCCCCAGTTTGGGAGCCTGGCACTTTGTAGGAGCTCAGTGGTTACATTTTGTTTTTTAGTTTTTATCTCAAATCTTTATTTAAATGGTCTGTTATAATTGAACATGTCACCTCTGAATACTTTTCTACTGTAATTTGCTGGCTTGTGCTCCTGTGGATTTTTCCCCCAGGTAAATTGAACACTATTATTGCTAGGGAGAGAAAACAGTTGCTAATGGAAGTGCAAAGCAGGAGATGGTGACCATTTTTATTATCATGAGCCATTGCTAAGTGACAGCTCAGCCCTTCCTTCATCAGATAATCCTCTCAATTATGGTGGGTTAGCCTGGATAAAGTGCCATAAGTGAAAATGATGTAGGCATCATCAGAATGAGAAATCATCATCACAGGGATTGGATTTCTGAACCCAGTATGCGAAATTATTGTTATAGAAACGACCCAAATATGTTGTTAGTAACATAAGAAATAGAAACTCTCTTCCAAGATTTAGTATTCTTTTTTCCTTGAGTGCCTTCCTGTCAATGGCTGCCCATGACTACATTCCTGAATAGTTCTTTTGAGGGGCTGATAACTTTTAGATTATGTAAGCTGTTCCCAAACTGGAAAGGAAAAGAGACAGATCCTAATTAATACAGATTGGCAATGGCATCCTGCTATGTCGATGGCGGTTGTGTAATGCGGCCCACCCTGCCTCGCGTGGTCCAGTCCTCCCTGTGCTTCAGCCACACTCGTCCTTTCACATCTCCTCCAACCTGTCCTGCTCCTTCTCCTCTAGGCCAGTTGTACTCCAGCTAGTCTGTGGCTTTCCCCCACTCTCCCCTGGCTATCTGCTGCTTAGGCTAGATTTCAACTCACATAGCCCTTCCTTGAAGAGGCCATTCCTGAAACCTAGAGTAAATGAAAAAGGTAACAAATAAACAGCAACATTACATCTTAAGGAACTGCAAAAGCAACAACCAAAACCCCTCAAAAATAAGAAAAAGAAATAGTAAAGATAGAGCTTAAATAAATGAAATAGAGAATAAAAACCTATTTAAAAAATGAAGTGAAAAACTGTTTTTTTTTTAGAGGATAAGCAAAATAGATAAACCAATAGCTAGACTAATCAAGAAAAACAGAGAAAGGAACCAGCTAGATAAAATCAGTAATGAAGCTGATACTATTAGAGCTGATATATCAGAAATATAAAACACAATGAGAGAATACTACGAGTGACTGACTACGTGTCAATACGCTGGAAAATCTACACAAGAAGGGCAAGTTTCTGGACATGTACAAGTTGCCTAGGCTGAATCAGGATGAAACAGAAAGCCTGAATAGACCAATAGCAAGTGGTGAAATTGAATCAGTGATAGTCTCCCAATGAAGAAAAGCCCAAGTCCACCCCTGAATTCTACAAAACATTTAAAGAAGAGCTAACTGAAATTCTTCTGCAGCTATTTCTAAAGAGTCAAAAGGAAGGAATTCTTACAAACTTATTCTAGGAAGCCTCTATTACTTTGTTACCTAAATCAGACAACAACATAATAAAAGAAAACTTTAAACCAGTATCCCTGATAAATACTGATGCAAAAGTTTTCAACAAGATCCTAGCAAACCAAATCCAACAGCATATTAAGATTATACTCCACAATCAGGTAGGCTTTATCCCAGGGTTGCCAGGATGGTTCAACATATGCAAAACAATAAGTGTAATACATCACATTAGCAGAATTAAGATAAAAATCATAGCTACAGATGTAGAAAAAGCATTTGACAAAAATACAACATCTCTTCATGGTCAAGACTTTCAGCAAAATAGGGATAGAAGAGACATTCCTCAACACAATAAAAGCCATCTATGACAGACCCATTGTGAACTTCATACTGAATGGGAAAAAGCTGAAAGCCCTCCCACTAAAAACTGGAACAAGACAAGGCTGCTCACTTTCTCCACTCCTTTTCAGCATATTTCTGAAAGTCCTAGCCAATGCACCCAGATAAGAGAGCAAAGTAAAAGGCAGTCAGATAGGAAAAGAAGAAACTAAGCTGTCCCTTCTTGCAGGTGATATGTTTATACACATAGAAAATCCAATGGAATCCATGAAAAATCTCCTAAAAGTGATCAATTAATTCAGTAGAGCAACAGGATATGAAGTCAATATACAAAAATGTGTAGCTTCAGGGCCAGGAGGTGTTATGGTGGTTAAGGCACTGGACTCCCAAATGGCCAACTGTGATTTGAGTCCTGGACCTGGAGGCTTGCTTGCCTACTTTCGTTTTCTCCTCTCCTCTCCTCTTCTCTCTTCTCTCTTCTCTCTTCTCTCTTCTCTCTTCTCTCTTCTCTCTTCTCTCTTCTCCTCTCTTCTCTTCTCTTCTCTTCTCTCTCTCTTCTCTCTCTCTCTCTCTCTCTCTCTCTCCCCTCCCCCATCTAGTCAAATTAAACAAATAAGAATGATGATAATAAATGAAATAAAATAATTCTTTTAAAAAAATCTATAGCATTTTTATACACTAACAATAGACAAAGTTGAAAAAAGCAATCCCATTTACAATGGCCACAAAATGAATAAGATATCTAAGCATAAACCTAACCAAAGAGGTGAAAGGCCTCTACAAGGAAAATTATGAAAAACTGAAAAAAAAAAAAAGAGTATGATGCCAAAAAATGGAAGGACATCCTTATTCTTGGATTAGAAGAATTGATATCATGAAAATGTCAGTTCTACCCAAGTTAATTCATGTGTTCAGTGTGATTCTTATCCTCATGTGTTACTCCTCACAGAAATAGAGAAAACAATTATAAAATTTGTCTGGAATCATAAAAGACCCTGTATCACCAAGGCTAAAAGAATAAAATAGGAGGCATCTAACTACCTGACTTCAAAATATATTACAAAGCAATGATGATCAAAACAGCATGGTACTAGCACAAAAATAGACCAATGGGATACAATAGAGAATCCAGAAATAAACCCCAAACCATATAGCTAACTGATCTTTGACAAAAGGTACAAGACAGTGCAGTGAAAAAAAAGTCTTTTCAGCAAATGATGCTGGCAGAACTAGATACTCACCTGCAGAGAAAATGAAACTGGCCCCTATCTCTCACCATTAACAAGAATCCACTCAAAATAGATTTAAATATAAAGCCTCAAACTACAAAACTACTAGTAGAAAACATACGGGCAACTTTTGAACATGTTGGAATAGACCAAGATTTCTTAAAACCCCTACAGCACAGGCAACAAGCCCCAAAATGGACAAGTGGGATTACATCAAGCTAAAAAACTGCCTCACAGCAAAGGAAACAATAATTAGAGTGAAAAGACAGCCCTCGGAATAGAATGGGAGAAAATATTTGCAAATTATTCCTCAGAAAAGGGATTGATATCCAGAGTATATAGGGAATTCAAGCAGCTCATCCATCAAAAAAGAATAATCTAATCAAAAATGGGCAAATTAATTAAATAGACAGTTTTCCAAAGAAGTCTTAGGAATGGACAGAAGACATATGAGGACCAGCAGTTAGCGTAATGGCTATGTTGCTGGACTCCCATGTAGTCGACCGCGGTTCACGTCCCAGACCCGGTGGCTTAAAACTCATGCCAGGCGCATGTGCGTGTGTGCCCAAGATCCCGAGAGGAAAATGGAGGAGAAGGGATGGTGACGTGGCCATCCCCCCTGGGGGATGATTTCTCGCTTTCTCTCTGTCTGTCTCTGTCTGTCTCTGTCTGTCTGGAGAGCGCACGCGCCCTATAGCAAAAACCTCTCCAAAGAAAAAAAAAGGCATATGAAAAAATGTTCAAAGTTTCTGTCATGAGGGAAATGCAAATTAAAACCCCAATAAGATATTGTTTAGCCATTTAGAATGACTAGGATTATTTTTTTTTCAATGTGCTGGAGAGGCTGTGGTAAAAAGGAACACTGTTGATGGGAATATAAATTAGCACAGCCTCTGTGGAGAACAATATGGAGGCTCCTCAAAAACCTACAAATAGTATACCATCATATGACCCAGTTATGCTTCTCCTTGGTATTTACCCAAAGAATATGGAAACAGTCAGAAAGACACTTGCCTATCCATGTTTATTGCAGTAGTATTCACAATTGCTAAAACATAGAACCAACCTAAGCATCCGAAAAATAATGACTGGGTTGAAAAACTGTAGTACATATATATTATGGAATATTACACAAGTGTAAGAAACAATGAGATCCTACTGTATGACTCAAAATGATGAATATAGAAGATTTATGCTGAGTGAAGTGAGCCAGACTTTGAAAGATAAACATTGTATATCTCCACTCAATTTGAATGGTCTGCAGTCTATGGCAGAGATTGAGAGATCTGAAGATGTGCTGAAGGGATGGGTGTGGATGCTAGAGACTGTAAGGGGGGAGAGTAAATGGTAGAGAGTGGATGGTGAAGAGTAGGTGTGTGGTGAAAGGGGAGAGAACATTTGGCAGGTGGAAAAATGTAAAGTTATCTGTTGAAAAAAATATATAGTGGACGTCATGATGGGGACTTTGTGTAAAATATGAAATTAATAAAAATAAAAACAAAAGAATTCCAAAGGCAAATAAGCAGATTTAGAAAAGAATAAAACGGGACTCTAAAAGGATTGAAATATAAAACTTTGGTGATAAACAGTAGATCAGATATGAAGATACATGTAATGAAATAATTAGTAAATTGTTGTAAGCTGTTTCAGCAAAATAGTGAAGATGGAGACCAAAAAGAAAAAAAAATAGCTGGAGCTAGACTTTATTAAAAGAATTGAGCTTTAAAAATGATAGAGTTCAGCACAAAATACAAGAATATGGGGAAAACATGTGTTTTTAAAAGAAAAAGACGAGCAATGTGGAGAGTATATAGAATGTGACCCATGAAATAGAATGAAAAGCATACCAACCTGTACACAAAGGTAAATGGTATATGACGCAGGTGATGGCACATATATTAGAACAGCCCATAAATGATACTGGGACACAGTATATCCACATGGGGAAAAATAAAATTATATTGCTACTTCAAACTATACAAGATGCATTCAATAAAATCTTATTGAGCCATTATCATGTCCCAGGCATTTGTTATTAAGCATTTAGCAATGAGAGAGACAGTCTTGTGTGAATATATCCACGCCTTTCCTTTTTGTCCTGTTTTGGTCACTGGACTAGATCTTCAGACGATTAGCATCTTCTAGATGACATTTTTCCTTCCAGCGTGGCTTTCATCTCCAGTTCTCCCAGAACTGCGGTGATGCGGCCACACCTCGGCCCCTTAGCCAGCATATTTGTAAAGTGGATGTCCTGCCCAGCCGTATGTAGCATCTCTGGTTGTTTCTATTCACCTGCCTATATTCACGTGAAGTGGAGAGAGTGATTAACTTTGGTTATGCTTTTCTTACCTCTTCAGACTGTCTTTTTTTAATGAGATAAAAAATGACCAGAAAGTGGTGTAGTGCTTACATCGCTGAACTCGCACATGGCTGACTGCTGGTTCAAGTCCCAAACCCAATGGCTTGAAAATCACACCAGGCACATATGTATGTTCCCAGGAGGAGAAGGGAGGAGAAGAGATTGCAGTGTGCCCATCCTCCTGGGGTGTGTGTGTGTGTGTGTGTGTGTGTGTGTGATTTCTCACTTTCCTTCACTGTGTCTTTCCCCCACCCTCCCCATAAGTGCATGTGCCCTAAGGCAAAAACTTCTTAAAAAAGAAAGAAAAATAGGCAGAACTCAATTCCTGATGACCTGTTACATATACATGCTTGTGATCTTAGCATGACAATAAGCAGATTGTCCTCTACTTGTCCCCAATACTTCTTTTTCTAGTGCATTAAAATAAATGGAATCTTAATTTCTTTTCTGCCTTAAGCTTTTACAAATGATCTTAATCGATGTTGCCCTGATAGCTTCCGAGGCTGGCTTTAAAGTCCTTCCACTCTGTCCTGATTAAATGTAGAGACTATTATGAGGACACTCGTGAAGGGAGAGGGGGTGGTACTCTTTCGTTCAGCCTCCAGGAGCTGGATGGGTGTAGCTAAGCACCTTTTCCAGACCTGAAGCTGAAGGGCAAGCTGATACGGAGAGCTCATCACATATGTCAGGCTGATTGAAACCTTAGAAGGATACTCGTGTCTCTTTCTGGTACAGGACACTTTCAAATTCTCCACGCCACATAGTTGTTGAGATCCATGCTGGGATGACATGGTTCCTTATGTGAGAAGTACTTGTTGGATAAACAAAGGAGACTTAGCTAGAAATTATTTATGCTGCCATTTTGGGGCGATCAGTTTGAGTCTAGGTTGCTGATTTGTCCATTGAACTGAGAATCATTAACAGACAATTCCCGTGTGGAGTGGGAGAACCCAAGGCAGCAGTGGATGACAGAGGAGCGTGCGGCTTCCGCAGCAGCCTGGACACAAGTCTGGACACTGAGATGCTCTGATGACCTTGGGCAATCGCTCCTTTCCTCAGAACTCTAGTTTCTTCATCTGTAAAATGAGGGGATGAGACTCAGCTGCCAAGATTGTGATGAAATGAGAGGATGATGGGAATTTCCCCCACATAGTGCCTGGCTTATGTTAACACTCAGAGATGACATCCTCTTCCTTTCCTGGTTGCCATTAGTGAGAATCCAGACTGCATGTTAGGGGGAATGGAAGGATGCAATGAAGAGTAAGATCCAACCTTTCAAAAGGAAAAAAAAAAAAAAATTTCATAGGAGGGTAGTTGCCAGGGATGAACAGACCCAGGACTACAGAAGTAATGTTTTGATTTAAGCCCCTTCAAGGAGAAATGGCCAGTGGAGCCTTAGGAGCATTTGTCAACTCCACTTTCAACCTCCTCTATATCTAAATCCTCACCGTTTTATTTCATTGCTCTAGACATATTAGCATCCTTAACTCTTTCAGATTCACTTTATTTTAAAACCGAAGCAGGGATGTTATTAGAATATACATGTCTGATTGCATTCCTGCAACCAACAGAAGCCAGGGTCTGTTACGATTCATTTCCAGTTCCCCCCATGTCCTACTTCTAATAGACAAACTCTCAAAGAAGGAGAAGGACTCTAACCAACCCTGTCGCATTTCTTTCTCTTAACTTCTCTGTTGCTTTATCTTTTGTTTCCCGTGGGGTTATTGTGATGGAAGAATGGAACACTTTAAGCCTCCACAGTCTTTCCTGTGGAGAGAGACTGTTTACATCTTCTGGATATTCTGTTGGTGACCTACTTTATATATTCTTTAATGTCCAAAGGGCTTTTGTTCATGAAGAAACATCTGCTACTATTTGGACTTTAGTGCTCAAACTATTCAATTTGTAAACCAAACTTTGAAAAAATCAATTATTTAAACACTTAACTCTATTTGAACATGGATTAAAGACTAAAATCTTTTAACAATTTAAACTACAGTAATGATTCATTCATCTCTCTCTCTCTCTCTCTCTCGCTCTCGCTCTCGCTCTCTCTCTCTTTCTTTTAAAGGGAGGAAGGGAGCGCTAACCTGAACAGGGTCTTTCCATTCCAGTTCTCCCTCTAGTCTTCCAGGATCATAGGAACCTTGTGGGTGTGCTATTCTTTTTTTTTTTTTTTTTTTTTTTTTTTTTTTTTTTTTTTTTTTTTTTTTTTTGCCAGAGGGTATATATACTTGCAAGAGGGAAACAGAGATGGAAAGTGAGAAATCACCCCCACACACACCCTACCCCAGGAGATGGCCATGCCACAATCCTTTCTCCTCCATTCTCCTCCTGGAATTTTGGGTACACACTCATACGCACCTGGCATGATTTTCAAGCTGCTGGGTCTGGGACTCATACAGAGGTCGACCATGTTGGAGTCCAGTGCCTTAAGCACCATGCCACTTGCTGGTCTAATAATGATACTTTTTAACACTCTGCTGGACGAGGCGCACAGAACTCCAGTGATTATGAAGCACCTAGCACTTAAGCTTGCTCCAAAATACCAACACCATGGTGGTTCATATGTTCTTAAATCTGTCCACATTCCTAGGCTTGTAGCAGCATAGATTTTGATAACTCATGACTCATACTTTTAGAGCAATATCCATTTTGAGACTCTCTTACGGTTACAATAATATAATAGTATATTTCCACAATTATAGACATTTGATCAGAACCAGAAAAATAGTCTGGCCAGCTGAAATGGCAGGATGTAGTTATCAGCTGATTGATTTTTGGTCATCTCTAAGTTCATCACATCCAAGCCACTGTCACTTCGCAGGGCCCCATTTTATATTTGCCCTCAGTGTTATTGGGTCATTGGAAAAGTCATGATGGATTTTTGCATAGAAAAACAGAAAAATACACTTCATGCCATTTCCAACTACCCAGTACATTGGGAAGATTTTGGAATCATGCTTCACATCGGATCTCTGTTGAACTATGGTGCTTCTCTCAATGTTTTTTTCCCTAAGTTTTGCCCAGCTGGCATTTCATAGGCCATTACCCCATCACCCTAATGTCTGCCTGGTTTTTTGCATCATTGGAAGTTTATTACCATCTCACTCCAATTAGTAGGGCCATCTAAGGGTATCATCTCTAGGATATGAGGGATGAAGTCTGCAGTTAATGCACCTCTCAGAACATTTAGCTAATTCGTCATCTTGACACACCATTCAATTTTCTTTCCTCTGTTTATTATATTAAGACCTTCCTGTTAATGGTGCTACACTCTCGCCCTTTGCTAGAACTTGTATTGGTAAGTTTCCTGCAATTACTGTTCTCTACTTAAGCAGATAAATATTTCATTGAAGAAACAAAACAGCTAGCACTCTTACATTTATTAAGATTAAAAATGAAGCAGATCCGCCTCTCCCTTCTTTTGCATCATGACAGCTCATTGTATACTTTATATGAACTTTTCTCATGTGGATATGCTTATGACATCACGCCTTTCCCATTCAGGTGCTTTACTATTGTTGACGCCCATGAAGTCTCGTCTTGGATAGCGATTTGTCCTCCCAGCACTTCCCCTGGCCTTCATGAGCATTCTCTACCTACCTTTCTGCTAGTCTCAGGTAGAGCCTTGTCCATTCTTAATCTTCTCTGCCCTAAGATATGTCATTTCTTTGAGAAATGCTGGTTTCTCTCTCCAGAGAAATGACATATCTTAGGGCAGAGAAGATTAAGAATGATACCAAAGTCTGGGCGCTGATTTTCTTTAACAAGTATTTTATGTGATGCCTACCAAGTGCCAGGAGCTGTTCTAAGCTCCTCTCAGATACTTGTTTAACTATTACAACAACTCTGTGAGAGGGGAACTGTTATCCTTGTTTTATAAATGAGGAATCGGAAGTCCAGAAGAGGGAAGTCACTTGTCCAAGGTCCCACAGCTAGCATGTGTGGCAGAGCCTGAGTCTGAACCAGGGCAGCCTGGCTCAGAAGTCCCTTCACCACTCACCCTGCTTCTCAGGAGGGCTCACAGATGGGGCTGGCATTGGAAAGGCTAGGCAGCTGCTGCCCTACATCTGGGTCAGAACTGGAAACAGATCTTTGTGAAGTTCATAGGTTTGCATTGATGTTTCTAAGGAATTAATATTTTATATACTACAATGCCATCGATTTTAGACAGACTATTTTATATACTAGTAAAGAAAAAGTGACATTGCAGACTGAGCTGTGACAGGACGCTCATGGCGATGGTCTTGGGTGACTCCTGAAGAGGTCACACCAACCTCCGTGGCTTTCTCCTGCCATTCCTTTCACTGCTTGGCATCATCAGCAATCCCTATGCCCATATCTCATGATAAAGCATGCACAATTCTGTCTTCTGGTGAGTATTTTTCTTTCTTAGGGCCCACGAAGTTCTGTGTGTGTGACCTTTTTGTATATGGAATCACTTTGTTTCAATGCCGAATGTAGTGTGGCTTTTTTGAAGACTTTTTTCTATCAGTCCCACACAAGAAATACCAACGGTGTACATGAGTCCATTAAAGTGGTGGCAGTATGAACAGGTTTAACCAGTTCAAGTTTATATTTCTATACCCTGTTCTTTTTATGATATGAGGTTTCATCTGCTAAGATTGCCTATTGTAAATGCCTCCAAAAGAAATAAATTGGTTTCCTTTCTGAAACCAATCAGGTTGCCTAAAAACATGTCAGAGTTACCACAGTTTAGAGTTGTCCTTATATTTCTTAGTTCTTTTCTGGAAACTGATGACTTGCTTGATATTCTATTCTGACTAAATATTCATATATAACCTATTGACTGAGTCATATTTTTGAAAGTGTTTGATTTCTTTAGACACACACACATGCGCACACACACCCACACCCACACACATGCACTCACTCATACCCATAATGGCAACCAGACACAATGCTGGTTATGTGGTAGACAGTAAGTTTGCAAATCTTAAGTGAAGTGGATTATTTTTGCCTCATTTTATTCTGCCATTGGAATGATGGGGGGTGGGGCAGTACTCTTGGTCATTTTCTATCCAACTGAATCTAGATTATAGAGCAGGTTCTTATCTTTGGTGGTTAAGTGACACCATCACTAACCTAGTGGTTACTTAATCAGAATTCATCTTATTCACAGTTATTTTCCTGCCCCTTCTGTCAGATATCACAAAAGCATTAAGATAGGGAGGTTGCAACTCTTTCCAGGGTAGAAGTCTTATGATACTATTTCAGGGTATTTCAGGATCATGCATGTGCCTGACTTCCTGTTGCTTTGTTTTTAGCAAAGCTCTGTGTTCTCCTTTTAGAGTTTTTACCACTGACATGTTTCCACCCCTTCAACAGCTGTTTTCATCCTAAAGCATTTCAAGAGGCTTTCAGACTTGTTATTGATGGAGGCATCTCAGAAGAAATGAGGTACCTGGGCTACTTCAAATGAGAAGAACTTGGGAGCCTGTGATGTCAGAGATGCATTTGCCATAAAGCTTGTGTGTTACCTGATCTGTCCGTATGTCATTCAGCAGGCTTAGATTCACCTTACAAAGTGGGCCGTCTGTGACGGGCATTATGGTTGCATCCCCCAAACCCAGCAATTCGGTTGCTACCCACATATTTCATTTAAAAAAAGCAATAGTCAGGCCCAGACTAGGCATGGCAGTCCGTGGTATACTGGACTACATGCTGGAAGTCACATGGACAGCCGTGGGTTTAGATCCCTGGGTCGGCCTGAAAACACCTGGGGCATCCAACATCCTGAGGGGCTGGAGGACCAGGATCATGGTGTGACAGGACCCTGTCTGAAGGGCCTGCTCTCTCTCTTTCATGCACACACATATGCTCTCTATTGATTTAAAAAAAAAAAAAAAAAAAAAGCAGTGGTCAGTGGTCGAATATTTAGTTCAAACCACTTGATGGGAAGATGTTTAATCAGCCATAGATCTATGTGATTGCCTCTAAACTGTGGCTGGGTGACTCAGGCCATGGCTGGGTCCTCCATCTACAGTAGAACCTCACTCGTTCTATTTCCACAATCATTCCTGGTAGCAATGATAATCGCTACCGTAATGAGAGCCCGCACCCATTACCGAGCCTTCTTATGTGCCAGGCATTGGGTGAAGGGAGGGTTGTACATGTGTCTCTTAGTTAATCCTCACAGTAATCCCATGTCAGGATTATTACATGTAAATGAAGAACCAGCTCTTAGAGCCTAATGACTTGGCCAAGGCCTCTGCTGACAAGGGGAAGATTCGGATTTCGGACCCAGGTAGGCCACCACCAGAGGTGGAGGTGGGTATCCATTAGAGCTTTGATACTTGCTAGCCTGCGCTACAGAGAGCGGAGAGTGCTTATGGGGTGGTGAGCTTTGTCTGGAAAGTGTTCTAGTGCTAGGCAGTCATGCACTGTGCCAAAAGATCTCTGCTTTGCAAACACCTTTTAAAAATCCTAAGTTTTTTTGAAAAGCTTATTTTAAAGAATTTCCTTTATTAGTTAGTCATCTCTTCAAACTCATTTTAGAGGAACACCTTCAGTAAAGCACGTTACAGCTAGATTATTTCTCAGACTTTTAAATGTTATTACCCCATTTTATTCTAATCTTGGAAGCTTATATCAAAATTAGTAGCATTTGGAACGTGTCCTTCTTGCCTGAATTTGGAACCAAATCCTTGCACTGACCTCCTAAAGCTTCAAGGGCAAGTGGCCTTGAAGAGCCCCAGGGACACCTGGAGCCGAGGCTCTTTTTACTTAAACCTGCCTGTCAGGGGCTTCTGACCATGGCACCTTAAAGCATTTTAATTGTCATTAATCGGCTATCATGTATAAGGAGGATTTTCTTTACCCGTTAGGAATGTTAAGAACGTGTCTCGCTGGGAGAACAGCTCTGCTCTTTTCATTCAGCTCGACAGGCCTAACAGTAAGGTATGTGAGGTCGCACTTGTGTAGAGGCAGTGCCTATAGAGATGTGTATCATTTTAGAGCAAGTACTACTGGCAGTTCCTATCAGCAGAAAAATATCATTTTACCCAAAGGGCCTCTCTTGCCTGAAGGCGCAAACTGCCAGCGTGCCTTTTATGGCTTCAGATTTCATCTGTGAAGCAGCAAGCACTATATGAAACTAGACGGCAAGTTCCATTATTAACGATGCTCAGTCTTTTCCTCTCATTCGAGAAATTTAAAAATAGAAATCTGAGAACTAATAGCATGTTCTTGCTGATCACTGTCATTCCTTCATTATGAATGTAAACTTACCTCCTATGGGCGTGGAAGCAATGACTTGGAGATTTGGCTGGTGCCCACTGGGGACATATGGAATCATGAATACTGACGTTCATTGTGCAGCAGCATGTACTCCTCTGCCCCTCTGTTAGAAGGTACCAGACTCGCAGGACTGGGATATCTGCTCTGCCCCCTGAGCAAACTGTATCTCACAAAAATATATCAGGTTACATGGAAATAAAGGTACATGACTCTGACTTTTTTTTTGAGCCTCCAGTTCTCTGTTCTAAAAGCTTGTCTGGGTTTAGGTTGTGGGGGTGGGGAGGGGGAAGGGCCAGAGACTTTGCTGGAGAGGGCGCTCTCTGAGATGTGACTTGGATGTTACATCACAGTATACGGGGGACAGAAATATGTGGGAGCACTGAGGAGGGGATGCTCACATTTGTCCTCAGACTCTGGAAGTAGAATATGCGAGGTCAGCATGGCCATTGAGCTTTGAAACCAGAGAGACTAGGTTGAAATCCTGTTTGTACTACCTCCCCTGTGACGCTGGGTAGTTTCTTCCCCGTCCTCAGTTCCCTTTTTATAAAATCAGGAACTGGCGTGAGGATTGGGTTAGATATAAGGACAACGCTGGCCACGTAGGAGGTGCTCAGGAAACGTCAGTGCCCACCCCAGCCCTTGCCACACACTTCTTTCTTCTCTTACCCAGATGAGAAAATAGTATTCAGGGAAATGAAATGAACTGGCCCGAGAGGCAGAATTGAGACCGTAGCTCTGGGTTAGTCCATTTGAGTTCTATAACAAAATACCACACGCTGAACGCTTATAAACAACAGAATTTTACTTCTCGTGGTCTTAGAGGCAGGCAGTCTGAGGTTACTGGGACAGCATGCCTGCGTTTTGGTGAGGGACCTCTTCCAAGTTACAAATCCAAACTGTTTTCTTCTCTCCTCTTCTTCTCTTTGTCCTTCCTTCCTTTCTTACCACCAATCACTATGTATCGTTACAACGTATCAAATGAATTTTCCCATCATGAACACATGGCATATTGGTTCAGTCAAAGATATTACCATAGACATTATCATCATCAGACAATTTTCCATTTTTGTTCCATAAAATATTTTGCTTCTTTCTTTTTCCCCTTGATTCCCTTCCTCGTATTCTCCCCCATTTCCCACCCTCCTCCCACACTGTCTCTGGTATCACCATTTCTCTCCATGCTGACTCTCTAACATATCCTCATGTGGTAGAAAGAGGGCCTGAGAGCTCCCTGAAGACTGTTTTAAAAGAGCACTAATTCCAGCCATGAGGGCCCCACTCCCGTGACCTAATCACTTCTCAAAGGTCCCACCTTCCAGAAACATCATATGGGGGTTAGGATTTTAACACGAATTTTGAGTAGACATGAACAGTTCATTGCAAACTCAGATCTTTTTAGTCCTATTCTCCAAAGCTTTTTAAATATATATAATGCTTTTTAAAATGTATGAGGTCAGGTTCTCATACAAATCCAATGAAGATTGAAACTCTTTAGACTTTGTCTTCTTTATAATTGAATCCAGTTATGTTTGTTTGTTTATTTCTTCCTTTCTTTCTGAGAGAGGGCACACGCACTCACCAGAGACAGGGTGAGAGGGAGGGAGGGGGAGACAGCACCCTTCAATGAGGCATGGTCATGCTGCACTCCCTTCTCCGTTGCTGCATTCTGTCCAGATTTTGGGCATGCATGCAGAGGTGCCAGGAGTGCTTTTCAAGCCACTGGAGTCAGGATTTGAACTGAGGTCAGCTAGGTGGGATCCAGCTTAATCACAAGGCTATAGGGCAGCTCTAATTTCTTCATATGCAAATAAAAGTCGTTAATTTGTCTCAGCAAAGTTGACCTGTCCCTATGATTCTTTAGTGTTAGTTTATGAAAAAGCTCTTATGGGTCACCCTGTGGCTTGCTGATTGGGGTAGCAGATCCCACCTGGCCAACCTTCTAGTTCAAGTCCCAGACCTAGCAGCTTGAGAAACACACCAGGCACGTGTCTACCCAAAAGCCCATATAGAGGGAGATGGAGGAGATGAGATGTAGTATGAGATGCAGTATGACCATCCCCACTGGGGGTGCTTTCTTCTCTTTCTGTCTTTCTCTGGTGAGCACATGTGCTCTCTAGTAAAACAAAACAAAGCCAAACTCTTCTAATGCCTGTATACTTGGATTTTAATTCATTTCAATTTATTTATTTATTTTTTTTGCCAGAGAGAAAAAGTGAGTATCTCCCATAGGACATCATCATGTTTCAACCCCTTCTCCTCCATTTTTCCCTCCTTTGGGGATTTTGGGCCCTCATGCACGTGCTCCTGACATGTTCTTAAGCTACCGAGTCAGGACTCGAACTGCACAGTGGGCCATGCTACCTTAACCACCATTCCACAGGCTGGCCCTATATTTGGATATTTGAAAGTGTTCAAATGAGCCCTTTCTAAAGAGAAAGAGGTTTGTTCGTCAACTTTTTGTGAATTTAACCATTCCCCCATTGATTTACATTCTAATTTCAGTTATGTTGGAGGGTTTTTTTGGTTTGTTTTTATCTTCAGTTGTCACAGGTATATATTGCCATTTTGTTTCTTTTCTCAGGCTCTCAGATGGTTAATATACTACAAAACAAATACCAAAGTGCACTCAAGAATGCTAAGGGAAAAATGGTCTTTCATAATATCATTATCCTCTAATGTACCAGTTTAATAGCATGATATACTGTATGCCCTAATTTCTAAATTACAGAATAAGAATATACTGTTATAATCTCTATTACTGTTCCAATATACTCCTATACCGTTTCTCGGTTCTACATACCAATCTTTGATCTTTTATCAGTTTACCCCTGATGGTGGTGATCAGTATCCCTGACAACTCATCAGCGATCATGACGTGCACGTCGTCTTTCAGTGGCCTCCCGTCGAAGGCTGTTTCTCTTTCAGTGGGAGGGCGACTGTCCTGGTTCCCCTTCAGTAAGGAGGGAAGGGTCATCCCAAACTTCAATGTGTGCACACTAACAAAGCAGGTGGGTTAACTAGAGACGCTAAATTTGCATGTGTCACCCAAGCATTCAGTAATATGTTTCAGGAAGTTGTTTGGAGAAATGTGGGTTGATCATTACCAAATAAATGTCTACCTCTAACTGGCTGCCTTTTTGAAGTTTTATGCAAGTCCTCCTGTTTTCTAAATTTGGAAAAATCTGTGTATTTGAGCCCTGAAAAGACAGTCTCTTAGCAACATATAAGAATGAAGAGGAACAAATTAAGTAAGAAGTGTGTTACAATTTGTGTATGTTCTCACTGTTTTCCAAACCATCCTCAAGGTAGGTGTTTTTTGAAGCCATTTTGACATCTGATAAGTTGAACTAAAAAGCATCAAAAACAGGAGTGTTGTGTTCTTCCTTCTCTGTGCCTTCCCCCCGCCCCCCTTTATCTCCTCACACCATACATTTTTGCCTACTTGGAGGACGTACGTGGGCATTCATAATTAAGAATTAATTAAAAGTGTCTGCTTGGAAGACTTTCTGCTCCATACTTAATTAACTTAGAAAACATTGCCTCGATAAGCAGATGGATCATTTTAAAGGAGAAAGCAGAGTTCACCGTCATTTTATATATCTACAATAATTCATTTCATTAACCTTGCAAACACTCTGCACCCATTCTGCATCCTTGCATAGGAGTGCAGCAGTACTCACGGCACGTTGAAGGGTGCTCATGTGCTGTACCTTAGCTCCTTCACTTGTGAGAAATCGCTGGAGTCGTGTGCATGGGAGTCAAGCGGAGGGCCTATCCTAAAGCTGTCTCCTGGGCTGGGCTGCCCAATGTAGAAGCAAGCCTGGCTGCTTTGGCTAGGGGCCTTCTTCTCATCTATCCTGCAGCCTGTAAGCTCTGTTTTTCTCTTTGTCCCTGCACTAGTCTCCACTTGTGATAGAATGGCCTCTTCCTTTATACGTTCTGTTCCTCCACATAACTGAAGCTTGGCAGTCGCCCATCATAGCTGTTCACAGTGCTCCCTAAGAATGCAATGCTTTTCTCATTCGGTTTCCACAGCTTGTTGGCAAAGCCCTCCTGGGTTTCTTTGTTTAGCATTTAAAAGAGATCATCTGCCTGACCCAGCTGCAATTTTTGAGCCAGACCACAAAAGTCTTAGTTGATTGTCACAGCAAGGTTGGGTTGTCCTTCATTGGGTCCAGCCAGTCCAGCTAGTCGGATGGGGAGGCTCAGGTGTGCCTACATGTGCCTCATCAGGGGCTGTAGTTAGCAAGGTTCCCAGGGGTGTGGACACCTGCTTGATGGGTCAGAATGTATTGTATTCCCTAAATCCACAGCTCCCGTGACTGTCTCTATGTCAGATTATCCACCCAAATCATTAAGCTGTATGTCTAGAAGATTTGAGGTTGACTTTTCAGTGATCCGTTCTTTCATAATAAGTAGCACTCAAATAAGTCCCACAGATTCCATTTGCCTAGGGCCGTTCATGTATGTGGCGTGATTTGCAAAGTGCTTGATTTTATTTGCTTTTTATAATGGTGGGGAAAGGAAGAAGGAATAGAAAAAATACAGGACTTTTTTCTTTTTAATGCTTGGAAGTAAAAACCATTGGAATAATTAGCCAGTGATTCACAGGGTGAATGAGCTAAGTTGTGAAACAGAGAGGATGGACATTTGTTTGTCAAAGGCAGCTGATCACATCCAGTTTCTGCCTCCAACTAACTTTGGCAGGTCCTGAGACTCTTACACGCTCTGTTTCCTCATCCATGAAGCAGAGATGATACAATCTGCCTTCCTGATAATTTGTATGTATTAGCCATAAAAGTCTGATGTGCCTTGCATAGCACTGGGCAAGTGGCAGGCACCTATTCGGTCGTACTAAAATAGAAGTATTGCCTATCCAAAAGTTTTATTAATAGCCCCAATGGAAAATTTCGTGGTAGAGCATGTGCACGCATGGGGATGGGGAGCAGCGAGAGAGAAGCCTGGTCCCCAGCAGGGTCTGGTCATTATGTGATCCCTTTTCCCCAGCCTGCCAGCTCATCAGAATATTGGACATCTGTTCCTGGCATGTTGCAGTTGTCCGAGCCACGTGGTGGCACAATAATGTACTATACCCACATGGGAAAGATTCTGGGTTCATGTCCAGGCATCTCTGTGATCCGGCCTGGCTGCGGGTGGGTCCAGAGTGCCTGCCTCTGTCTGTCAGTCTCTCTCATGGAATGAAAGAAGTAAGCCCTTTTATTTCTTTTAAATTCTTTCCCTAGGCTACTAGTTCTCAAATTTAATATGTATTGGAGTCCCCTGCAGGGCTTGTTAAACATCATCTGCTGAGGAGGTCGGAATGGAGCACAGAATTTGCATTTCTAAAAAGTCCGGGTGATGCTGATGCTGTCAGTCTGAGAACCGCACCTGGAGAACTACCCATGCTCCTGGCCTTCAAACAGGAACTTACAAGTTAGGGTAGGGATGTTTATTGGACTTACCCACTCAGGGTCATGTTTCCAAAATAAATCACAGCTTCCACTGAGTCACAGATCCAAAGCACATTAAAGGGAATTTCTCCTTAATTCTATCTGGGAATTTGGGCTTTCTCTCTTTTCTTTTTTATTTAGAGAAATTTTTGCTATAGGGCACGTACACTGACCAGAGAGAAAGCAAGAAATCACCCTCCAGGAGAATGGCCATGCCACAATCCCTTCTCCTCCATTCTCCTCTCAGGATTTTGGGCATGCATGCACACGTGTCCAGCATGAGTTTTAAGCCACCAGATCCAAGATTTGAACCATGGTCGACTACGTGGGAGTCCAGCGACTTAACCAGTATGCCCTCTGTTGGTCCCCAGTAAATATTTAGCACCTCTTGTATACCAGGGCAGTGCTAGGTCCTGCTGCAGATAAGGAGGACACACAATGGAGATGCCTGCTGGGTAGATATGGGTAACAGAAAGAACAGAATTCCTCCAGCATTTTCCTTTTTAAAGTCCCATGCTTGCCTCCCTTTGTGAAGATGGATAACTGGAAGAAGTAACTAAAATTGATGAAAAACTTAAATAGCAGAAACATAAAAACAAAAAATATACTTAATTTTATAAAGTGGCTATGTATCCCACAAAAATCCAAATTGAACTTTAATATATTGTGATAGTGTTACTTGATAGGGTTTAAAACCTTTTCTAAGCATTTTATTTCATTAAATTTGTGATTATTGGCCCAGCTTCTGTGACACAGTTTGTACCATGCTAGACTGCACTGCTGGAAACCAGATGGCCGATGACAGTTCAGCTCCCTGGTCTGGTTGACCTGAAACGTGCCAACCTTGGATGTACACAACCCTGATGGGCTGGAGGGCTGGGGAGGGTGGATCACAACGTGGTCAGATCCTGTTGGGGGTGCGTCTCTCCCTCTCCTCTGTCTTCATGCACGTACATGCTCTCTCATGCATTTTTAAAACTTCTGAGCTTATTAATAAACCTTTCATATAGTGTAAGCATCACAACTGTTTTAGAAAGACTGAAAGAGGTGCAAGATAGCATGCCTGCCGTTGACCCAGTGCTGTGCCAGTCATGCCATGCTTTTATGGCTAATACTTGTAAATAATCTGAGAGACAGTTTGTATCATCTCTGTTTTATTCATGAGGAAATGGAACATCCAAGAGTCTCGATACCTTCTTGAAGCTAGTTTGAGGCAGAAACTGGGTTTCCTGGAATTAGTTTTAGGTTCTTTGTTCTTTTCATTGGAGCAGCCTCCTCTCTTATACAATCCCACTTTTAATATTCCTGGGGAGTTCCTGATTAACGTGAGGAACCACCTCATCCTCTGTGTATTAATATCTTACTAGATCTTAGCTACAGAATGTGCTTGTCTTTACCTTTGACCCAACTCTCCCGTTGCTCTCAGCCCACAGAGCCTCTTTTCCTTTTCTGTTCTATTCCACAGGAGCTCCTACCCTGGGGCCTCTGTGAGGGAAGCTGTTTCCATTATCTGTTGCTTTGCAAAAGACACACCCAAACATAAACACAGCTATCTATTTGGTCACAAGTCTACATTGGGCAGACCTCCCTGAGATGGCTTCTCTCTGCCCTGCAAGCTACTGCCAGGAGTAGCTGAACTGTTGGCTTTTAGTAGGCACTCGACTATGGTTGGCCCATCCGAGGTGGCTTCCCTCACGGGTCTAGACAGCACTGTGTTCTGGTGGCTGGAATGACTGGTGTGTGGTTGAGCCTCTCTCCCGCAGGGCCTCTTCTCATTCAGTAGTGTGACCCAGGGCTTGGGGATGTTTTCTGTAAAAGGCTAGTGTTACAGGCTGAATTACATTCCTCCAAATTCATATGCGAAGTCCCTTCAGTTTAACAGGTGCAAGCCACCATGCCCAGCTTTTGTCATGTTGCCCAAACCAGCCTTGAGCTCCTTACCCTTATCTAGGATTTCAAGTGCACACCCCTACACCTAGCCTCTTCATTTGACTGGGAATCAAACCCAGGCCACTGATGTGGTTGGTTCCAGCCAGGGGCAGCCCAGTGTCTTAGAAGCATGGTCATGGCTGGGCCTTCAAAACTATTAAGTCAGGGAAGCAGCAGTTGGCGTAATGGCTATGTCACTGGACTCCCACATAGTCAACGGCGGTTCGCATCCCGGACCCGGTGGCTTAAAACTCACGCCGGGTGCCTGTGCTTGCGTGCCCAAGATCCCGAGAGGAGAATGGAGGAGAAGGGATTGCGGCGTGACCATCCCCCCGGGTGTTGATTTCTCGCTTTCTGTCTCTATGTCTCTCTCTGTCTATCTGGCGAGCGCATGAGCCCTATAGCGGGGGGGGGGGGGGGGGGGGGGTGGGGGGGGGGACTATTAAGCCATGAGTCAACACTGTAACAAAAGTGTTTTGTAAACATAGTCTCATAGAAACAAATCAATAGGATGTAAATTTGGTGTTAGTAAAGAAATTTTTTGTTGAAGGAATGACCTTAGTTGCTTGTTTTCTGTTTATTTGTTTGTTTGTTTTAATTTTTTTCCCCAAAGAAATAGATAAGAGATTTGGGGGCCCTGAGACAGAAAGAAGGTAAGTAGCTAAAGCTGGGTTACAGAGTTAGGGCAAACAAATTGCCTTGCAGATAACAAAGTATGCAGCTGGAAGCAGGAGAAATTGGTAGATCCCTTCGAAGACACGAAAGGAATTTCACAGTGCTGAGACACTGGAGTGCCCAGTTCATGAACTGCACAGGACTGTGCTGAGGCTTAGAGCATCACCTCGTCAAACTTCTGCCAACTTGGAACTGTAGCTGCGGATTCTCTAGTAATCTGGGACTACGTTGAGGAAAAGCCAAGTTTAGATAGGAAATGCTGATTAAAACCCCAGTATTCTTTTAAAAACTAAATATTTCTTGAATGTTCAAGGAGCGAAGGACATCAGGGTTAGAGGCATAGGTTACGAAAAGCAGTTGCTGTTATGATATCACATGCAATTGCTCATGGCTAACGTTGCAGCCGTAGTTTTATTTTAACACCAAACAATTCATAAAGAGTTTCTTCCCCAAAGATGTTATTGTGCACACGCACCCAGTCACATGTGTGCATGTGTGCACACAGAGATGTCAACCAAACTGAAAAGGAAATTACTCAAAACTGTCTGGATGTGAGTCTTGTTTATCTAAAAAGCTGCCTGATACTGGCTAAGAACAAGACATGCCAGCCTCAAAACTGGCAGATTGAAGTGGCCAACTAGAAGTACATCCCGGGATGATAGAGGAGCTTTGCGTGGAAGAAAATTGACATCACTGGCTGAGTTAAAGTGACTCACAAAAGTCAGACTAGGGGGAACCAGCAGTTAGCGTAATGGCTATGTCACTGGACTCCCACGTAGTCGACCGTGGTTCGCGTCCCAGACCCGGAGGCTTAAAACTCACGCCGGGCGCGTGTGCGTGCGTGCCCAAGATCCCGAGAGGAGAATGGAGGAGAAGGGATTGCGGCGTGGCCATCCCCCCTGGGGGGTGATTTCTCGCTTTCTGTCTCTCTGTCTCTCTCTGTCTGTCTGGCGAACGCACACGCCCTATAGCAAAAATCTCTCCAAAAAAAAAAAAAAAGTCAAACTGGGAATGGCGAGACATGTTAGGAGTATCTTAGCTGTTATTTTCCTTTTTATGTAGGTGCATGATTGATACATGATAAATCTAATAGTGAAAGCTTTTCCAATAATTATAATCATAAGTAACAAGAAAGCATTGCTTTACAGTTTTCTCGGTGATGTTTATTCATAGTGCTGTGCAAACTGATTATTCATCTTATAATTGATTGCACCTTAGACTGAATAAATGTGCCAGGTACCAAGTTTGAACTTGCTGTTTTCATAAAGTTCCCAGTCTAGGTATGAAGTATTTCTACCCTGGTTCTACCATATGATACATTTTCTTAAAAAGTATATAGGAGCACACTTATGAAGCACTTAACATCATTTTTATGGAAATTTATGTTCTAATTCCAAATAGGCAAGTCATAAAGGAATTGATATTTTCTTGCTATCATTCATACACACACACACACACATATAAAATATATAATATATATCCCATAATCATCCTAGAATATCTATCTATATATGTGTGTGTGCACACACACATGTATGTATATACACACATGTGTTCATGTTTTCCTCACCACTATCCCCTCATCAGCACATTCTTTTGGCTCTCTCTAAAATATATCCCATAAACATCCTCTTTCTAGCTCCACTTCACATTCTTCCAGATGCCTCACTGGTTTCTCTGCATTCTCTGTCTCCATCCATACCGCCTGTTCTTCATGTAGCTCTCAGAATGATTGGTAAAAATGTCAAGCAGATTGGATCACTCCTGCTTGAGAGCCCTTAGTGGCTTCCAGGCCTCCTGGGGTATGGCCCCGGCCACCTTGAGCACAACCGCCCTGGCTCCAGTCACACTGACCTCCCCTCTGTTCTCTGGCCATGTGGAACTTGCCTCCATGGCAGGCCCTTGCAATTGCTGTCCCCTCAGCCTGGAACGTGAACACGGCTATCTCCTTTGCAGGCAGGTGCCTCGTTGCCTTGCAGATCACTCTGCAGGAAGTGTCTGCACCACCTCACATGAATATTTGTCAAAGCATGAGACCTTATTTTCTAACCGTGTTAGTAATTATCATGAGATGTTACAGAAATGTCATTCAAATGGAAGAAACTGAACTAATTAGCCAAATTCTAACAGTTCACCCTAAAATACTGTATTATCAGAAGTGACAAATAAAAGTGAACAGATTATCATTGATCAAATGTTTCATTGTATGGATTTTTTAAAGTTATTTATTTACTTCCATGAGAGAAAAAGAGTCATGTGCATGCCTGTGTGTACACAGAGAAAACAAGAGGCAGGTCCCTGCAACAGGGTCTTCAAGCCACAATCCAGCCCCGGCCAGCCTGGATCATGGGCATGGGTGCACCTAGCATGGACAGGGGACTGGGATGTCCTTGCATGGTCATCTGTAACCACCGTGTATGTTTAGTACAAGTCTACCCTTCCCTCCGTGCTATCTCATCTCCCTGTTAACCTCTGGACAGAGCAGTATTGGGATTTACCTTGCCCATTGATTTGCTTACCTATTTACTGTCCATTTTCTCCAAGCAGAATGAGCACCATGAGGGCCATGCCCTTATCTGTTTCACTCAGTGTCATATACCTGGTACTTAGAACAGCCTAGCACTTGTAAGTGCTCAATAAATATGTGTTGAGTAAATAAATAAATTCAGTAAGGCTCCCACCATCACACCTAGCACATTAGTAAGTAGACCTCAGCCAGTCTCACCTTGGACTGTGTTTTATATGCCTGTCCCTAGCCTAGTTCATTCATAAGAACAGCAATGTCCGCATCTTGAACATCTTGGGATTCCAAAGTCTAATACAGTAACTGGTACGTGGTTGATGTTTAATAAAGACTTGTTGAATAAGTGAGCTTTGCAAAGCTGCAGGTTTTTAGAAAGTTAAAAACAGCCTATGTGACTCTTTAGTGACTGCTTCACTGACCATGTCACCTTGTATGTTTTCTACCTTTTGGCCTGTCTGCGACGTCTGTGCTGTTCCTCTGTGCCTACCGAGTGAGAGATGTGGCACCTCCCTTTCTCCACATCTGCTCCCCACTCAGTCAGGCTCCTTGTATGCAATCTCTCAAGTCCTCCCATTCTTAGGACGGTTCAGTATCTCCCTGCCCCACGGCTCATCCCCAGCACAGTACTTCTTTATCTGTGGCTGGATAACCATTTTTAGGTAGTCCGACTGTTCTTCCTGCATTCCCCTCTAATCTATTGCCAAATTAACCTTCCCCTCCTTAAGCCAAAGCAACCCCATCCATCCCTTGTTACACCCCATGGCGTACCCTCTGTTTCAGCAGACCCTGAAGCTGCTGGGCTCTTGTGCTTCTGTGTTTGTATATGTGAAATGTTGGCAGTCTAGAAAAATCTCAGATATTTTGTATGTGACAACTGTTTTTGTTTGCTCATTTGTTCTTTTGATTTGTTTTTAATTTTAGTAATTTTCTTCCATGAGCAAGAGTGACAGAGACAGAGGGAGAAGGGCACTGCCGACAGGGTCAGAGTCCTGCAGTCCATCCCCAGCCTCAGAGAGCCCTGGATCCTGGGCACACATGCCTGGCTTATAAAGAGAGATCTCTGGGTGGGACACAGAACCTTCCCCTGTGAGTCAGCTATGCAGAGTTGCCTTATCACTGTGTCACTGTCCAGTTCCTCTGACAGCTTAAAACCATCCAAATGATGAAATATTTGAGAAGATTTTTCTCCCCCTCATTTGTCACTTTGATTGACATATCTGGTAACATCTTATTGCTAGCAAGACTAGAAAATAAGGTCTTATAGTTTGATAAATATTCCTTGAGTGGGGGTGGGGGGTAGACATTTCCCATAGACTGAGGACTATATACTTATGGTGCTACTGTACAGTTTGTTATTTATTGTTTAAAAATATAGTACTTGGGCCAGCAGGTGGTACAGTGGTTAAGGCAGCTGGATTCCACATGGCTAACTTCGAGGTTCAAGTCCCGGACTTGATGGCTTGAAAAACACATTAAGTGCGTGCCCCAAATCTTAAGAGGAGAAGGGAGAAGAGATTGTGGTGTGGCGATAGTATTAACTCAAGCGTAGAGTTTCTTCTGATTTTACCAGTTTCTCCACTATTGTCTTTTTTCTGTTTGGGATCTTCCCAAAACACATAATATTTTAGTGCTCTCATTGCTAACTTGTCAAGATGGAGTTTTACCTGGTATGATAAACAGTCTCCTTGTGCAAAGCAGGTCATTGCCAGAGACTTTAATTTCACCGATTTGCCAGGGGCATGGGACGAAAGGGGGCTGTAAACTGAGGATCTGAGTTCCAGTTTGGCCACATTGATGGAACGGGGCATGGTTCTCTACAGGACTGGTGTTCCATATCTGTCACGTGCCCTTGCTGTTAAAAGGCCCTCTCCAGGTGAGATGTCTTAAGTGTGCAGAGCTACGTCAGAATGGCGAGAACTTCAGAAACACGCCCCACACTCCCTTTTCCTCTCCTAACTGCAGAGAGTCCAGCTTACTGAGAAGGATGCAATTATGTGAGGAAATGCCTCCTGCCAGCTCTAATTCCTGAGCTTTGAATTGTTGGTTTGGGGCCTGGCAAGATGTTTTTGAATGCCCAAACTGTCATGTAATTAGGATAGTGACCCTACTCTGCCCAGTGCATTCATTTCACGGGTGACTGTTAGGTTAAAGGTGCACGAGGAGTTTTCCATGATTGGAATCCAGACCGTCCTGCCCCTAGTACGTCCTTATTCTCACTACCAGCAGGTTCATCCTTTCAGACGTGGTCTGCTGTGTACCCATGTTAGAGATCGAGTGTATGTGGGCACTATTTTGATAGAATTTATCCAAGGACCAAAACATGTTCATTTTATGCCCTGCTAATACTCCGTGCTCTGCCGGGAGGTTTCCACTGCTGGAAGCAGAGTTCTACTCTATTAAAACCTTCAGACATGCCCAAGGCCCCAACCTGAGTCGGATTAAAGGCCACCAAGTCTGCTGCCCCCCTCCCCGCAGCTCCATGGAGCCAGAGGCAATAGGTTGGGGCTAGTGCAGATTCAGCTAAGCTAAGTCTGGGTCCTGCTTCATGAGGCCTGGCATTCCTGGGTGGTGAGGGCAGCCTGTCAGCATCACGTGCTTGGAAGAAACTGGTTAGCAACTGCTGGTCTGCAGGTCCGGAGGGGAGCTGGAGGTCGGCAGAGGTGAGCCTGATGTATAGAGAGGTGGTAATGGAACTTGCTCTCTCCTGGGGTACAAGTGGGACAGCCCCGCCCTGACCCCATCCTGGGCGCAGGGCTAGATGCTGAGGCTATAAAAAATAATTCGCAACTTTAGGAAGTTTAAATTTTAGTGGAGGTCACCCATCTAGATAAATATAACTTAGTGATTCTCTCTGAGGAGCCAAGGAAAGAATTCTGCAGAGGGATACCTAGGCCGAGTTCCGAAGGCGGAATAGGCCTTTACCAAACCGAAGGGGCTGGGGAGTGGTGGGGAGGGCATGGACACGCCAGGCAGTAGGAGCCACATGCGCAAGGATACTGAGGTGTGACGCTGCATTGGGACACACGTGAGCGAGGGTCTAGGAAACCGTTCGGTATTTTAAACAAACTGTTTACTGTTTACACCAAAGACTTAGAGTTCAAAAAGTACATTTGTTGTAAAAAAAAAAACACCAGAAAGGAGAGGAAATACTTGCCCCAGGTGTGGGTTTGTTCTTTCTGTTGACTCCCATTGATGTCCTGCAGGACCTAGCTTGCCATTTTAGATCTGGGAGCAAGTAGCAGCACAGGACTTTGCCTTTAAACTCAAGGGGGTGCACGTGGGGCAGCCCTGCCCTGATCACATCCCAAGGACTCCTGGGATGCCTTTGATCATGATTTCTAGTTTTTTCTCTCCCTAGCAGCTGCTAAGGGTGCACCTGGGGCTGGAGGGGCTTTAAGGACACATGGTTTTTAAACTACATGTTGCTTCACTTGGTGACGTTGAAGTTTAGTGCCCTGGGACAAAGCCTTAGCTGCCTGGCCTCATTCTCCTGACTTTTTCACACGGTCACCATGCAGGAAAGAGATTGCACAGTTACTGAATCTACCCTGCAAAACCTCTGAAGGGTAGCAAGAACCTGGACTGTCCAATTTTCAATTTCAGAATCTAGTTGAACACCTGATACATGGTAGGCAGGTGGTCAACAATTGGCTGAATGAATCGAAGAGCTCCACGACCCAGAGATCTTAGCTTAATGTATTCCCTCAACTTGTATATGCACGTATTTATATTAGCTTTGTTTATTAGGACTGTTGAATATTTCCAACTTTTGACTTGCTTTGTATGTTTTCGAGACATGTCTATATTAGTAGAATGTTTGTTGCATTGTTATTTTTAAGACAATAACCCTTGTGGTCCAGAACTGTGCTGTCAGGTACGTGGCTAGTGAGTCTATATTGGACAGTACAGGTTTAGAGCATTTCCAGAGGCAGGGAGGCCAGTTAGGTGGGTTTTGCAGCTTTTTATGTGAGAAATGACAGCTTGAACTAAGTCAAGGGCAGTGTTCTTGGAGAGGAAGAGTTCCGATAACTAGGAGATAGAATCAACTTAATTTTGGCTGAGGTGAGGGAAGAGGTAAGGTTGATGTTGGAATTCGATCAGAGAAGCAGAACAAGTGGGTTAGAACCAAGTAGGTAGGTATCTGGGTGTGTACGTAAAAAGGGGTTTATTACAGGGAGCTGGCTTCTGCAGCTGAGGGCTGGCAAGGCCATTCTAGACACAGGCACCCCTCCCATTTCATCCTCTACTGCCCCGGCTCAAGTTGAGGCCAGCACCTGGCTGCCATGCAGAATTCTTGCCTGCTGCACTATGGGGCTGGCCCTACTTTGTGTTTCTATTTTTATGTTTGTGTTTTTGTGTATATATGAGGGGAACTTCAAAAGTTAATGGCAAAATCAATGTACAGGTATATCTCGGTGCAAAAAAAAAAAAATTGAAATCCATGCATGGTTTTTGCACAATGTACTTTTTCTATGAAGTATTTGAAGACCCGGTGCACATGTATGCATGCATAATTGTTCCATTTGGACAATTTTTCCCTCTCCATTTGTCAGCGAGTTTGCTTATTAAATCAGGGTGAAATTCACTTTACTCCCCAAAGGTCAGTTTGTAGGTTTTGAAAAATAATGGCCTTCAATAACAACAGTTTTCTAAACCTGTGGACATTTGCCTCTGGCAGAAATAAATGACTTTAGAACAGAATGTCTAACCCAGGCTTTCTACCTGGGCTGCCCATCATCACTACAGGCATTTTTTCAGACTCCAAAGCTGGCCCTCCTGCTCCAGAAATTCCAGGGTAATTGGTCTGCAGAAAAACCTGGGCCGCATGAGCAGTTTGAGGGACATCTAACGTGCAGCCAGGCTTGAACCCCTGGTTTCACCACGTCACCTACATCTATTCTGGGGAGAGGGAAAGAAGACAACTGCAACCCCTGAAGAGCACAGAGAAGGAAAACAGCAGGACGTTTCCTCCTGTGTGGTGATGCCTCCTGACATCCCCCGGCCCCCGCCAGGGGGCGAGAAGTTGGTTCCGAGGTAGACCAAGCCTGGGTGATGACGGACCTCCATGCTGAAGTCAAGATCAGCCTCCGACAGAACGGAGCCCACTTACCATTCCAGGTGAACGAGGGAAAGTACTTTCATCTCACAGATACCTACAGGCAGTGGTTTTTAATTTTGTTTTTTAAACATCAGAACCATTATTTCAAACCAAATCTTAGAACCGCAAGCCTCATCTCAACCAGCACCTTCCCCTGGGACCCTTCTTAGGTACAATTGGATTCCTCAAAACAGTTTAAAAGCCGAAGCATCAAGTGTTAAAGCTATTTCTTTCTTGAGTAAAAGCTAACATTAGCAAAAAATAGTATCAAGTTGAAAAAAACCAGCTGTTCCATCTATTTTTTCCTCCCGAGATGTCCCCTTCAGAGCTCCAGTAGATTGTCTTTCCATCTCAACAGCAGACCACACCCTGACGGGGGCCGTGGGGATGGAGAATGGATTCTGTGTTCAGCAGAGACAACACCTTAGAAAGAGAAGTAGGTACTGGGAAATGAGGAAAATGTAGTATGAGATGTTAAAATTGATTGTATCTGACATACCCTTTCCTTTTGTACTCTTTATGTAAAATGACTGAGTTTGTGACAGCAGATAGCATAATGATTACATCACTGGACTCCCACGTAGTCGACCATGGTTCGAGTCCCAGACCCAGCAGCTTAAACTCACACTGGGTGTATATGCGTGCGCGCCCAAAGTCCTGAAAGGAGAACAGAGGAGAAAAGATTGTGGCGTGGCCACACGCCTTGGGTGATGATTTCTTGCTTTCTGTCTCTCCGTCTCTGTCACAAGCGCACACACCCTATAGCAAAAATTTCTCTCTAAAAAAAATAAATAATATAAAATGACTGAGTTAGCATCCCTGCGAAGACAGGACAGCTGTCCGTTTATCGTTTTAACCGAGTTTCCTATCTAACAGAGCTAGCCTCTGTTAGCCATCCTCTGTTCTGCGTGGTTTCGCTCTGCAAATGTGAATGTGAATCATTCTTTTCTTCACCCGGAGTGGCTGTGCTGGGCGTGGGAGCAGAGTGCTTTAAGACAGCAGGCAGCCAAGGTCTGGTAGAGGACCTTTGCTGGGTCACCAGCTGTGTGACCTTATCTGTTTGTTTTATCTCAAAATGAGAATAATCCTATATGTGAGGGGAGGTCTTGAAAAATTCACAGAAAATGCATTTTATATATATATATAAAAAAACTATGCATGGCTTTCAAAATTTTTTGGCATCTGAATAAGCTTGAATTTTAGTTTTCCACAAACTTTTTTAAGTACCTGAGTATCTCATGTGGAGTTCAGAGAAATAAAGGGAGACAATCATCCAAAATGTTTAGCAGAGAGTGCCTGGCACATGGTAAACTCAGGTGGTATTAATTACTATGATTGCATGGCACCCTGGGGCAAAATGCTTTCTGTCCTCAAGGTGCTCACAGTCTAGAGCAGTTGAAAATGACTGGTTCATGTAATTAGTATGTGTTGGTAGCTGGCTCTGTTTCAAGTTCTGGTCTAGGGGCTGACAATGTAGCAAGACAGAAGGACAGTGCTCTTCCAGAGTGGCCTGGGTCCGACCAGACCAGCTGCTCAGAGAACAGAGGCGGGTGCATGGACAGGGACGAGGCAGCCTAAGTGACTAAGCCCCAGATAGCCACTCCGCAGGGTGGGCAAGTAGCGACAGAGAAGTCATTCTAGGCTCCCAGGCATGACCCAAGGTGAGAGTTTATGTAAGGAAAACCTAAGAATAGATCTATAGCGACAGACAAGACTGCAGAAGGCGCTCAGGCAGGCATAGAGGCAGATGTTGAGAACCTGAACAAGAGCCCGTCTTCCACAGAGACAAGGGGCGGCCATTGTCTGCAAAACTCACTCTTGCCTCCCTGCACGAGGACACATAGTAGCCCCTGGTCTCTGCACAGCCCAGCCTGGTGCATCTGCGGACACACAGCCACCACGGCCGCCCACGGTAGCCGGCTCTCGCACAATGTATGAAGTCCCAGCAGGAAGAGACTGCCAAGATTTTTAAAGATTTGGCTAAGAATACGCCTCCAGA
This sequence comes from Tupaia tana, assembly GCA_026018925.1. Taxonomy (NCBI): domain Eukaryota; kingdom Metazoa; phylum Chordata; class Mammalia; order Scandentia; family Tupaiidae; genus Tupaia; species Tupaia tana. The sequence goes on along the minus strand of JAKSZU010000006.1, from coordinate 168,033,492 downwards.
ATGGCTATCTCCAGCTGGGCATAGACTGTATTTCTAATTAGAGCAAAATATACATAGCCTAGGTCAGGGAACGCAGGCCTGCTGTTTCTAAGGTAAGAAACTACAAGAACTAAAGCAGGCAACGGCAGGTTTGTTTGGGCAGAAAGAACGTAAACTTTGAGTCAAGGGGGGCAAAGGCATTGCCTGGCGCTGTCCCAGTACGTGCTGAAGGAACGCCGCGGCATGTGGGTGTGCGGTAAAAACTGGTCAGTGGCAGTTACGTCACTAGACTCGGCACCTTCGACGACTGGGCACAACTTGGGAACTAGTCACCAGACTTACATAACAGAACGTCGGGGTCGTAGGGGTGTCTGAATCTAACCAGTCTTGACACGTTCTTTCAGCCGCATGGCATCCAGCCCCATCTGAAACCTGCAATGCTGGAGAGCTCAGACTTTGGCCCATCCCATGTGGACAGCTGGTTTCTGTTCTTGGCGTTAGCACCAGCTCTTCGGGTGTACAGGTGTTAAGGGACTAGAATGCACAGCCTCTACCTGACCACGTGTTATTTCAAGACAGCTCTCTTCACGTGCACGGTTTTTCACTGAGTTAAATGTGCTCGTGTGGTGTGGGTTTCCGTCTTTCCACTGCCTCGATTATGTGCCTCCAGACACTCATTTTTCTCCACTCGGTTCACGGGCGGCACAAAGCACAGAATGCATCATTCACCAAATGGCCTGACTTGCCTGGAATAGAGCGAGACTGCGGATTGCCACCTTCATCTTCCAAAACAGCTTCTGTCAGTGGAGCCCAAGCTCTGCTCAGCTTTTCGCACCAGCTTATTGAGTTGACTTGTCTGCACAAGCCTGGAGAGGTGGTTTTATTGGTCTTTTATTTTTTCCCCAGGTTTATCCATCTCTCGCTTCCATGAGAGAGGAAGATGGTGGGGAGTGGGCATCTTCAACAGGGTCCTTACACAGTCATCCTGCCCCGCCTCAGTCAGCCAGCATCATAAGCATGCTTCTACACACCCAGGGTGCACGGGGGTTGGGGGGCCTTCAGGCACAAACTCGGGGCCTTCCCACATGGCCTCAGCTTTATGGAGCGTCACATCACTGCACCCCATGGCTGGCCTGTTTTGTCTTTCTGATAATGTAGCTAGCATCCCCCAAGTGTCTGCTCCCCCTCTCGTGTTTACACACTTTGTACATCCCAAGTTCAGACCTAATATTGGGCCCAGTTCTATTTCTCCAGCTTGTGGAGGTTATTAAATCCTATCTGAATCGGTGAGACAGGAAATTCACTCTCACCCCGGCTTCCTCCAAGCACACATATGATAACCCCGCCTTCTGTGTCACCACCCAAGTCACACATCATTTCCATCAGACAGGAGCTGAGGGAAGGAGTGGTGGGCAGGCCCTGCGTCTGAACCACTCCTCGGCGTGCGCCAGACACCCTCCTTGTTAGTCCTCCTAGTAGCTCTGCCCTGAGTACTCTCTAGTCAGTAGGAGTGTCATGAGAACCTGGGTGGAAGCGTCACTGAAGCCCAGGTCTCCTTGACCTCCGCCCGCCACAACCTCACAACCGCGGATCAGTGGTACAACTTCCACCTTGTTGCAGTGAAGGTCACATCCGTGCAGACTGACTCGAACTCGTTTGGAACCAGCTGACTGCTCTTTGCCAGTCTTTTTATTCATCTTGGACTTTCCGTTCCACCTTACTCATGTTCATTTATCTTTTATCTGTGAAGAAAATATTCTGTTAAGGAAGCCAGATAGGTTTTCTTACCCCAAAGCACGAGACATACCACGTCCTTGATTTGCTACGTAAAAATGTTTGTTTTGTTTAAATGAAGAGCCTGCCCCCAAAGTCTGTTTACCAGTCCGTCCTGGTCTTTGCGTTCCCGAGTGAGCACACTCATTCATGCCATCTTTTCACATTCATCGAAATGCTTTTCCTTTGATTTGCCTTTGGTTCTTTGTCGCTCTAACGTTTAGGCATGACCTTTGAAGATCTGAGCAGCCTGGTTGGTTTCCGTGGCAACAGTCACCTTTCTTCTCATCAATTTTTTTTTTATGTTTCGGGAGGGTTACCTAGTCAGAACTTCTAAACTTTCAGAATACTCTTCTGTTTCAGAATTGCATGTTCTAGAACCATGTTCCTCTTGCCTGGGAACTTCCAGCCTAAGCTTTGCTACTCATTGGATGTGTGACCCCCCAGACAGTCAGTCACCTCTTAGCAAGAAATAGTAAGACTTCTCACAGGCTTGAATCCACTTACAAGTAGAACAGAGGATTCCGCCAGTGCGTGGTTATTGAGTGGCTGTCACCCACTGTGGGGGCAGTGCCTGTGGGAACTTGGCTTTGGCCAGTAGGACCCTCGCCTTTTGCAGAGGACAGACATCAGAAGAGTTGGACTTGGGCTGTTTGTTTTGTGACTGTCCCTCTACTCCTCCATGTTCTCTCCACTCTGTGGTTCTCATGTCATAGAAATCCAAGCATGAGTGTCCAAGTGTTATACAATTCAGTATTGAGACTGAAAATGGCAAGGAAGTTTATTTTTCATTCTTAAATTAACATAAAGCACAGCAGCTATATAAACGTGTTCATGCTGTTCTTAAGATAATGCCATTTTAATTTTCTTTGAAAGAAAATGACAGTTGAACGCATGCCTCTGTGGATGAGAATGTTTATCACTCTGGGTCTTGGACTTTCCTAAACAGGGAATAGTCTCTGACCTTAGGAAATGGTTCTCAGCAGTCTCAGGTCAGCTGTGTCCCAGTTTCTTAGGTCTCACATCTTGGTAACAGCTTAAAAAGGTCGTTGCAGTGGTCTTTGGGGAGTGCTTTCTGTATTTGTTTCAGAGTAAAATGGTGGCAGCTAACCATAAAAAAATTTAAAATAAAAAAGTAGCCAGCTGCCATAACCAGCTGGGGAAATTTACCATCCTTTCCCTTCATACTTGTGTACTAGCTTAAAATTTGTTTTAAACAAATGACATGGTGGTTAAGGTTCTAGACTCTCACTGCAGCCGGCTGCAGTGAGAGTCCCGGACCTGGCAGCTTGCTTTCTCACCCCCCCCACCCCTCCCATCTCTCTCTGGTGAGTGCATGTGCCCTACAGCAAATTAAAAAAATAATAATAAAATAAAATTAAATAAATAATTCTTTTTTTTCTTTTTTAGAGAGAGATTTTTGCCATAGGGCATGTGTGCTCACCAGAGAGACAGAGACAGGCAGAGAGAAAGAAAGCAAGAAATCAACCCCCAGGGGTGATGTCATAGCCCTCCCCTCTCTTCTATTCTCCTCTTGGAATCCTGGGCACACACGCACACGTGCCCAGCATGAGTTCCTAGCCGCTGGGTCTGGGACTTGAACCACGGTCAACTACATAAGAGTCCAGTGACATAACCATTATGCCATCTGCTGATGCCATAAATGATTCTTAAAAACATTTGTTTGAAAGTAAGAGGTTAAAAACGTCCTCTCAGGGACCAGCAGTTAGCGTAATGGCTATGTCGCTGGACTCCCATGTAGTCGACCGTGGTTAGAGTCCTGGACCCGGTGGCTTAAACTCACATCGGGCACGTGTGCGTGCGTGCCCAAGATCCCAAGAGGAGAATAGAGGAGAAGGGATTGTGGTGTGGCCTTTCCCCTGGGGGGTGATTTCTCGCTTTCTGTCTCTCTGTCTCTCTCTGTCTGTCTGGCAAGCACACGCACCCTCTAGCAAAAACCTCTCCAAAAGAAAAAAGAAAAAAAAAAGTCCTCTCAAACAATGACCCAGTCCCTAGATCCTTCGGATTTGCCAGTCAGACTTGATTCTCCTTTTGCCGTCAGTCCGATGCATCTACATTGCTGCCCGCTTGTGCCAGCCACCATCTTGCCCAGTTCCCTGTCATGGTGAAAGTGGTCTTCTCACTGTCGTCGCTATTTCCCTCTAATTTATTTCCTAGACTGAATAGCAGCCAAAGTGAGCTTCTAAAACTGTAAACCAGATCAGTATTTCCTTGCTTAAAATCCCTCAATAGCCACCTCTTGCATTTTAGAAGAAAACCAAAATTCTTTATGGTCTGCTTCTGGCATGTCTCTTCCCAGTACACCATGTCTCACCCGAGGTGTTTTCTACCTCAGAGCCTTTGCTCACATTTCCCTCTGCCTGCTTCCCTCTATAGAAAGCACCCTTCTGCTTCCCTCCTCGACTAACTATTTTTGGAGAGGTTTTTGCTATAGGGCGCGTGTGCTCACCACAAAGAGAAAGACAGAGAGACAGAAAGCGAGAAATCACCCCCCAGGGGGTATGGCCATATTGCCATCCCTTCTCCATTCTCCTCTCAGGATCATGGACACATACGCACATGCACCTGGTGTGAGTATAAGCCACCAGGTCCGGGCTCGAACCACGGTCAACTACATGGGAGTCCAGTGACATAGCCATTACGCTAACTGCTGGTCCCAGAAAGCAAGCCACCAGGTCCAGGACTCAAACTGCAGTCGACCATGTGGGAGTCCAGCACCCTTTAACCACCACTCAACTGGCTAACTTTATGTCTAAGCTTAAACGTGAACTCGAAGAAGTTTTCTTTGACATTAAAAAATATATTTATTCATTTCATCCCATGAGGGAGAGAGACCCTGTCAGGGTCCCAAGACTATGGTCTACTCCCAGCTCTCAGACAACCTGGATCATGGACACTATCAAGTCTTACTTAGGGAGGTCGCCAGACTTCGAACCAGCAACCTCCCCACATGGGTTGTGTTTTTCACTGCACCATCGTCCAGCCTCAGGACTGTTCTGTTAAGACTCCCTGTTATGGTCTCTACTAGTTCTTGTTTCGTTTCTTTTTGCAGTTATTACAATCTGTAACTAACGCCTTACATTTTTGCCCTCACAAACTGCAATGTTAGAGACCACGTCTGTTTTGCCGCTCCAGCCCACAGGCTTTTATTTGGCCTGATGCATCATAATGTGATTATATATTTGCTGGGTGATTCTACAGGTGAATGGAGTAGTGGTACATCATCTTGCCAAATGTGGTAGGATGGAAAGTATTTAGGCATCCCGATAAAAAGATACAAATTCCAGGCTCTGTCCTGCCACTTAGCAGCTTTGTATTTTTGGACAGTTCTCTGGACCTGTGTTCTGGTTGCCTTTCTTAAAGATGAGGACAATGATCTGAGTCTCCGTTGGGGAGATTTTGTAATCATCGAATAGGTCACTTCGTAGGCGAACGTTCTTGGGAACTGTGTGGTAGAAGGGCTTCGCATCCATGGCGTCATTGCTCTGTGACATTCCAGTTGACGACTAGCAGAGGATGATAGGAACTGAAGGGCCTGGAACCTGGCCAGCACATAGGCTTCAGGATAGAACAGGTGCCATGCCCAAAAGTGTCATGTGTGTGATGGCATGCAGAGATGTACGGCCATCTAGCATAGCCAGGAGCCTGTGCCAAGGTGCCCTCCGGTACTGTGGGATGTGAGACAAGCACTGTTTCCACGTGGACTGTGCACTGTGGTGGGAAGACACCCAGCTCACAGGGATGTCCCAAAGTGTAGTAGTCCTCACTCTGCCACTGACCAGGACTGGAGCCTAAGACACATACTTAGCCTGTGTTTCTTTGTCTTCTTGCTATAAAATAGAAATAACTAGAGGGTTGTTATGGGGAACAGTAGAATGAAATAACGTGTATAAGTATGCTCTGGAAATGTACACAGTATTATGTGCAGAAAATAATGTTTAAATTCAAAACTGTAGAAGAATTCATTCAGTAAGCTGTGCAGTGTACCTCCCTTCACATACTTTACCCATTCATTTCTTGGTAATACACTTTAGTTCAATCATTTTGTTTGCAGCTAGAGTACTTATGAATGCAGTAACTATTATGTGTGGATTTGTAGAACCCTCTGGGAAAAGAATTTTTATGTGTCCTGATTGGTCTAAGGGTAATATATTTTGATCAATATTGGCTAGAAAAAGAGCAACCCTCACCATTTTTGCATGGTGATTGCTAAAAATGTATTCAAAAGTAATGATTCTTTTCAGCACAGAGAAATTATGCATGTAGAATATAAAGTATTTTGTAGAGGTTGAGCTAGGAAATGTGCCTCCAGCTAACGGCATTTGAGTAGACTGTCTATTGACATCAATTGATTTTAAACTGTATAAAAAGTTTAATAATAGTATTTAAGCAAAAAAAAGATACCATCATATTCAATCTGTGTCATACAAAATTGATCTTGGTCTCAGAAGAACGAAAATGTTAAATGCAGATCTTAGAATCATGACAGTCCTGGCTTGTCCCTCTGACTAGTGCCATGTCTTAGTGACTTGAGAGTTGAGGGCAGGCTGTAATGCAAGATCTGGCACCGTGGGTGTTTCTTAACCCCTTTAGACACCTCTGTTGATGGTTCTGTGCCCTAATGTTGCTTTCAGTATTGTAACACTGTTATCTCTGGGTATGAATGAAAATGGTGTCCTTAGATCTGTGGGTTTTTAGGCTAGACCAGAAAATTCATAAAGTTGTGGTTTTTCAATTAATGAGTTTATATCTCGTCTCGGAAATCCCAATGAGATTGCGAAAGCCACCCATTTCATTTAAGTACATGGAGAAACATTCTGCAAGAAACTAAATGCTATATTTATTTCCACACATTCAAGTTTACAGCAGGATTATACAAATCCTAAAAGTTAAGGTCTGGGGGCCAGCAGGTGGCATGGTGATTTAAGTGCTAGACTCCCACATGGCCAACTGTGGTGAGGTGTGATTTCCAGACCTGGCAGCTTGAAAATCATGCCAGGCACATATGTGTGTATGCGCCCAAAATCTTGAGAAGTGAGTGGAAGAGAAGGGATTGCAGCATGGCCATACCCCCAGGAGATAATTTCTCACTTTCCCTCTCTGTGTCTTTGTCCAGCAAGCTCATGCATCCTATAACAAAAACTTTTTTTTTTAAAAAAAAAGAAAAGCTTAAGGTCTGTGCCCCTAGGGAAAGCTATAGATACTACTGTTTTGCCCTATTCCATTCATATGAGGGGTCTTCAAAGAGTTCATGGAAAATATGTCTTATGAAAAAACTTGCATAAATTTCAAAAATTTTTTGCACAAAAATAAACTCATTTTAATTCCCTTTTCCATGAACTTTCTGAAGTTCTCTTTTTTTTTTTTTTTTTTTTTTTTTTTTCATCCATTTGAAATACTATTCAAAGGGCAGGACAGTGGCATGGTGGTAAAACAGCCTCTGTGAGGCTGCCTCACTTGGGCAGGTTCTGGGTTTATGTCTGGAACCTCCCTCGCTATGCTGGGCACATGATCCAGGGCATGTGAACCTGATCCAGGATTGGTTGAGATTGGGGGAAGCGGGGGGCGCATGTGGAATCTAGTGCCAAGATGCTGTTGGGGATGCTATCTCCTTGTCTCTTGCTCATGAAATAAATAAACTTTTAAAAAATAATAAATACATACAGTTCAGTGGTGTTCAGTAAATTCATAAGGTTGACTAACCATTACTGCTATCTCATTCTAGAATGTTCACCCTGTACCTATTAGCAGTGCCCCCCCCCCCCCCATTCTTCCCTCCAACTCCTCACCACGAATCTACTGGCTGTCTCCGGACATTTGGATTTGCCTACTCTGGACATTTTATATACATGGACTCATTTATATAATGTGTGACTATGGTGTCTGGCTTCTTCCATGCACCATGTTGTCAAGGTTCATCTGTGTTGGGACAAGCAGTTAGCGTAATGGCTATGTCGCTGGACTCCCATGTAGTCGACCGTGGTTTGAGTCCTGGACCCTGTGGCTTAAACTCACGCTGGGCACATGTGCATGTGTGCCCAGGATCCCAAGAGGAGAATGGAGGAGAAGGGATTAAGGCATGGCCATGCCCCCTGGGGGGTGATTTCTCACTTTCTGTCTCTCTGTCTCTCTCTGTCTTTCTGGCAAGTGCACACGCCCTATAGCAAAAACCTCTCCAAAAAAAGAGAACAAAAAGTTCATCTGTGTTGTAACATGGGTCTGCTCTTTTATGGCCGAATGATATTTAATTGTATAGATATACCACACTTTATCCATTATGGCCGAATAATATTTAATATACTACATTTTATTTATCCATTCATCAGCTGATGGGCATTTGGGCACTTTCTCTTTTTGGCTGTTATGAACAAAGCTGTTACGATTTTCACTGCAACCTAGATATAAAACACGTCAGCCATGCTTTTTTTTTTGCATTTGGAGGAGGAGCCGGATTTGTTGCTCCATAGTTGGGATCCCCCCCTCACTGTTGGACCAGTGAGAGTTCAGGCTGAATCCGTGAGGCAGGCGGAGCTTCACCAGTGACCCTGGCAGGAAGTGGGCACCAGTCTGGGACGTGCACACTCTGCACACTTAGTTGTCACCTGGTACTTAGAGGGAATCGTTCAGGAGTCCTTAATTTCTAGATTGTGTTGAGGGGATGCCTACTGAGTAGAAGAGACCCATGGTTTCATATCCCTGACTGGTAAGAGGCCTGATTGGCCTTGAGCTGTTTGGGGGCATGAAGAGCAGAAAACTCCTTTGGGGCCCTGGTGTCAAACTGCGGGTTTAGGTCAAGCCGAGACAGAAGGGCGGGAGAGGACTTTCCCTACACTGGCAGCCTCTTAGTAACCTCTACTGCTCTCAACCTCTCAAGAGCCCCACGGTCCAACTATACCTTGTTTGAATGGGGAGAAATTGAGACCATAATGACAACACGAAAACAGAAACCCTGGAGTCACCCCGGAGCGTGATGGTCTGGCGCCCCGCGAGCAGCAATGCATGTTGTGTCTAATTCTGCACTTCAGCCTCATAAGCAAATTCCATAAGAACGTTTGCTTTATTTGCCAGATAAATAGACTCGTAAGACCTTTCTAGAACTGGTTTAAAGTAATTACATCAATTACGATGATGTCAGAGAATGTTTTGTTTCTTTGGGGATATATTTAGCACTAATATGAGTCTGTGGGAAGAAGCAAGAAGGAAAGTACATAAGAGGGGAAAAAAATCACAGGGGAAAAGTGGAGTTTCAAAGTTCGAGGGGACCACTGATCTGGTGTAAAATAGCATTTTCACCACTCCTAGTGTAGTAAATGACTGATTATCTGAAGTAAGCCCTATGAAGATAAAGGCATTGGAAGCTATGACTTAGCATCAAATTAGCAAAGATTAAAAGTCTGAGCCATATTTAATGCTCCAAATCCAGAGCCTATTACTATAAGTAACAGTTATAGTAATATAAGCCCTTTCTAATCAGAGACAAGTTACAAATGACCATGCTCTGTCTTGAGTTTTGTGAGCAGTCCAGGATCAACCCCGCTTTTTGGTGCATTTTTGTGGGTTGTGAATGAGCCAAGACCAGGTTGGAGCTGGGGGTATTTCTTGAATAACCCTCTGTGGAATGCTAGTGAGTGCCTGAGGCAGGAGGAGAAAGGCTTTGGGGAAGTGCAGATTAGTACTGGCCTCAAAGAGCTTGCCCCTTAAAGGAAAGAGTCCAGGACTTAATTTTTAGGGGCAGGACAGAGAAAGGAGAAGAATGCCACATTCATTATCTATTGCTATGCAACAAATTATGCCGATCTGAGTGGCGTAAGTAAACATTTTTACATCACACAGTTTCTGTGGACTGGGAATGTGGTCATGGCTTATCTGGGCGGTGCTGCCTCACTCAGAGTTGCCATCCAGTTGTTTACTGGGGTCATCATCACGTGAAGGTTTAACTGGGGCTGGAAGATTCCATCTCAGACTTGACTGGCTAATTAGCGACTATTTTCTTTTTCTTTTTCTTTTTCTTTCTTTTTTTTTTTTTTTTTTTTTTTTTTTTTTTTTTTTTTTTGAGAGGTGTTTGCTATAGGGCACATGTGCTTGCCAGAAAGACAGAGAGAGACAGAGAGACAGAAAGCGAGAAATCACCCCCCAGGGAGGATGGCCATGCCGCAATCCCTTCTCCTCCTCCATTCTCCTCTCGGGATCTTGGGCACGCACGCACACATACCTGGAATGAATTTAAGCTACCGGGTCCAGGACTCAAACCATGTTGACCACGTGGGAGTCCAATGACCTAGCCGTTACGCTATCCACTGGTCCTGCAACTGTATTTTCATAGGAAACCACAGTACTTTGCCACACGTCCTCATGACATGGTAACTAACTTCCTTAAAACAAACAATCAAAAAGAAAGAGCTAAGAAGAATCCTGGATGGGGACCAGCAGTTAGCGTAATGGCTATGTCGCTGGACTCCCATGTAGTTGACCGCGGTTCAAGCCCCGGACCCAGTGGCTTAAACTCATGCCAGGCGCGTGTGTCTGCATGTGTCCAAGATCCCGAGAGGAGAGTAGAGGAGAAGGGATTGTGGCGTGGCCATCCCCCCTGGGGGGTGATTTCTCGCTTTCTATCTCTCTGTCTCTCTCTGTCTTTCTGATGAGTGCACGCGCCCTATAGCGAAAACCTCTCAAAAAAAAAAAAAAAAAAAAAAAAAAAAAAAGAAGAAGAAGAAGAATCCTGGATGTCTCTTATTACCTGTGTATGCACCACTATTTCCCCAGATGAAGGGACTTCAAAAGTTTGTGAAAAAATGGAGTGAAACCATGGGTTTACTTGGGTATAAAGTTTGAAATCCATACATGGTTTCTTTACAATGTGCATTTTCCATAAATTTTTGAAGACGCCTCATATTCTATATTTTAGAAGCAAAGTATGAAGTTTTGTACGCACACATGAGAAAGGGGATTAGGCTCCACTTTTTAGAGGGCTGGGTGTGGAGAAGTTTGCAGTCAGTTTGTTCAGTCCCGGAGGGTATCAGAAAGACAGGGTTGGGGCGTCGCTGAGATCAAGGGACACAGGAAGAAGAAAGCGGAGGAAAAGCGTCACAGTCTTTTTCCGTTTTCCATTAGAATGCAGCAGTCATTGTGACCACTCCAGTTTAACCCCCCGTCCCATTCATCTTACAGTGGACAGTTACTACTGGTTAGGAATAATTTGGATATTCATCTGAACTTTAAAGGGAGTCTTAAAAATACACTTGTAAATATTTCTCTCTAACTGGAGAGAGAAGCCTATTAAAAGGGAGGCTTTAAATGACCCAGAGGTGAGCCGATGGACGTTGTGAGAGTTAAGACGGCTGGCTCCCACACGGATGACTGCATGGTTCGAGTCGCAGGGTGTACGTGCATGCATGCCCAAAATCCTGAGAGGAGAAGAATCGGGGAAGAAGTACAGTGTGCTCATGGCCCATGGAAGGTGCTTTCTCACTTTCTCGCTCTGTCTTGCTCTGGCAAACACATGCTCTTTTAGTCATTTAAAAAAAAAAAAAAAAAGTAATCCAAAAGAGAGAGAGGAGATGAAAGGGCCAGAATACGTGCTAGAGAGGCGTACTGTAGGAATTCAAATGAACATGAGCTCCACGTGGGAAGATGTGAGAGCAGAAAGGTTAAAACTAGAAGCTGAACCCTAAAGGGCATATGGGATCTGGAGGAGGCATTAAAGACGGTTACGGGGTGGAGGGGAAAACCACAGGAATCCATGTGCCGGGGTGGGCTGCGAGGTGGCTGGGAGTCAGCTGCTTAGGCAGAAGTTAGCTATTCAAGGAGCTGAGTGGATGGGGGGCATTCTTTTAAAGAACTTGGACCAGATCCTGGTTGGCTGCTCAATAAACTGCAGAGATAACACTTTCTTAAAAGGGACGTTTTTTGGTGTCCCTCCCTAGTGACAGACACAGCCTCTAATTTTAACTGGAGAAAATGAACAAAAGGAAAAAATAATCATCCATGAGATTAGACTGGCCAGGTGCGTAGCCTCCTCTGCTGACTGTTCATTTGACCTTAGTGAGGAGCAAACGTTTTTCTGAGACATGAGCTCGTGTAGCCAAACCCTTCTCATTACTGATAGTTTATCATTCCCATTGTGAGTGTTCAAATTATCATCTTAAAGTTTAGGAAAAAAAAATAAAAACCTGAAATAATCTAGTGAGATTATTTCAATTTGGAAATTACTTTCAAAGGTCACACAAGGGAGACCATTTACTTACATTTGTGTATTTACTTGTAGACTTCACTTCATTGAATCACAGTTTCGAAGCATGTTTTTCACAACACAAAATTGTTTCAGCCATATGGCGCCAGTATGCACAAGCTGCTTCCATCATTATATGATAATTTCTGATTTTTTTAAAAGAGGGTTCCTTTGTTTTAAGTCATTGGTTCTCAGTAGAAAGAGAAGAAGAAGAAAGGTAGAAGAAAGGTGTATGTTAGCAAAATTAACTTTTCTACGTAAATTTCAGTAAGAAAAACTTGCCATTATGTTTTGTCACAAAATAAAAATTAAATGGCTATCCTACACAAAGAACAACGTTAAGTATCATTGAGCAAATCCTGAGTCGCACATCTGACAGACAAAATCAACAAGTATTTGTAACAGTTACAAATCTCATTTGTGTGAGAATGTCAGCCCAGTACCTAGCCATGCTAGGTTCACATTATCTTTTTTTTTTTCAAGTATGGTATATTCTGAATTTTACCAATATTGGTCCTTGTCTTACAAATTGTGTATCATATTTCAACAGTAATATGAATAGCCACCTTTTAAATGTAAATTGCTCTGTAGAAGAGATGCAGGCTCTCTTTAATTGCTTCTAGACCAAGGTTTCTCAATCTGGGCACCATCAGCATTTGGGTGGGCTAATTCTTTGTAATGGGAGCTGCCCTGTGTCTTCTAAGATGTTTAACAGCATTCCTTAACTTCCACTCACTACTTGGCTTCTACCCATTTTATTCATAAATGCAAAGTGGTTTCTATTTCTGGGGCTAAATTGCTGATTACATGCATCTATGCCAGTAGTACCAGCGCGCAAATCTAGCCTGGTTGTTATAACCAAAATGTCTCCAGATACTGTCGAATGTCTCCTCCAGTGGAGTAAGTTACCAGGAGATGACTGGAACATGAGATTATCACACTGAAGTTTATGAATGGAGCTAGGGAAGACCTTTGTGTCCCATGATTGAGGTGTTTTATTTTGTCAGTTTCTTATCAGGAGCATCAAGAATGGAAAAGCTTCAGGAGTGAAATTAGGATCGCTGAATTTGCTGGCTAGTTGGGCAATGGTCTTTGCCATTTTGTGACTCTGTTCTTATCTCTGCCCAATAAGATTCCTGAACCACTTTACAACTTTAAAATTAAACCTGTTTCTTCCCTCAAACTTAATTCTTGGTTCTCTCTTTTCTTTCACTTTGACTTAAGCTATGGCTTAAAAACAACTCTATCTGGACCAGCAGATGCCGATAACAGTTACATCACTGGACTCCCATGTGGTTGACCACGGTTCAAGTCCTGGGCCTGAAAGCTTAAAATTCACACTGGGTGCACGCTTTCTCATTTTCCCTCCACCTCCCTCTGTCTGTCTGTCTCTCTGGGACAAGTGCATGTGCCCTGTCATGAAAGAAAGAAGCAGAAAGAGAGGGGGAGAGAGAGAGAGAAGAAAAGACAGACAGACTACTCTATTTTCACTAAAGTATTGATATTTTTAAAAGACTGGAACACTGTGTGTTAAATTAGACAATGGAGGATAAATTGGTGCTTTGCTCTATCTTGGCCTTTTGTGCATGAGAATGATTGAAATCCCTGACTCATGCATTTTCTTGGCTTTTTTTAGGTTGTCTATTCCATTACTCAGATATTTCTAAACAAAATATTAAAGTGACTGATTTTTTTTAGTACTTTCTAGGTTTATTTCATCAGAGAAGGTAATTGTTCTTTACACATTTATAAAAGCTGTGTGCCAAGCTCTTTACATTTCTTTTTAGTAAAAGCTTTTTTCAGTTTTGCCCTTACAGAAATGATATTTTTAAAGGCTCAGGGTATCTCATCAAAAACAAAGTCTTTGAAAGAAACCTAAGGATCATGCATCATTCATGAATCTGAAAGCTTTGAAGACTTGAGTAGAGAGAGAGCTTAGAAGCGTTCAGTTTGGTTCACCGCTCTCAGACTTTATGTAGACCAGAGCCTTAATGGGTAGTAAAAAATCTCCTATATCTTTGCTTTCATGCAAAAACCTCTCTCAAAGTCCTTATCTTTCCCTAATAATGCATCTTCTGACTGTAAGAGCCACACAAGGCTCTTGTGGGGCCAGCGTGCATGACCAACATACATCATAGCCCCTGATTTTTTTTTTTTTTTAATTTACCAGAGAGCATGTGCACTCACCATAGAGAAGACAGGGAGAAAGAGCAAGCACTCCCCAACGGCACATGGTCACTACTCTGCAGTCCCTTTCCCACCTCTTCATTCCATTGGGATTTTGGACAACATGTGTCTGCATGTCTTTCAAGCCAAGTGGTATGGGGCTCCCACTGTGGTTGGCCATGTGGGATCTGGTTCCCTTAAACACTAAGTCCAAGGACTGGCCCCTCTCCGATTCTCGATCTGCCTGCTTTCCAGTGGACTCTGTTTCGGAATTCATCCATTTTATTTCAGCCACCCAACTCTGTGCCTTTCATGACCTTTGTTCTTTGCCTACCTTTACAGGTCACCAACCCCAAAACCAAGTTTCTCTGCATTTTGGTGTACTGTGTCTCAAAAGACTTGAGGCAACATTGGAAAGGTCGGTAGCGTAGGTGATTTGTACTAAATGTACTTTTTCCAATCTACCCGTATTTTCATCATCTGTACTTTTTCCATATTATAGATTATTGGCTTTTTTGAAACGCCAAGAGACATGGCAACACTGAGCCATATTCCCATAGTCAGTTGGAACTGGGTACAAATTACCCCCTTTAGAAGGGCACGTAGTCTCTAGTTTGCTGTAAGCACCACCTGCTCCCAGATACGACATTCTGGCCCAGGAGGCATTTAGGTCTCTACCTCGCTCTCAGGGAAGAAGACCTACTAATTCCTCCCAGGAAGTCTTAGCAGCAAGGCCACATTTCTTCACCTGCCTCTCTACAACCATATGGTTTCTCTTCTGGCTATGATATGAAGTGTAATGGAAAATAAGATATGTATTTGAATATGTCAAGTGGGTACTGGGGGAAGGGGTAAGCAGCTTCAAAAGGTAGTCACAAAGTTGATACAGCAAGAAATATTTTAACAGATACAAAGGGGAAAAGCTATGTGAGCTGTAGTTAATCAGCTGCTGTCAACTTGATGCCTGAAGGTTTTATAGTTTAAATGAAACTATTGCAATATCTAGTTACAGTTTCTATAATTTGAAACTTATAATTTGTTAGAATGTTTTAATTTTAGTGCTTTCATAATGCTGGCTGGCATGAACTGAGCCACTGCGTCTGTGCCAGGCGTTTTGCAGAAGTTCTGCCTAATCCTCATAAAAGCCTGGAAGGAAGGTGGTTATATAGCAAGCCCCAAATCAGAGGAGAGAGAAATCAGGCCCATCGCTTCTATTGCTAGTAAGGGAACAAAGTACGCCATTAATCCAGTATAGTTTGATATGTGAGTTAATTGCTGTTGTCAGGAACCCTCACTGCCTGTGTTCTAAGTTTCCAATGTCACCTGATTCAGATGGTATTTCGTGGCATGTAGGCAGGACTGAGGCTTAGTGCTTTTATCTGGAAAATGGGAAGTGTGGTGCTTACGCCTGCCTCGCAGTATTGTTGGAGTATGAAGATGATGGATGAGGAAGTGCTCGGTGAGTGATAAAATGCTCAGCCACTGAAAGGAGGGGTACAGTTCCTCTTTCCCACAGTGGTCAGTTGAATGTTAAGCTGCGTTCATCCAACAGCCCCATCGTTTCTGTGGGGAGGAAGCTTCCTAGCAACAGGACAGACTGCTGTAAATTGAAGAAGGGGATATTGACATACGATTCTTCAGAAGGTAGAGGTTATTATTTTGTTGTAAATTTAATCTTGACATTTGGAAGGAGGAGCACCGAGGTGTGGTAAACTTTTAATGTTAAGTTGCAGAGGGACAACATTAGACAAGATTCAGTATTTCATATCAGAGTCACAATGAGTGCGTTGGGTAGCTTAGGCAATTTTCTGAAGCCCAGTTTTCTCATCTGAAAGATCAGTTTATACTAGTCATTTCAGAAGTCCCGGCTCTAATACTCCATAATCATTCATTTAGGTGAACACTGTGCTTGTTCTATTAGTTTCTTGGTTGTTATAATGAATATTTGTTGAAGTCTTTATAGCCTTGGAAGGAAAACTTTAAAGAGCTCAATCGTTGATGCTTTTTGGCACTCTCTCTACGCCTCCGCTACAATCACTTGGTTTCAGACTCTTGGGTTGATAAAGTTCTCAGTTAGCACATGCCTATTCCTTTTTAATGCTGTGCTTCTGACTTTTGAATGCCATTTAAGAAGTGAAAGCAAAGCCTATTGAGGAAATCCTAGCCAGAAGGCCCTCATAGCAACAATGGAGGTACCCCCCCTCCTAGGAGTGTTTCCAGGCGGGGGCTTTGTCCCTTGGGATTGGAAGGACCCAGTGCCAGACCTTGTTGTCAGATGATAGCATTGTTCCTCTTTACTCAGGTGATCGGCTTCCTAACTTCAGATGTTTAAATGCACGGCATTGAAGACTGTTCATTTTTTATTGTTCCCCAAGACAATGCTCAGTACAAATTTGGAAGAGGAATGAGGCCATTGCTTGGCTGACTGATGTCAATGCGCAGCTATTCAGAGCTGCGATTACTATCTGCAGATGTGAAAGGATCATTTTCTGTCATTTGCTGAGACAGTTAACTTCCTCCAAAATGTGGCCAGTGCTATTATTAAAGATAATGCATCATGCTGTTTAAAATGCAAGTCAGTGCAGGGTTCATTTTGAAATGAGAAATTTGAGCATCTCGGTTTACCTGTAGAACAGGAAGAGAGACAGAAATTTGTACAAATGACTGAGCCCGTCACTGGTTGCACAATTGTGACCTGTAGTCATTTGAGGATTTGACCTCGGTTTTTCTACAGTATCCCCTTGCCCCTTGTCTTCTGGACGAATGTTGAGGAGGAACTAGAACTGAAGATCACATGCTTCCTGGAGGCTCCTTTCCTGAGAAAGCCACTTCCTTAAGAGACATCTCCCACATCTCTTCCAAGGCTGTCGTTTCTGCTTATATTGAAGCAAGATCAGTGTACCTGCCTGTGGAATTTGTATTCTTCCTATTGTGGTCATTGTTGACCTGTTGCTACTAACTCTGCTAATGTAGAAATTAGCTCATTTGTGCTCAGATGTAATTTGAGGCAAATGATGAGAAATTAATGATAATATCTTTTCGCATGTGAAGGTTAGAGAGAAGAAAGAGAGAAAATCCTTAAACTGGGTTTTAGATTATATTCTCCTTGAAATTTTATGAGTTAAAAAAAGAAAACCAAAAAACATTTTTCTCCCCTTTCCTGTTCATCTTCCATATCTGGTAAAGAGTAAGGAGTATTTAAAGTTCCTGTAGATTCTCGAAGTGATTAGATTATTAAGATATTATAACTGGGGAATAAAACTGCCAGCATCACTGAATTACATAGTCATGTTTACCTGTATCTCTTTGTTCATTTAAAATATTAAGGAGATTTTGATTAAAAACATTTTGTGGGACCAGCAGATGGTGTAATGGTTGCATCACCAGAATCCTACATGGCCAACCATGGTTCGAGTCCCAGACCCGGAGGCTTGAAGCTCATGCCGGGTGTGTATGCATGTACACTCAAAATCCTGAGAGGAAGATGGAGGAGAAGGGATTGTGGCATGGCTATGGCTATCCCCCCTGGAAGGCGCGTGATTTCCTCCTTTCTGTCTGTCTCTTTGGCGAGTGCATGCATCCATTAGCAAAAATCTCTCTCTCTCTCTCTCTTAAAAAAAAAATTTGTTTTTCCTTTCAACTTAGCAATAGATCAAGATATGGCTGGGAACGTTAGCAGAGAGCATTTGTAGCATGGGCAGACCTGGCAGGACACTGTAGAGAATGATGATCGTAAGGGGGGAGCCCCACATCTGAGAGGACTTGCTCATAATGTTTTCTAATTCCAAAGAACACACGCAGAGGTCCAGCCGGGAAAGACATGAGTTCCTACGTAGGACAGGATGCTCTCCTGAGGGCTGGGTGGAGTATGGTCTGTGCCATCGTGAGCATAGCTCAGGCTGTGTATGTTAAAACTGAAAAGTACACAGTCACCCATAAGATCAGCACAGATGCCTTGTCTCCAAGGTGGGGGTCTGGTTCCTACAGACCTTGTTTGAGCATGACTGTAACAGGGCAGGGTATGGATCAGCAGAGTGGCCGGAGCCTGTACATTAATTTAGTGCCTCTGGCCTTGGGCTGATGTAGAGAGGAGTGAATACGTCCAGAATAGCCCTGGCCCCCAGCCAATCCCAGGAGGTCAGTGAATACTCCTGCGATGTTCATGAGGCTGGCCTGGCCGGCATCCGAGTCTGGGAGATAGGCTGAGCAGAGAGAGGGGAGGGAGCTGACTGTGTGGAGCCTGTGCTCAGCAATTTACACGTGACTTGTGTTCTGAGGGGGTGAGAGGATGGCAGGGGAGAAATGCATATTTACTGGTAGCTACTGAAAAGCAAAATTTCATTTAAAAAAAAAATTAAGTTTATTTCTTCCAAGAGCTCAAGAGAGAGACAGAGAGACAGGCACTCCCAATAGGGTTTTGACTCTGCCGTTCACCGCACCCCACCCCCAGTCTCATCCAGCCCCAGATCATGGGCACACCTGTGCCTGGCATGCTCAGAGAAGTCTCTGGGTGGGAACCCAGAACCTTCCCTTGTGATCAGCCTTGCAGAGCAGCGTGTTCCCTGCCGTACCACTGCCCAGCCCCAGGAAAGCAAGCTTTTAGGAGGAAAATTTTATAGTCAGTTATGAAAAACAAAAGGACAAAAGAGAAAAAGGAAAAAAAGGCTTTTCTACTCTGCATCTACACACGCCAGAGCTGATAAATGAGCATAAAATAGCTTATTCAACCAGCCGTGCTAGAAACCCCAGGGAAAGGCCCGGCCAGTCTGTATCCGTGCCTGTGATCAAGGATGGCAACATATCCTCCCTGTGCCTACCGGATTGTGGGGAAAGTCACAACACATTTTTTGCAGAGAAAAACAGAATGTCATGACTTTTCCGACAACCCAGTTTGACAGTCTCTGGGGTGCATCCTGTGGACAGCACAGAGATGAACACTTCTGAGGCCTGGGCCTTACCAGTTGAGTAGGGAAGAGAAAGATAATCTGCGTGTACAATTATAGTACAAGGTAGTCTGTGGCAGCCTTTGGAAGAGACAGAAAAACGATGGGATGTACAAGTGAGAGAGACGTTATCTGGCAGTAAAAGGGGGGAAATCTAGGAGAATGTTTTTTGAAAGTGGTTTTAAATCAGCCTTGAAGAAAGTGGGAGAGTATTGAAAATGTTAACAGACACCATGCAATGTTTTTAGTCATTGTATGGGAGTGTCTCAAATTTATTACTAAGTCCTTCTCTTGTGTCAAAAATGTGCTAAAGAGCTCATTTTGTCGAGATACTCTGGCACAAAAATTGGCGTGGGGAGAGGGGGGCTGGGATGGACTCAAAATGTCTCAGACGTCCCAGTGTTGGAGCCCACTAAAACTCAGCCCTACCTGACACACTGTTCCTTAGGATTTAATTTTGCCTATTAGGGAGAATTTAAATTGAGTTTCTCCTTAGGGAAGCAGCAGTGAAAAGTTGAGAAATACTGAAGTAGATAACACTACTTCCCACATTTGCACAGCAAATGACACTTCATTTAAAACATCACTAATTTTGTGATAAACATAATGTTGTTTTACATATAAAACATAGTTTGTTCCCCTCACTTCACTAACATCTTTCCCCCCCCCCCCAACTATCAGACATTTAATGTAAAGAAATTTTACTGAGTAAAAATCCTGCCCCTGGTGAATGATATTTAAAAGGTTCTACAAAGGCTATTGATAAAGTAGTGAAATCTTTCCATCAGGAAATGTGATGCCTAATATTTTGAGAAAGTAAAAAATCACAGGTCTGATTCGATCTGATATCTGAATCTATGACATAGCTTTGGAAAGGAAAAACTTCTCCAAGTGAGAACTTATGAATTCTCAATTCAGTTTTCTTTTAGTGCGTAATATAAAGAGTTGATGAAATTCTTTTCGGTGAGGGTAATTGGTTCATTTGGGGATCTAAAGCCAAAATGAATTGGGACTTTCAAAGGGAAGTCAAAAAGGAGTTTGAAGACTCATGACAAATGGTGAGCACTCGTGTGTTCAACCATCAAGACATAAACACTTCACATGTGCAAGGTGCTGTCCTTGGTGCATGGCTGCCCCCAGGGAGCCCTCAGAGAGGAAGCTAGCTGTGCATTCCAATATGCACAATAGGTGTTTTATACAGAGTCCACAGAGATGAAAGGGCCAGTGCAAAGGGCAGTCCAATTTGGAGAAGAAAAGATTGAGGAGGACATTTAATGATGGCAACATGGTAAAGTAAATTTGAACGTCAACACGAAGGACTTAAAAAAAAAAGTATGTAATGCCTGAGATGCACATTGAATTCAGACCTGCTGAATCTGTGCTTGAGGCATCATCTTAAAGGACTCCAGAGAGTTTTGATTTGGACTTACTTATAAGAAGACTTGCCAAGCTTTTTTATAAATAGATTCTTCTCTCTTTGGGGTGATTTTTAGTCTTACCTACTATGGAAATAAATATGACAATAAAATGAAAAAAAAAAAAAACATAACAACTGGGATGACTTAGGGAACAGCTGCAAATACTAGTCATTGGTATCCCCACTGAACGTCAACCACCAATTCTTCTTCCTTCTGCTCTTAAACCAAGAGAAGAAAGGAAGTTGAGCATTTTACCTAAGAAGGCTTGGGACCACTGAAAGGAGCTTATGTTGTATATTCTGTTTCCCACGTCTGGAAAGTCATGATAACGTTTTTCCGTTTCTATGCAAAAATGCACCATGACCTTCCCGACAACCCAATAGTTGCGTCCTCCATTCATTCATGAAATATTTGCTGGTTTTGTGCTGTATCTTTAGCTAGGGTTCAGGATGCTGTGGTAAATAAAAAAATTTCCCGGGAACCAACAGTTAGCGTAATGGCTATGTCTCTGGACTCCCACGTAGTCGACTGCGGTTCGAGTTCATGTGTGCGTGCGTGCCCAAGATCCCGAGAGGAGAATGGAGGAGAAGGGATTGCGGCATGACCATCCCCCCTGGGGGGTGATTTCTCGCTTTCTGTCTCTCTGTCTCTCTCTGTCTGTCTGGCGAGCGCACGCGCCCTATAGCGAAAACCTCTCTTAAAAAAAAAAAAAATTCCCTCTTTTCTCCAACCTACACCTCCCATACACATACACACACATAAAATTTCGTCTTCACTGAAGATGATGGCAGTAGGGCTGACATGATTCCTGAAGACTCTTCTACACTGTATGCATTTGATTGTAAATTACTCTACTGTTCTCATAAACATTAGACTGATGTGTAGTCAGTTTAGAAAAGATAGAACATGATTCTTAGATAGTTTCATGTTGTAGCATAGATGTGGAAGTGAAATTGATTTCCACGGTGAAATAACCATGAGCGTAGTTCCAGTAAAGCCAGAGGGTCCCTTCAGCTCTTGTGATCTCCTAGGACATTCCTTGGGATAGATAGTGCTTCACTTTTGAAAGGACCATTTCTGGTGTAGTCCCGTGCACAAAGTCATATCCTGCTTAGCATCAGTTCATTTAAAAATTGTTGACAGCGTTCTTTCTTGAAAATGAAGTAGGGATATTTCTGCACCCACCTAAGAGAGTAACAAAAATGGGTTGTACCTTCCCACCTAGAAAAAAGAAAGGAGACAAGGCTGGCTTCATGGCACGGCAGTAATACACTGCTCAAGAGAAGCTGGATCTCACATGGTGACCATGGTTTGAATCCTCGTCCTGACCAGCCTGAAACACGCCAGGCACATGCACAAGTGCCCGAGATCTGATGGGCTGTAGGAATGGAGGAAGGAGATGATGGTGTAACCAGACCCTGTGGAGGCTGCTTCTCTCCCTCTCATGTGCACACATGCTCTACCATAAATAAGAAAATAAGGAAAAATTAAAGACTAACCAAATATATGAAGCAGTGGTTTTTGGGACACAGCATTAGGCAGTACAAGTCAATGATCTCTGAGAGATGGAAAACAAATAAATTGAGCCCTAAAATTGCCCAGCTTGGAGACCAGAAATCAGATGAACTATCTAAGTTGATAAGCAAGAGCTGAGGGTCCAAGGAGATCAATGATGCTAGATTTTACAGAACAGCTGCCTGCAGGAGAAAGACCTGCACAGAGGGAGTGAGTTCCTACAATCTGTTGATCTGTCCAGTGTCCCCCTCAGCTGTTCAGCAGAATTCTGATCTGCATATCCATAAGAGAAAACTAGTGGAGCCCGGAAAAGAAGCCCATCTGAAGGGATTAGAGAGAACAGCATCCAGTCAGACTGGAAGACCTTACCGTTCACAGGGTGTTAGGTTGGGTCTTGCCTTACTGAGGAATAATTAGCCCTAGATTAAACACTTTTTGGTCCTACCTAATGAATCTTATATAAGTAAAACTAAAGGGATCAAACTCTTTTAAAGTCTGATAATGTAACTGTCTTGGAAAAAAGCTGAAGAATATTTATAGGTATACAGAAATTTCCAGTACCCAATAAGTTAAATTCACAGTGTCTGCAATCCAGGAAAAAAAAAAAAAAAAAAAAAAAAAAAAAAAAAAAAAAAAGACCAGGCATGCAAAGAGGCAGGAAAATAGGACTCAGTTTTTGACTTTCACTTGATAGTCCCTCCTCTGGTCCAGAGACCTGAAGTCATGTGGGTACTTGGGATGGAGAAGTGTTTAACTTCTCGCTGATGCCTAGAAGGTTGCTTTCTTACAGCTTGAAATCCCAGGGATCCAAGGAATCAGGCCCAGCCATGATAAATTAACTCTTTGTTTTTGTGAGTTTTTGTTTGTTTGTTTAATATTTATTTATTTATTTATTTATTTTTAATTTGTTATGGGACATGTGTACTCACCAGAGAGAGAGAGAGAGAGAGAGAGAGAGAGAAAGCTGCCAGGTCTGGGACTCAAGCCAAAATTGGCCATGTGGGAGTCCAGTGACTTAACCACCATGCCACTTGCTGATCCCAATAAATTAACTCTGAATGTCAAGTTCTAAGAAGGCACCTTTTCTCACTGCTCATTAAACACTTAGCAATTCTTGCTATCATGGCAGCCTGCTTCTGTTCATTACCTCTGGGAGGACCCTGTCCATGTGGATCCAAAGTACAGTTTTCTCCATTTCTGTGTTCTTCAGCTTCAGATGCAATAGTTTGTTGGATGTGGTCTGATATCACGGCCAGTTTCCAACTTAAAAAAACCCACCGGTCTCTGTCCCTTGGAGCAGTACTATATATGAAGAGTGAATGGGCTTGGGGAGGTTCACCATTGCTCCTGGTTTGCCAGGAATGAGGAAAGCAGGACTGAATGCTCAGACCAGGCCAGCCAAGGGCAACTGGTCACTATAATGTTAGGTGGGGATCGATCTATTCCTCCTCCACATGAGGAAATTTTTGAAGAATATACTAACACAGTGGCTTTTGTCAACCTTTAGGTTTGACTCAGGACAGTGGCTAGTTTAAAAGAGGTCATATCGGTTAAATACGTGCCTGATTCCTGAAGCTAGTGCAGAGCCCGCACCGTGAGAGGACAGGACGAGGAGACCATCTCTTGACCATTATAAGAAGACCTTGGTCTGTCTTCCCTCTTCTTTCCCAAAACACTTTTCAAACTTTTAATCTAATTTTTTGATACTGTTTTTGCATCATCCCAGAGAAAAACAGACATTTACCTATTCTGATTGATAAAAAAATGTATTAAGAGGCACATTATCTCTAAGAGAAAAGCGAAGTGCCTGTGTGATATCCACAATTTTTTTGGATTTTAGTTAGGATGGGTCTACCTTGAAAATAAGTAAAGATGATGATCCCCATGTCCTCTTCATGAAGGTACGTGTATCTCTATAAAGTTAGCATGTAACCTGTGAGGTGATACTTGGACACAATGTGGATATTCTTTTGCCAACAATCTTTTACCTAGGGGTTTTAGCATCTCTGGATGTTCTTTGGCAATACTGGTCATATCACTGGGAATTACAAACTGATTGTTTTCTGATTCAGTTCTCTTATGTATTTTCTGTGAAGAATTTTTCCTTGTGTGTTCAGTTTGGCTGATATAACAAAGTACCATTAAAAAGGCAACAACAGAAAATGAAATTCTGGGCATGCACTTGCTTGCCCGTGATCCTAGATGGCTGAGGCTGGAGGTGGATCATGGCATTAAGACTCTGTAGGGTGTGTTTGTCTGTCTCTCTCTTTCTCTCTCATGGAAGACATAAATTTAAAAATGGTCAGCACATGGCGTGGTGGTTACAGCACTGGACTTCTATGTGGCTGACCACAGTTCAGTCCCATACCCGGCAGCTTGAAACTCTCACTGAGTTCATGAGTGTGTGTTCCCAGAATCCCAACAGGAGAATGGAGGAGAGGGGATTGCAGTGTGGCCATCCTCTCTGGGAGGTGATTTTTCACTTTCTTTTCTTCTGTCCCTCTGTGTCTCCAGAGAGCATGTGCGCCTACTAGCAAAAATCTCTCTGAAAAAACAAAGAAAGCAAAATGTGGCTTAGAAACAACAGAAATGTATTTCTCACAGTTCTAGAGACTGCACGTCTCAGGCTGAGCTATGGTGAGGACCCTCTTCGGGTGCAGACTGCAGACTTCTCACTGTACCCTCTCAGGCAGAAAGAGCTAGAGAGTTCTCCAGAGTCTCTTTATAGTCACTAATCTCATTCGGGAGTCTGTCCTCATGACCTAATCACCTTCCGAGGGCCCTGCTTCTATACCAACACAGTAGGTATTGGGGTCTTAATTTGGTGGGGAGAGTATTCTTCAGTCCATAGCACTTTATTAACTGGACTGAACTACAGTTCTTCCTTGAAAACATATGATAATGTTTTATTTCTTCCTTTTAATTATCAATTTTTAGAACAAGTAGTTCATATAATAGTTACCTCTAATGGTGACTCTTTTTTTTATTTCTCTTTGAATGGCAGGATTCAGGGAATTTTTTTTCTATATGTTAAAATCAATCTGTATGTTTCAATGCAGATTATCTCAAATTTAATCACTTACAGGCCTCTTGAAACATACCTCTAGGTCCTTCTGGAATGTTCTGTTATTTTTCAGTGTGTCTTTGTTTTCTGGCCCAAAAGTTTCCCATCTTCTACTTTCGGTCTCTTATCTAGACCAGTCATATTGCCAAGGAGCCCTGGTTTCTTTCAATGAGAGATGGTATTTAGAAACCAAAGTCTGACTGCTGGGAATGTTCACACTCCTTGAGTGTCATTGTTCCCAGGCTTTATGTGTATAGTGTGTTTCAGCCCCTGAATTCATATCGATATTTGTAATTCAAATTTAACATTAAATTTTTAAAAAATTTTTTATTAAGTTAAAAGTTTAACTTATTATTTAGTTTTTGTAAGAGAGTTCCGCTACAGGGAGTATGCACTCGCCAGAGAGACAGAGAAAGGCAGAGACAGAAAGCTAGAAATCATCTCCCGGCAGGATGACCACGCCACAGTCCCTTCTCCATTCTCCTCTCGGGATTTTGGGCATGGATGAGCACATACCTGCTGTGAACTTTAGGCCTCCAGGTCCAAGATTTGAAACACAGTCACTATGTAGGAGTTCAGTGGAGTAACCATTATACCATCTTCTGGCCCCGAACTTTTGTTTAATTTGTATTTATTACCTTACATTAAAAATCTTAACATTAATATTTCCTATATCATAATAATATAAGATTGTTTCAAAAATCCAGTAACAATATTTTTACTAATAGTAAAATCTGTTAAATAAACTTAAGATTTTTTTCAGTTTCTTTTTTTCTCTTTAGAGTTGTTTAAAAGTTACTTGCAATAATCTGTATGGTTAATTACCAATTTCATATACAACTAAGTATTTTTCTTTAATTATAGGGTATACCTTTTTAATTTCCAGATGTCAAAACATTTTTTTTTTCATTTTTAATATACATACTGGGCCAGCAGGTGGCAGAGTGGTTAAGGCATTGGATCCTGCATGGCCGACCACGTTGCTTAAGTCTCAGATCCAACAGCTTGAAAAACCATGCCTGCTGTGTGTGCATGCATGCCCCAAATCCCTGGAGGAGATTGGAGGAGTAGGGATTGCAGTTGTGGCATTCCCCCTTTCCCAGGGGAGGGGTAAGTTCTCTCTTTCCTTCTCTCTGTCTCTGTCTGTCTTTGGCAAGCACACATGCCCTATAGCAAAATAAATAAAATATGGGGCCAGCAGGTGGCATAGCGGTTAAGGCACTGATCTCCCACATGGTTGACCGTGGTGTGAGTCCTAGACCCAGCTGCTAGAAAATCACACCAGGTTTATGTGCCCATGTGCCCAAAATCCTGAAAGGAGAATGGAGGAGAGGGATTGCGGTGTGGCCATCCCCCTTGGGAGATGATTTCTCGCATTCTGTCTCTCCATCTCTCCAGTTGAGTGCATGCACCCTATAGCAAAAATCTCTCAAAAATAAACATATAAATAAGACACTCACACAAAGAGAGACATGCAAGCACACACATACACATTCTATTCCTCTTTCAAACCCATCAATAGTATATTCCATCTCTAACACATTAATCCCACATCTAACTTCTATGTTCTAGTGTTTTTATTGGCAAAAAAAAGTATGCATGTGCCTATGTGTGTCTGTGTATATATTTATTTTCTCATACAGAAGTCAATTTTAATATGCTTTTTTTCACTTACTGTATTTTGGAGAGCACAGTAATGCTATCTTTTTTTTTGGGGGGGGGGGGGTAAATGAACAACAAAACCCAAAAACTTGTGTTTATGAAATATTCATTAAAATCTCTGTTTTGGTGCCAGCCCGTGGCACAGTGGCTTAGGTGGCTGGATCCCATGTAACTGTGCTCTTTGAGTCCCAGACCTGGTGGCTTCAGAAACATACTGGGTACCTGTTAGTGCATCCCCAGATCCCAAAAGGACTGAGAAATGGAGGAGAAGGGATTTCAGTATGACCATTCCCCGTCAGAGGTGCTGTCTCACTTTCACTTTCTCTCTAGTGAATCCATGCACCCTCTAGAAATTTTTTTACAAAAAAAAAGAAAAGAAAAGAAAAGAAAAGAAAAACTCTCTTTACCAGAGATTAAATGTAAGATTTAAAAGAATAGTCCAAAAACGTAAAACTTAAGTTATCAATAAATCTTTAACCATTATACGAAAACATACCCATTAAATCTTACAACTCCTATATAGCTTAGAGTTTTTCACTAATTTAAAAGTCATCATGGCCAGCCAGTGGCACGGTGCTAGTTTAACATTCTGCTACGCTGGATCTATGTGGAAAGGTCCCAGGTCTGTGTCCTGAGGCCTCCCTGTACACACTGGGCACACGTATGTACACGCCTATGATCTGTGGCCAAGGATGGGGATTGACCCTATTCTGGGTGCCTCTAGTTCTCTTTTTTGTCATTCTCTCTCTCATGGAAGAAATAAGTAAACTTTTTAAAAAAATTTTCAGTTTCTTGTTCAGCTACTTTATTCCTTGCTATTTATAGTTTTTAGAAATTTGCAAGGGTGTTTCAGAGCAGTTGCTTAACAGTGTCACCTTTGAATTAGAGTTGAAGTCTGTGGAGAGGCCTAGATGCTGTTCTTGTTTTTTACCTTGCTTACTCATGAAAGCAAGCAGACAAGTGAAATACTTCCCTGGACACCGGTGTGTTCAACCGTACACTTAGTGCATCTTATCACCTTAAAACTCGTCTTTCTCTGGAAAGGGAGAGTGTTTTGGTCTTTGGGATTTTATAGTCTTTACGGGTGGCCACAATAACCTCTTGATTGCTGGATCTAGTGGGCACTTGGACTTGTTTTTTTCGCACCTGACATGTTCCTCCTTAAAACCTCATGTCTTGGCTTCTGTGATACCGTAGCCCCGGTTGTCCTCCTGGATGTGCATGCCTCTCCGCACAGGCCAGTGGTTGAGCTGGGCTTGAAATCAGAGAGGGAGCAGAATCCTCCTTCACCCTGCAGGTGCTACCTGCCCCTAGGTTAGCCAGCTTTCTGGATTTAAGTTTTATAAAATGGGACAAATAACACCTCTCCTATCTATGTCATTGTTGGGAGGCTCAAATGAGATAATGCCCAATTAAATGATAAGGCACTAACAAGTGGCATCATTTTTCTTTCTAGTGAGAAGTATCTTATATTCATTCAGAATGTAGTGTCTAATTATCTTTGATAGGAGAATAGTCGTTCCACATGGCAATTTGCCTTTCCAGTCGGATATGTGGACACCACGTCCCTTTACCCCTTTATGACTCAGCTACCTCTGTCACTGGAAACAAGCTTGCTGTGTATTGCCCTTCCTCCTGCCCTCCCTCCCTCTCTCTCTCCTTCCCTCTCTCCCTTCCTTAAATTTATTTCTTCAGTGAGGGAGAGGAGAGAGCATCCTCAGCAATGTCTTGACACTGTGATCCAATCCAGCCCCAGCTTCAGCCAGCCCTGGTTCACAGGCACCCATGTTCCTGGCGTATTCACAGGGGTCTCCTGACCAAACCCAGACCCTGCCTCTGTGTCCCACCTCATAGAGTGCCAGGTCTCGCTGCAGCACCACATCCCAGCCCCCAGTTTCTTTCGATTGCCAACCCCTTCCCAGCCTCAATCCCAAGTGTGATAGACCCCCCACTGCCACTACTCAGACTCCCTTCCCTGGCAGATGGTAACCCCATCTATCCCTGTCAGGACTCATTGCTGGAGGTCCCCATTGTTCCAGCCGGGCTCCCGCGGCTCCTGCCCCTCAGGATGACTGTCCCCCAGAGTCCGTGTGTCCGAGATCTATCACATAGCTTCGTGCCTGACTTGGATCCCCCTTCCAGGCCTAGATGTCTCTCGGACTTCTGCCTCTGGCAGCATGTCCACTGCCATGGCTTACAAACGAGGGCATGCAAGGGCGTCCCAGATCCTGGCTAAGTCAGAGGCCTGGACTGTTTTCGGCTAGACCAGTGCTTCTCAGTCGTCATCAGTGACCCTCAAGTGTTACTACCACTTGGGACCTTTCCTCAGGGTCTACCTTAGATCTCCTGAGTCAGAATCTCTAAAAGCGGGGCCCAGACATCAGCATTTTAAGAAGTCCTCTAGGTGCCTCAACATACACACACACACACACACACACACACACACACACAACAAACACATTTTAAACAACAGAGGTTGGGATTCTACATGTATTTTCTCATAGAAATGTATCATAAATTGCATTTGCAGCTTTAAAGTTTTTGTTACACGGTATGTACACTCACGAGAGAGACACAGAGAAAGAGAGTGAAGGAGGGAAAGTGAGAAATCAACCACCGCCTAGGGGAGAGAGTCACACTACAATCCCTTCTCCTCTATTTTCCTCTTGGGATTTTGGGCACACATGCTCAGATGCCCAGCATCATTTTCAAGCCACCAGGTCCAGGATTTGAACCACATAGTTGGCCATGTGGGATCCAGCTGCCTTAACCTTCACACCACCTGCTGGTTCTGCATTTGTAGTCTTTTAGTATTGTACTTTATTAGGTTATGACTTAATATAATTTTCAGGTAAGCCTGTAAATGGGTCTAACTACAGTTCAAGGTTGGTTTTGGTCAAATTGTATATCAAGTTAATCAGCCATCTTTTTCAGAAGCTTTTGGATGATTAGCCCTTTGGGAATGCATTAGTAAGTTAGAAAGAATTCTGAAAATGTAGAATGGAAAGATTTTGTATTACTTTTATTATATACTTATTAATTCATATTTCATGTCAATGCAGAAAGGACATGTTGTAACCAGCATATAAAAATAAATGCAATTAGAGGCATAATGAAATGAAAAGCACCCTCATGGCCCTGTTCATGAAAAAAAAAAAAAAAGTCTTCCTCCTGATTTCCTCTCTCATACTTCTGGTTCTGCTATTAAAATTTCTTCTCAGCCATTGAGAGCCTTGTTCTTACCATAGCCAGGATTCTGAAACAATGAGATCTATTTTAATCTCTAGATTGAAATGCAGTAAGGAAGGTAAACAGTTACCTCATGTTGAGGCTGGAATTTCCAATGATTTCTGAGACTTAATTCCAGCTCTTCCGTACCCCCAGGGTCATGGTTGAGAGCGGTGGTTTGTTTCCTCATTTGCTAAATTTCTAACAACCAAACATCTTACTCTCTCCTGGTGCTAAGCTTCAGTAATATTAGGTTGTGGGGAAAGTCATGACTTTTTTTGTGCAAATAATTCTTGACATGGGCTTAACAGTTTTTCATAAAATTTAGTTTCTCTTTTAAAAAAATCTTCCAAATAAAACTTAATTAGTTTAATTGATAATAAAGATATTCAGGAGATTAAGTATGCCTCGTTGGTGGCCCTCGGACATGTATTTCCCTGGCTCTTTCTGTCCATAACGTCTAAAATTTGCAACTTTTTAATTGTTGTTTTATTTCACCCTTGGCACAGGGATGGTATGCAGAAATCTTTGAGCTTCTGATAAGAAATTTTAATGTTGCATTACTATTTCTTCCCTGAAGTCAACAAACGTTTTGTTTAGCCTATATTTGACTGACTGCTGTGTATCAGGCACTATGGCAGTATTGAGGATACAAATTTAAGTAAGATTCCACTCCTGCCTTCAAGGTGCTTACAGTTTAATGATATTAGAAGAGCATATATTGAGATTTGGATATTAGACTCCTTAGCTTGCAATTGATAGCCACCAGGTTTAATTTACTATAGGTATTGGGGTTACCCAGATATTTCAAGGATGGGTCTCTGAGCAGCTGGGACTAGGGATTCCATTGAGATTCTCTGTTTCTTTTTCTTTCTTTAAGGTTTTTGCCAAGAGGCACGTGTACTCTGCTGCAGAGAGAGGAGATACCGAGAGAGGGAAAGTGAGAAATCAGCCCCCAGTGGTGATGGCCACACCACAATTCATCCTGTTCTTATGATTTTGGGCGTGCATGCATGTACACACACCTGGCCTGAGTTTCAAGCTGATGGATCTGGGACACAAATCACAGCCAACCATGTGGGAGTACAGTGCCTTAACCACCACACCACCTGCTGCTCCAAGAGATTCTCTTAATTTCTTACTCGTTTTGCTTCATTTTCCCTTTCTGTCTCGCTCTTCTTCCTCTTTCCCCCTTTTCTCTTTCATTTTCCATGAGAGGATCCTAACTGGCTCTTCTTGGGTCAGGTGGCCATCCTTAGACTAATCAACTATGGCCATGGGATGAAGGAGGGTAGGAGGAAAATGCAAAGTCTGGAGGAAAGGGAGATCTGACAGACAAAACCGTGTCTCTGCCAAACCTATGCACTTTACATCTCTTCACTCTTGATTCCACTCGGTAGCCCAATTTTATATTTAAAGAAACAGAGTTTTAGAAAGGTCGATTAACTTACACAACAAGTAAGAGGCAGAGCTAGAAATCTGAAATTCTGATGATTTTCATTGGTGTATCTGGGGTACTTCTTAATGGTTACATTGCATTGTTGGAGAACTGATGAAAAAAAAAAATTATGTGTAAAGCAGGCTTAAACAAACTACACGTTGGGACCAGCAGATGGCATAATGGTTATGCTGCTAGACTCCCATGTAGTTGACCATGGTTCAAGTCCTAGACCCAGCAGCTTAAAACTCAAGCTGGGTGCATCTGCACGTGTGCATGTGTGCCCGAAATCCCAATAGGAGAGAAGAAAGAACTGTGGCCTGGTAATTCCCCCAGGGGAGGGGGCGGGATGATTTCTCACTTTCTGCCTCTGTGTCTCCAGCAAGTGCATGTACTCTATAGCAAAAATCTCTCTCAAAAGAAAGCAGACAAACTGAGGGCATTTGTCAGGCAGGAGAAGGTTATGCTATTGCAGGTGGAGGTAAAGTCGTGTGAGAAAGAACAGTGGTGTGTAACAACACGATGCTTTCCACACACCTCAGGCTTTTGGTCACGGCAGAGGACAAGGGGTTGTGAGGGGAGTCGATGGGGGAAGCTGAGGTGGTGGAAAGGAACCAGCCAGGAAGACCCTTGTGTAGCAGCTAAGGGGTTTAAATTTTGTCATGAAATTTTCAATGTCCATTTGAAGGAGTTTGAGTGCAGGAGAGACGTGGCCACATTCATAGTAAGAAAGGTCAGTCTGGCCATGCCGTGTAGGATTTACCCGGGAGGAGACAACAGGTTAGGAAATGTAAGCAGTGGTGAGGTCCTGAATAAGGCATAGGCATTAGGGGTGTAAGTCCTCGTTCTGAGACTCCACAGGTTGAGAGACCAGGTGTGGGTGAGAGGAAGAAGCTAGGACAGGGATGTTCCTTGGAATTCTTGGTCCACTATGACAAGCAACACCAGAAAGAAGATCGTATTTA
This sequence comes from Tupaia tana, assembly GCA_026018925.1. NCBI lineage: Eukaryota > Metazoa > Chordata > Mammalia > Scandentia > Tupaiidae > Tupaia > Tupaia tana. Next base: position 168,001,092 of record JAKSZU010000006.1, on the reverse strand, counting down.
AGAAAGAAAGCGGACCACAGAAGAAGAGCAGGAGTACAGGACCGGGCCGCCTGAATGTATGCGACATGCAAATGCAGACATTCAGAGGCATTTGGAAAATGCATGCCAGACACACCCCAGAGATCTGTGCTGCAGATACAATGCTGATAGCACTTAGTGTGTACATCTTAAACGAAGCCTGTGAATAGAGAAGATCTCCCAGGGGGAAGCTTGTTTGGGAGGAAGAAAAGGCAAGCCAAATTCAGAGCCCCAGGAAACAGCAGCATTTGAGGCTCTCTGTACATCTCTCCATTAATGGTCTGGCTGGGGATAAGAGGTTTGAGTTCATTAATTTCCATGTTATGGAGACCTGACAAATACTGCTTGCCAGGTGTCCAATCGTTAGCTTAGGAAGACAAGTACTGCTCGCCTTATCTACAACTGTGTTCCATGTAAATTCATTTTAGCTCAAAAAGCAGTTTAGATTTTGTATGAACTGGAGCAGGAAGCAAGGAGAAATGGTGAAAGAGACCCAACAGTTGAAAAAAGAAGCCTTAGAAAGTTCCCAGTCATTGCAGAGGTTCTCAGAGTAACCCTGAGAAGGGGATGACAAACTGACTTTGGGACATTTCCAGTGAAGGGAATACTTGTTTATTACTGGGTAGCTTTCAACAGATAGTGCCAGAATTGCCTTTCTGCTACTTCCAGGTTCTCTTTTTTTGCCTCTGGAATCCCCTTCCTGCATAGTCTCTCAGTGTTGAGCGCTATTGCAACCCTCTAAGATCTTCTCCGTAAGCCATGACCACCAATAGTGCAAGCACTTGAGATGAGGGAAGAGCCTAGGGTGGAATTCACAGTAAGATGCTACCTAGAGGCCAGCCACAGAGGTGGAGGAGAAACAAGTGCTCCACCATGCTGAAGCTGAAGGGAGGGTCCCCCGTACATGCCAGGTGTGTGCATGTGTCCATGGTGCTGGCTGAGGCTGGGGGAAGGACTGCAGCATGAAGACCTGTTAGGATTGCCTCTCTAGCTCTCTTTCTCCCACATGGAAGAAATACATAAATAAACTTTAAAAAAAAATTTTTTTTTTTAAAGATATGCCCACCTAGAGGTGCCCTAGGCTGTGACTTCTCTTGGTCACTGTTCTGCTGGAGATGTTTGGGGCTTACTTTACGTGTACAGCTCCCTATAAGTAGGTGTGCTTATAATGAAATAATTTTTTCTTTGGAATATAGGGTTATTTGCTTATTTTCCTGGAAACCAAATAATGAGAAACTCTAATCAAAGTATTGTAAGCTTGAAGAAATAAATAGGTAGGCTAGAACTCATTCTTTATTCTGGTCTCTTCCTTGGAGTGTTGTGGTGAAAATGAATTAATTTATGCATTCATTCAGCCAAGGTTTATTGAGTGCCTGCTCCATGCTATGAGATTTGAGATGTGGGGGAACATAACCAAAATCAACCGAAGGCTTGTGGAATGCAGTTACCTTTGACTAATTGAAATATGTTGATCGTCCACCCTGTCCTTTTTAACTAAGACGGAATTGGGTGACTAAGTTAGAATAGTTTACGTTTAGTGCATTTGTCTCATTCAAGGCCTTAGCAAAGTTTGATTGTGCTTTCTAGCTTTTGAGGGTAGAGAGGTCAGTTTGCCTAAAATGGAACCTACGGTGGCTCTAAAGCCTCACAGCCTTATTTTTCTTTAAATTAGGGAGGCTTGAATCGTTAACAGCTTTGCCCAGTCTGGGGACAAAGGTAAAAATCATCAGATAACACTAGGTTTTCAAAAGGCTACTTAGGATATTTTTCTGGTTGTAACTGGAAACAAAACAAACTCTCTGAAAGTAATGCAGGGGTGAAGGTTTTCCCAAAGCAAAGCAGATTATTTTCTGTTAAAATAAAGAACATTCTTTTAAAAGAACAAATAAAAACACAGACCGAAGTAATGAGGAGAGAAATGAATGATTTACTCTTCACGTGCATTTGCAGTAAAATTGTGCTTGTCTTTGGAAAGTATGTTGTGGCACTGAAGCCATGTGACATGTCACAGTCCCTTTCATAGGCATTACCGGAGTCCCATTTATAGGCTGTTGTGCAACTAATTGCAAGAGCATCATTTGTGCAAACACATTACATCATTTGAAATCTCAATCGTGATGAGAAAATGCCAGAATGGCTCGTTTAGGGTGTTTAAATTATTATGCATATGATGTTGATGGGGCTAATAAAATGAGAATGACAGCATCTTTCTCAAAATTGGGGTCAAAAGCATTAATCAAGTTATTAGATGTAAAGCAATTTCAACAGCTCTGTTTTTGCAACAGACAGCTACCCTGTGAAGAAAGTACTGTAATTATCCCATCTTCCTGATGGGGTGCAGAGAGACAAAGTAACTTGCAGAACGTCACACAGCAGCTACATACTTGCTAACCAAGGATTAGCACCTGGGAATCTGGGAATCTGGGAATCTGGCTCTACAGTCTCTGCTCTTACTGGTATACCACACTGCTTCCCAAATTGCTGTCAGAGAGAAACCTGTCCACCTGTACCCTCCCTCCATGATTCCTGCTCCATTGTGTGCTTAGGTATGATGCCTTTTCTTACATAAAAGATGATGGCACATTTTAAAAGATACTATCTACAGCAGAGAGATTTAGAACTTATGGAAAGTGGACAAATATGGAAGATTTACTGCTAAGAGAAGCAAGTCAGACTATGAAAGAGAGGCACTATATGTCCCCACTCAATATATACCAAATGTCTGCACTCTATGGCAGAAACGAAAAGATTGGAAGGCATAAACGTATAGAGAATAATTGCAAATACTAGAGACAAAGTGGGAGGTGGTGGTAAATGGGGGGGGAGGGTGAGAGAAAGGGAATTAAGGGGAAAAAGAGAAGCAAAATACTAAGGGATACAAAAATGGAAAATTATCTGTTGATGAAAATGTGTATAATAATATCTTTAACTGGACTAATATACAGTGTATCCATGCTGGAAAAACTCATTTTGTAAGCTGTAATGATATATAGTGATTGAATGTATAAAAAAGTTTTTAATTAAAATAAATAGCAGATGGTTTTTTAATACAAGTTCTGTAGTGTGTGTGTGTATACAAACAAAACCTTTAACTCCTGTTCTTCCATGTGAGTTAATTTGCTGTTCAAATAAATTGTCTGGACAATAGAAAATTTTCCTCTTTAGTAAATTTTATTTTTGGGGGGGAGAGGGAGAGGTTTTTGCTATAGGGCGCTTGCTCTCACCAGAAAGACAGAGAGACAGAAAGCGAGAAATCACTCCACAGGGGGTGTGACCACACTGCAATCCCTTCTCCTCCATTCTCTTCTCAGGATCTTGGGCATGCATGGACATGCGCCCCGTGTGAGTTTAAGCCACCAGGTCCAGGACTCAAACTGCAGTTGACTACATGGGATTCCAGTGACATAGTCATTACACCAACTGCTAGTCCCCCTCGTTAGTAAATAAAAAAAAAAAAAAAAAAAAAAAAGAACTTCCAAGTTAGGGTTTAAAATCCCTCTTACTACCAGTTAATCTTCTATATAACCTCCTCATTTCTTGTGTTGCTTTAAGGTTTAAAAGGGAAAAAAAGACACAGCCCTTGAAAGTCCAGTTCATTCTTTATCCAACAACAAGGAAAAAGCCAAAATCAGGTCTGAGATTTTTGAGGACTCTGCCAACGAAAAATATATGTATTTTATTTGATGTCTGTTGAGATTAGAAAATTTTATCTATCTTTTGTTTTCATAGTTTATTAGTTTCAGGCTTTTGAAAGTTTGTGTTCTTAAATTACATGTTTGAAATTGACTTTCATTTTATTTTTAGAAGATGTATTTCTCTTACATTGCTGATAGTACTGATATACCTGGGAGTAAAGGAAGGAAACCTTATCTTTAGAAATACAGTGCATTGCTTTTTTTTTTTTTTTTTTTTTTCCTACTTTGCCAACTGAAACTAACTGCTCTAATACAGGTAATACTGTTCGAAACCTACGGAAAAGTTTTTTTCTACTTTATTTAATGCAAAACTGCAAAACTTCACATTTTTTTCTGGATGAACCTTTATTTTGATTTCACTTGACCCCAAAAGAGCAGCATTATGGCATCATATGGGAATCGCTCCAGCACCTGACAGGGCACAGACATTCTTGTTGAAGTACGGAAGTCGGGCATTGGTGATATTAAGGGCTTTGCCAAGAAAACCCAGAGGATAATTGAAAAGAAATGTCCAATGACGACTTTCTGATTTTTATTTTACCGTGTTCAAAGCCAGCCTGCCCTTCCTTCCTTCCTTCTTTCCTGCATGGTATTTTTAGACAGGGTCCCACCATATTCCTGTCCTCCTGCCTCAGCCTCCAGAGTAGCTGGAACTAATGGTGTGCATACCACAGATGTTTTCTGCAGTGTCTCCCTATGTTGCCAATGCTGGCTGCAAAGTTGCAATTCTCCTGCCCCAACCTCCTCAGTTGCTGGAACTATAGGCATGCTTGCTCCCATGTCTGGTTTTTAAGGTAGATTGGGAATCGAACCCAAGCCCGTCCTGTAGCCCTCAGCCTGTGTCCCAAGCAGCAGTGTCCAACATGCATACCACAGCTGGGCCAAACGTTTATTTCTAAACAACTAACATGAGCAAGAAAACATTGAGGTTTATGTGGCAAGATCTATGGAACAACACCACCTCTTTTGATCTTTAGTGTTTTTTTTTTTTTTTAATTCTCAGTCATTTAATTATGTTATTGAGGAGGATAGAAGGTAATGATGGCCTCCAAATACTAGCAACAAAGTATATTCACAGTTAATGTTACTAAAAACACCAAGATGCATTCCACCCAAACCTACCTCTCTCTTTTGCTTCATGACATATTACACACAGCCATATGGAATTATTGCTATTCAACTGTTTGAGCTACAAAAACAACTTCAGAGTTCAATCTAATCGTTAAGTCTAAGGACTGGCACACATTTTCTTTCTCTCTCTCTCTCTTTCTTTCTTTCTTTTCTTTTTTTAAGAGAGATTTTGCTAAAGGGGACGTGCACTCACTGGAGAGACACAGAGAGACAGAAAACAAGAAAACACTCGCCAGGGGGATGGCCACGCTACAGTGCCTTCTCCTCTAGTCTCCTCTCGGGATCATGGGCATGCATGCACACACACATTGTAAGTTTTAAGCTACCAGGTCCAGGACTCAAACTGTATTCAAATACTTGAGAATCTAGTGACATAACCATTACACCATATGGTGGTCCCTTGGCACACATTTTCTGTGAAGGTCCCTAGAGTAAAGAATTTCGGTTCTTTCATTCAGGTGGTCTCTGTTGTACCTACAAACTCAGTTGCTGTAGTGTGAAAGCCACCAGCGACAATATGCAAGAAATGTGGCTATGGTCTAACAAAGCGCTTTTTTATGGCCACTGAAACTTGAAATTCATACAGTTCCAACATGCCATGAAATCCTTCTGATTTTTTTTCAACTACTTAAAATGTAGAGACTATGCTTCCCTTGTGGGCTGTACAAGACAAGCAGGGTCCTGATCTGGCCCACAGACAATCGCTTGTCAGCCCCTACTGGTTCTGCTGGTTAAGTTGAACTTGGCTGCCACTGCCTTTGAAATTTCTGGTACCTTGGAGCTTTATGTTGACTGACTTAACACCTATTTCACTGTCTAATCCCCCAGAGTCCTGAACCCCCAAGACTTACTTCACCTCTTACCCACCTTCGGAACCAGTAGTCCCTCATCTACGCATTCTGCCATATTGGAGACCCGAGCGTTGTCCCCGTTGCTCCCCCCTCCTTTATGACCCATATCCACTGGTTTTATGAGGACTGTTCAGTTCACTCGCCTCCTTTCAAACCCTCTCTTTTACCCAGAGCCATTGCTTGGCTCACAACCTCTTTATCACTTGGGCTGTTGTAAGAGACCCTATATGATCTCTTTGTCACTTATATTGTGCAATCTGTCCTCCGTTAGGCTGCTGGTGCTATTCTTCTACAATAACTGTGATCATAGTAGTCCCTTTTGAAGACAATCTTAGATTTTTCCCATCTGACGGACGCTCATTGCACAGGATAACATTTCTATGGGATATGATCTAGTTCTCAAGTAGCTCCCTTACCCCACCTGTGCTCACAACACCCAAACTCTATTTATAAGCTTCACATTGTTCTATTTTCACAGACAGGTCCTTGCCTTTCCTCTGTCTGTTGATTGCTTTCTTCATGCCATAAGACTGAGCTCAGGTGACGCCTCATCTGTGACAGATGGCCTGACTCTACCTTAGCCCCTTGTCTCCCCCTCTGCATTCTCAAATCTGCTGTTACATACACCTTGAGCGTGACCTCAATTGGGGCAATTTTTTTTTAAAGGAGAGCGAGTGGACTGAATGTTGTGTTGGCCCCAAATGTACACATGAAACCTAATCTCCGATGTGATGGTTTTTGGAGGTCAGGCCCTTTGTGATTAGGTCTGAAGACTGGGCCCTCATAAACGGGATTAGTCCCCTTCTAAAAGAAGCCCTGAAAAGCTGTGTTGCCTTCTGTCCCTACCACCACGAGAGGTTACAGTGAGAATACAGCCATCTACGAACCAGAAAGAGGACCCTCGCCAGATATGAAGTCTACTGGTGCCTCGACTCCACCACAGTCAGAAGTAAATTTCTGCTGTTTATAAAACTACACTTTGTGGCATATTGTTATAGAAGCCTGAACAAGCTAAAATAGAAGGTCTTGGGCTCCTTGGGAGTGGAAATCTTATCCTAATTTTCTTGACTTATCCCTACTTGGTTATACTATATATATGTGTGTGTGTGTATATATATGCTAGAGGGCTTGTGCACTAGAGAAGGAAAATGAGAAAACACCCCCACTCCCAAAGAGGATGGCCAAGCACCCACACATGCTCAGTGCGTTTTTGAAGCCACCAAGTCTGGGATGCAAACCTCACTGTGAGATCCAGCCGCCTTACCCAGTATGTCACTGACTAGCCCCATATAAGTGGTTAAAATAATTATTTTATCAATATATCCCATGTATCTAATCATTTTCTGGATTTATTATAAAGTCACAGAGATCTAATTGCAGAGTTGCAAGTTCCAGTTGGGCAGGGCTGATCATTTAAATAGCCAACGAGAACAGTGGGGCCTGGGGTTGCTAGCAGTGTGCCCTCTTACGGGGCAGCCTCCCTTCAGGTCCAGCTAATTGTTATCCCAATAAGAGTGTGACAGGTGCATAGCCAGATGTATTTGTTTTCAAAAGAAATGGGAAAATTAAGATGTTTATGTAACTGTCCCAATTTTTAAATATTGGCAACTAATTCATCGTTAAAACAAAAGGCACTTTGTGGTAAAAAAAATCTAAAGCTATCAACCTGTTGAGGGGGAGCGAACGTGACCAAGACTCCAGTATGCAACCCTAGATTAGCCACATGGCTTCCTTGGCTGCAGTCTGGGCCAGGGAGCCAGTGGTGTGAGGTGGAGGGCTGAGAGGACCTGACCTCGCCTGTGCTCTGCCTGCAGTGTGTGGGTTCCCCCACGGCCCAGGACTGAGCTGCTCAGCCCCGTTCCCACACACGCCACGAGGTGGTGCCCAGTCTCCTTTCACCAGTGAAAGCTGAGCACCACAGAGATTTCCCTTGTACCGTCGTCACTCCTTTCTGATCCCGTGACTGACTGCTAACTGAATTGGCTCGAACGACCTCTGACCCCCTCCTGCCCACAGGTGGCCGAAGCCTCTGGGAGAAGTTGTTATTCCTGATGGATGTTCCCGTTTCCATCCGGCAGGTTTAGCTGATGGCTATTCTCAAAGGCTTCAGTTCCTGTTCAGAGCTGTGGTTTTCCAGCACCACAAGAATGAGAGGTTATTATCTCCCTTGAATCTAGGAATTAAGTTGTCCTTACGGTCCAGCCTATATGGGGAGTCAGGAACCACTTTAGAGAACCGTATGAGGCATTGTTCTATTACCTAGAACAGTAATTTCTGTGATTAATAGCTGTATTTGGTCTTCCATCAAGGATTCATTTCCCCCGTTCATCTTGCTGTTTACTTCTCAATTATATGTGAATCAGCAAGCTCTCACTTTACCCGATGACCTTATAAAATGCCTTTTCCTTGACCAGTGTGATCACTGCCTACTGAGCCATAGTAACAATTAGTATAAACTCCTTAGCCTGAAGGAGTGGTTAGGCCGTTATTTTTTATTATGTTTCAGCGTATCCATTTCTTTCATGAGCTACAGAGACAGCTCCCCCAGCAGGGCCTGGATTCTGCAATCCGTCCTTAGACTTAACTCGCCCTCAATGTGGTCATATTCAGGGAGGTCTCTGGGTGCAAACCAAGAGTCTTCTAAGATGGGGCAACCCTGTTGAGCATTGTGTTTACCACCGTATCACCATCTGCCCCAGGTCTGTTTATTTCCTTGAAAATAAAGCAATATAACAAAGACTGAAATACATAACTAAAGCAAAATTCTCTCTCTCTTTTTTTCTTTCCTGTAGTCCTGAGACCTGAGACCTAAGCTTCTGAGTCCAGGAGCTGGGCCTGAGAGCTGGTGTCTGTGGACAGACCTGGGGTGGGAATCTGGGAGCAGCACATTTGTAGCTCTGTGGGTCCTTTCCTCTGTTACAGTCATGTGTGTGGCTCGAGAACAGGGCTCAGGGAATGGAGTGCTCTCGCTCCCTGTGCTGGGAAGTACCGTGTGTGCCACCTGAAGGCTCAGTATGGCTGACCCTGTGTCCTTAAGGCAGGCAGAGGGGTGCTGATGGAAAGGGGGAAGGAAATGGAAGAAGAGATTGTCCTCTAACTCCCAAGGCTAGATAGAGTCCCCAGGGCCCAACAGAAGAGGCAGCTAATTTTGCATTCGATATAACATTATTAAATAACCTATACTGAATGCTGACTGTGTACCAGGCACTGTTCAATACTCTTCATGCTAGAGTATTTAATTCTGAAAACCCTTTGATGAGGGAAAGACTTATCATCTATTATTATTTATGACTATTATCATCTCCAGTTTAGAGGGGAAAAGTCACTCAGCCAAGAACACAGCAAGAGCTGGGAATTAGCAGAGATCACATTTGAACTAGGTCTCTCTGGCCAGTATCCCTTTCTCTGCCTTTTGTGCCATGCTAATTAATAACTACTTTGTCATGGATAGGAGAGAGTTACTGTTTCACGACTTGACACCTACCGAGCATTTAGCACAGAGCATAGCATGTGGGAATCCTTCAAAAAATGGCAACTGTAATTGCTTTATTGAACCTTGAGCCAGTGACCTTTGTGACAAGGACTTACACTTGAGAATGCTTGAGGTACTTAACTTTGTTTGTAATTAGTAATAGGGACTTGTTATCACTTGGGTGTCCTGGAGGTCAGGTTTATAAGCAGGTCAGAAGACAGATAACTTGATAATTTAACAGTTGCGATTAAAAGCAGGACGTTTTTATTGAAATTCAAGTGAAATTCACTACAAAAATTCTGTAGCAAGCAGAAAGACAGTAAACAAGTTTCTCAAGCATATGGCAGTAACAGAACACATGACACAGCCTATCGTTATGGTCTCACAGTGGGATTCCTGCCTGGCGTTTAGGTAATAACTTTAAGCTGTCTCTGAGACCCAGATAGGAGTTTGAACTTTCAAATTCTTAAATTTTTCCATTTACCTATTTTCACAAAAGACATAAAAATCCTAGATTTTTTTTTTTTTATTATTGAATTGAAGGTCAGTTGATAAGTTAAAGCAGTACATAAATTGAACTTCCCTGCCTCTTCCTAGGTAGCTATGTCATTTGGTTCTAAGAGGTCAAAGAACTGTGAATAAGCATTCCACATTGAAGAGAGAGTAATTGTCTTTCACTTTAAATTTCTAACATTTTTCGGGAACCAGCAGTTAGCATAATGGCTATGTCGCTGGACTCCCACATAGTCGACCGCGGTTCGCGTCCCGGACCCGGTGGCTTAAACTCACGCCGGGCGCGTGTGCGTGCATGCCCAAGATCCCGAGAGGAGAATGGAGGAGAAGGGATTGCGACGTGACCATCCCCCCTGGGGGGTGATTTCTCGCTTTCTGTCTCTCTGTCTCTCTCTGTCTGTCTGGCGAGCGCACGCGCCCTATAGCAAAAACCTCTCAAAAAAAAAAAAAAAAAATTTCTAACATTTTTCTACCTGAGTACTTTTTAGTTTCTTTTCTTGAAAGAAAGCACAAGGACTCACGTGCGCTGATGTATGAGAGAGCGGGATCACGCACACAATAGCACCCGTGACAGGTCTGGCCCTGCCACAAACCCCTCTCAGGTTCCATCCACTCAGGGCCAGGGTGTGCCCGTGTGTGCCTGCTGTGTTTTGGTCAACCTTGGGTCTGGCTCCAGCATTGCAGAGCAGTTCCCTACCATCTGTGCCACGGCAGCTGGGCCCTACCTAAATTTTTCGTTCTAACTTCCAAGTTACTCAATGTTTTATGTGACTAAAATCCCCCTCCTCAATATACACCTATCTTAGTAACTCAAAGAATTTAGTCCATGAAGTATAGTTAAGTTACTGAAATTTGCCAAAGGTAAGTAACTTAACCAAACGACTCCTCCCACTCCTTAGCAGTGACTCGCTTGTTTGTTTTAGAGGTGCTCGCCATAGAGTATGTGTGCTCACTGGAGAGAGAGAGACAGAGTTAGTGAGAGGGAAAGTGAGAAATCACCCCCGGGTAGGTTGGTCATGTCACTCCCTTGTCCATTCTCCTCCCAGGATCTTGGATATGCACAGCCATGGGCCCAGTGTGATTTTTTTTTCTTTTTTGAGAGAAATTTTTGGTATAGCCCACACACGTGCACTCGTTGGAGAGACAGAGAGACAGAGAGACAGAAAGCAAGAAATCACCCCCTATGGGAATGGCCACACCATATTCCCTTCTCCTCTATTCTCCTCTTGGGACCTTGGGCACACATGCACACACACCCAGCATGAGTTTTAAGTCTCCGGATCTGAGACTTGAAGTCAGTCAACTACGTGGGAGTCTAGCAACATAACCGTTATGCCATCTGCTTGTCCCACAGGTGATTTTCAAGCCACCAGGTCCGGGACTCAGACCATGGTCAGCCATGTGGGAGTCCAAGCAACGTAACCACTCTACCATCTGCTGACCCCAAGCTGAGACTTGTTTTTAAAAGGGGAATAACAGTGGTTAGCTACATCATAGAGCTGTAAAAGAGGATGAAGCTAGTCACCATGTAAAATGCTAACAGTCCTTAGCACATAGTTCTCAACAAATGTAAAATACTGTTCTTTCCAATCCAGGATGTAACAGAGTTGTTTTCTGTCTGATTTCTTCATTCATTCAGCTGAGGTTTGCTGGGCACCTGCTGCGTGCTACGCTCTAGGTTGGTGGCCCATGTTCTTAACCACCATGGCTTATTACGTCCAGTGTAATTTCAAGGAAAATGTGTTTTCTCTTTGTAGGAGGTTGGGAAATGTCACCAAAAGCACGATGATTCACGGTCCACCAGCATGTTGTTTATAAGTCTTTAAAATAAGCATCGTGGCTAGGTATTGTTTAGACCGAGATTGTACCCGCTAAGCTCCAGGAAGTGCCGATGGCGTGCTGGATTGTGAGATGCAGGGAATGCGGCTGGTGCAACTGCTCACAGTTACGGGAAAAGTCCAGTGTGTGACAGCTTGCTGCCTCTCAGCTTGGAAAACAACAGTTTTTCTAAGGTTTAAAGGAATTAAAGGTTTTGTTTACATTTATTAAACAAAGCAGTCGCCTTTGAAGAGCCACATAAAGCATTTAAGTTGAAAGAGAGCAACCTTTCAGAAGCCAAAATAAATTGAGAATTACATGTATCGACTGAAGTTGTATGGAGTAAGAGATGTGAAATAATACATTAAGTTGATATTTATTTTTTATTTATTTATTTATTTATTTTGGAGAGGTTTTTGCTATAGGGTGCGTGCGCTCGCCAGACAGACAGAGAGAGACAGAGAGATAGAAAGCGAGAAATCACCCCCCAGGGGGGATGGCCACACCGCAATCCCTTCTCCTCCATTCTCCTCTCGGGATCTTGGGCACGCACGCACACGCGCCCGGCGTGAGTTTAAGCCACCGGGTCCGAGACTCGAACCGCGGTCGACTACATGGGAGTCCAGCGACATAGCCATTACGCTAACTGCTGGTCCCTTAAGTTGATATTTAAATAATGAGTATCTAAGTTAATGTTTTATCATCCGTATGATAATCCATTCTCTGACCAAACAGACTTAGACGTTTAGGGCTACCATCTTCCCTTAGGATTAGCATTTCTGACTTTTCGATATTTCACTAGTGTTATTCACAAGCTGAGTTCAGTATGAAATAGCAAGCTAAGGTCACCAGTATTTTTCTTTCCCAGACCTCTGGCTTTGATGACTCATTGCAGTACAGACCTCTGAACCAAGTGCCGATAAGAATAGATGCACAATAGGAAAATAAAACAGCCTGAGAGCTGAGGCGGCAGAAGCTGTGCATGCAGAAGTGTGTTCACAGCTCTGCTGCATTTAGCTGCGTGACCTTGCAAAGTCACGAGCTTTCAGTGCCTCGGGTCTCTCATGCATAAAATTAGGGTTCTAGGACTTCTTCTCGGAGCCAGGCCAACTCTGGAGTTTAATTTCCACTAAAAGAGACAGGAGATTAAGCACTCCAAGGAGACAGTGATTCGTGATTCGGAGAATTACAGTAGCTTTGTTGACTGTTGGAAAACGGCAGAAGCAGGTGAATCAGCCTGGAGTGGAGTTGTTGGAGATCAGTGATTTTTGTTGTTCGTAAAATAAAACAACTCCCCCGTCCAAAAATCAAAACAGTACACTTGACTACAGCACAAGGCGAGGTCCCAATGGTGGAGGAGAAAGCCCAGTCCAGGAAAACACAGTGACGATCTTGTACAGAGGACGTAATGGAGGGGAGGGTTGTCATGAACTGGTTTCCTGGCCAGATCTCCATTTCAGTTTTCCCTAGGGCAGATGCCCATCTGGGAGACCGTGGTGTTGTAATGTCACCTTCAGTGAACCATCTAATGCAACTCGTCGTCGGAAAAGTTACCAGACTGAGAAGAGGAGTGTGGGATTTCAAACCACCTCCCTTTGCCTGTTTTGGCTCTCTGAAGACAGATGTGAAAGGGATGCTCGTAGTAAATGCTTCTTTCTAGGGACAGGCAGATCTGAGCCTCTTCTCCTGTCCTTTCCTGGGGCCTATGGCTGGACTCCCCCAGTAGCCAGAGAAGCAGGTAAAAAGTTCCTTTTTCTCTCAGGCCTGGACCAAACCTTGCCTAATCTGCCTGTCCTGTGCGTTCCTGTACATCCAGCTGGGCCTGCCATGGACACATGTCCCCATGCCCCCATGGTATAATAGGAAGAGGTTGGGTTGAAGGGCAAGGTGGGCCTCACTCTGAATCCCACTTCCTGGCTGTGCAACATGGGGTGGGTTACAGAGCTCAGGCAGGAAGGGTGGCAGGATTGTCATGCAGGTAGCCTCACAGCGTCCTCGAGAACCATACTTTATTCTCGAGTCATATGAAAATGTCTCTTCCTTAGAGGAGAGAGGGTGAAGGGGTGAGCAGAAAAATAGACAGGGGAGTCTCCTCTCCTCCCCTTCCCTCCCCTCCACCCCAATATGTGATAAACACCAGAGGCTGCTTTATCTTGAAGAGATAAGCAAGGATTCCCACCCCCTTACACGGGACTGCTAGAACAATGAGGTTCAAACTTTGTAAACAATCCACTAACAACAACAAAAAAGAAACTAATGTGTGAAATGAGTAAAAATAGGCTTTTTGTTATTGTTGTTAAAGAGATTTTTTTTTTTTTTTTTTTTTTTTTTGGAGAGGTTTTTCGCTATAGGGCGCGTGCGCTCGCCAGACAGACAGAGAGAAACATAGAGACAGAAAGCGAGAAATCACCCCCCAGGGGGGATGGTCACGCCGCAATCCCTTCTCCTCCATTCTCCTCTCGGGATCTTGGGCACGCACGCACACGCGCCCGGCGTGAGTTGTAAGCCACCGGGTCCGAGACGCGAACCGCGGTCGACTACGTGGGAGTCCAGCGACATAGCCATTACGCTAACTGCTGGTTCCCAAGAGATTTTTTTTTTTTACTAAAGGGCATATGCACTTGCTGGAGACACAAAGAGAAATATAGAGAAAAAGTGAGAAAGCATTGGGGGGGGGGGGGTTGGCCACACTGCAGTCCCTTCCCCACCATTCTCCTCTTGGGATTTGGGGCACACACGCACGTGTGCTTGGTGTGAGTTTCAAGTCACCAGGTCTAGGACTCAAACCACCATTGACCATGTGGGAGTCCAGTGCCACAACCACAATACCACCTGCTGGCCCCAATAGGCTTTTGTTTATAAAAGTACGTATGCCTAAGTTGAAATTTATCATAAACCCAGTAAGAAGCAATTTTGATTAGTAGAGAAATTTGGGCTAGAGGAGTTAAATGCCTCATATGGTCTTTTTCTTAGAACATAGAGATCAATAATTGCATATAATATTTTTAACTGTTCTTCCAATTAAATAATACCACTCAATTGAAAAGATAGGTGGCTTATGCCAAAGCTGCAAAAAATACATAGATTAGTGTGTATTTGTTTATCTGTACAAGTAAGAATTAACTTTAAAACTTTTCCATTTTTGAAAAATGCTTATACATTTAAAAAATAAATGAAGATTTTAAATGAGCCAGCCCATGGCCTGGTGGTTAAGGTGGCTGGATCCCACATGGCCAACTGTGCAGTTCAAGTCCTGGACCCAGCAGCTTGAAAAGTACAATGGACATGTGTGCGCGCATGATCAAAATCCTGAAAGGTGAGAGAAATGGAGGAGAAGGGATGCAGCGTGGCCATAGGGGAATGGTCCCTGTCTTTCTCTGGCAAGTGCACATGCCTCTGGCAAAAAAAAAAAAAAAAAAAATTATAAATAAATTATAAAAGAAAATATGAAATGTCCAAAACATCTTCACAGAATCCAGGGTTTGGCAGAATATTGCATGAAACACATTCCGTTAGACCTGGCCCACTCATATCTCAATTTGCTTTCTCTTTCCTATTTGGTTGTGTTGCCTATGGAAACCTATTCAATTTTTTATTCTAAAAGCTATTTGAGGACCAGCTCCATAGTTTAGTAGTTAAGGGAGCTGAATCTCACATGGCTGACCATGGTTCAAGCCCCAGTCCCAGGAGCTGAAGAAACATACCAGGTGTGTGTTCCCAAAATCCTGACAGGATGGAGAAATGGAGGAGAAGGGGTTGTGATCTGGTCATGCCCCATGAGAGGGTGGCATGCTTTCTCCCTCTTCCTCTGTCTCTGGACAATGTGTTCACCCTCTGGCAATTATAAAAAAGAAAAGCTATTTGATATAAAAACTGATGAAGTTTGAGTAAGGTTATAGTCTGGGTGACAATACTGTATTGATGTTGAGTTCTTGGTTTTGATAGTGTCTATAGTTACATGTTTCTAGTGGGGAGTTTGATGAAGTTACTCTGCACTGCTTTTGTAACTTACTTTGAGTCTGTAGTTATTGGAGAATTTTTTAAAAAAGTCATTTGGAAATAATTTTCTATTTAACTATTAGTTGGGTGAGTAGCTGGATAAACAGAGCAGTATATACAGCACCCTTAGAGAGTAAATTTCCATTTAACTTACCCTTAAAATAAGAAAAAAGCTCCTTCTTTCTTTGTCATTGAGTTCTACATAGTCCACACTCACTCTGCCAGATCCTTGATGATGTTGGCGTTTTGAGTAGAAATCAGCCATTGACTAATCAAGGAGAGCGCTCTTTCAGGAAACTTATTTTAGCTGCTGCTTAATTATTTCATAAGAAAATAGTGCAGATGGGCCCAGCAGATGACATCATGGTTATATCGCTGGACTCTCACATAGTTAACCATGGTTTAAGTCCCAGACCTGGCGGTTTAAAACTCATGCTGGGTGCATTTGCGTGAGTGCAAAAGCCTGAGAGGAGAATGGAGAATGGATTGAATGGCCATCCCACCTGAGGGGTGATTTCTCACTTCCTTTCTCTCTGTCTCTGTCTGTCTCTGGTGAGCACCTGCATCCTATAGCAAAAATCTCTCTTAAAAAAAAAAAAAAGAAGAAGAAGACGAAGAAGATGGGACCAGCATAATGGCTATGTCGCTGTACTTCCATGTAGTCGACTGCGGTTCGAGTCCCGGACCCGGTGGCTTAAACTCACGCCGGGCACGTGTGCGTGTGAGCCCAAGATCCCAAGAGGAGAATGGAAGAGAAAGATTGCGGCGTGGCCATCCCCCCTGGGGGGTGATTTCTCTCTTTCTGTCTCTCTGACTCTCTGTCGAGCGCACGCACCCTATAGCAAAGACTTCTCAAAAAAAAAAAAAAAAAAGAGGAAGAAAGAAGGAAAATGGTGCAGAAACCCAGCATTGAGCCCATGGTCAGAAAAAGATATATGAATGATGCAGCATGTATTTCTGAAGCATTCTTATGCTTAAAATATTTAAATAGACTGAAGCAGTGTTAACATGACAGGATATCACCATTACGTGTCCAAGGGCCTCTAGTCTGTGTGGTGGTGTTGTGTGATGGGTATTGTTATACAGTAGACAAGGTAAAGGGTTAAAAATATTTTAAAAAGAAGGAGGGTGGGAGACAGGAAGAGTGTAGGGAAGGAAATTAAGGAGAAAAAATGGAGAGGTAAAAAAAAAAAAAAAAAATGGAGAGGTAAGACATCCATGGGACACAGAAATGGTTTTTTACCTGTTGATGATAACATGCATAGTATTCTCAACTGGACTGGTCTGAGGTGTCTTTCAGGTTGAGTAAATTCTCTTTACAAGCTAAATGATATGTATGTGACTGAATGTATAAAAATAGTAATAATAATAAAAAATACTTTTAAAAGGGTAAAACATTGATCTATTTACTTTCTTGTGTGTAAAATTAAAAAAGGGCCTGTCAGTAGTGAAACACAATGCTCTTAGATCTTCCAGCGTGCTATGAAGTACTGTCACGTACTGGTAAGATTGGTGGTGCTTTAGCTGTTTATCACGTGAGAAGTGATACAGAACTCCCCAAGCTGGTCTGTCTTTGTTGAAATTGCCAGTAAGTTTAGACTCCAAATTAACCTGAGAGAGTGATTGCCTCTGATGTTTTTCCTAGAATGGGTCAAGGGAGTTGATCACATTTGGGAGACACTTAGGAAAGTGAACTGAGGTCAGAACAACTTCTTTAGTAAATGGGTGCTAATATATGTCCATTTTTTAAAAATCCATTTATTTAGGCACATAAAATACCAGGACCGTAAGAGCCTTTGCATTAAGTGGGACTTCCATCTTGTGCCAGTTGTGGGGACTGCCTCGGCTGACCTTAGAGACAGGGACTGAACTCTCAGCTCTCTGGAAATCGCTCTGTCTGACCAGCTTTTCTGGGTTCTTCTCAGGGTTATTAATGCCGGGAAGAGCACACACAATGAAGACCAAGCCAGCTGTGAGGTGCTCACTGTGAAGAAGAAAGCAGGGGCCATTACCTCAACCCCAAACAGGAACTCCAAGCGGCGGTCCTCTCTTCCCAATGGGGAAGGGTTGCAACTCAAGGAGAACTGGGTAAGACACTCCTCCAGCTTGTTTTCAGGTGAGGGGGACCACACGCAGGTTTGCTGGTCCCACGGTAAGATGTCGAGGCTTACTCCAGGTCTGGAAGGGAAGCAGGGAAGCAAGGTTCCACAGAGTTAGTGGGATGGCAGACCTACACTCAAGGTATTAAACATTCCAAACTGAAGCAGACACTTGAATGATCAACTGGTGTTTGTGTTTGTAAGTCAAATACCCACCCCATATGAAATTTTGTTGTAAAAACTGATATATAAAAATGTTTGGAGGATCAGCAGATGGCATAATGGTTACATCACTGGACTCCCATGTAGTCCACTACGATTTGAGTCCTGGACCCAGTGGCTTGAAACTCACGCTGGGTGCGTGAGCATGCATGTCCAAAATCCTGAGAGGAGAATGGAGGAAAAGGGATTGCAGCATGGCCATCCCTGTGGGGGATGATTTCTTGTTATCTCTCCAACAAGCACACATGCCCTGTAGCACAAATAAAAAGAAAAAGAATGTTTGGTGGTTTCAGAGAAGCTGTGTCTAGGTCCCTGTGAAGGAAGTAGTCCAGGAGCCTCTCACGAGGGGTGGAAGTGACTCCAGCTGCCAGCTTAGTGTCCCACGGGGGCGTCACTCCTCTCTCCCCTGCTGGGCTTAGACTCGTTCACTTGGAGCCTGTGTCTGGTGCTCTTCCACATCCGTGTGTTTCAGTTGGCCCGAAGCCCTTGTGCCCCATGGGGTGGCCTGCAGACTGAATGCCCTATTGACAAAGCACAGACATATCTCCTCTCTCCAGTTTCCAGAGAGTAAAGCAGACATAGCCTCAGGAAGATCTGAAGAAACCCTCAGAAGAGAGTAGAGAATAGTTGGCACTTTGTCCGTCAGCAGATTGTTCAGCACTATGGAAAGGGGTTTGTGGGAAAGTCAGGAGACATTGAATAAGGTGACCCAAATGTGACCTTTTATTCTATCATCTTGAGGATTTTTTAAATATTCAGGAATTTCCTATTAGTCTAAGAAATTGTATCTGGTTACATTTATACCCAGGGAGTATTAAGAATACCAATTTATTGTGTTAGTACTAGGTTACTTTAGGGTTAGAAACACAGTGACCCATGGGGACTTGTCAATTGTGTTTATTTTCAAAGCTAAAGGAAGTGTTGTTAGGATTCTCCCAAAGAGCCAGGTCGAGGACCCAGAGGGCGTTATAGGATGGTGGGTGAGTGCACAGGCTCTGTAGTAAGAGGGCTTAGAGATTTAATTTAGAGGTTTTATTTTTCGATGCTTTGAGCTGCATTTTTTTCTTCTGCAAAAAGAAATAATAACCATAGTAGCTACCAAATGGCACAAGCAGGCCAGTTGGAAATAAGACATCCAAAAGTCTATGGAAATTGTTGAGCTAGTGTCTTAATTAATACATCCTTAATAAATGCTAGTGGTTATTATCCGAGGTCAGTTCCACTTCTGTCATTCTCTGTGGAAAATGTCCACTGAATGTTGTATGTTTATTCACTTATACATTGGAAATTGCACTCTTTGCTTTGCTTGACAGGATTATTTTGAGGACTGTGTTATTATGGGAAAAGGCTTGGAAAATGTGAGGCCTTAATGATAATTGAGGATGGGTGCCAGGAACTTAATGTTGCTCTTTCCCCTGCCCCCGGGATAGACTGATTTCTGTAAAAATAATTCAGTGTTGACGTTTGGCCCAAGGCCAGTGGATGATGGCATTTTTCCTTTTTGTCAAGTTCCTCTTAGAAATGGAGGCAGAGGTGACTTTTTAATGTCGCGTCCTTAACAGAGAAACTGGTGCATAAGCACTTTAGGATGGCCCTCCCTCGGGATGGTTGCAAAGCTCTTTGGAGTCCAAGATGCAGCAACAAGGTGCTGAGCAGAATGGACACGCCCTGGCTCCCCAGTCCTCGTGTCAGCTACAACAGCGTCACTGCTATCTGCTTACGTACAGGCATACCTTGGAGATGTTTTAGGTTCAGTTCCAGAACACAGCTGTAAAGTAGATATTGAAACAAAGCAAGTCACATGAATTTTTTTGTTTCCCAATATATATAAAAGTTATGCTTATGCTGTACTGCAGCCTATTAAATGTGTAATGACATTATGTTTTCAAAAACAGTGTCCATACCTTAATTTTAAAAGACTTTATTGCTGGGGCCAGCCATGGCTTGGTGGTCAAGATGACTGGATCCCACATGGTCAACTGCATGGTTCGAATCCTGCACCTAGTGGCTTGAAAAACACACTGGATGCCTGTGTGTGTGTATTCTCAATGTCCCAAAAGGAGAAAGAAATGGAGGAGAGGAGATTGTGGTATGACCATACCCCATGGGATGGAGATGCTCCCCCACTCCATCCCTCTCTGGCAAATATACATGCCCTCTGGCAAAAAAAAAAAAAAAAGACTTATTGCTATCTCAGTCCGCAGTAAGTCATAATATTTTGCAGGTGAAGGGTCTCAACCTTAATGTTCATAGCTATTGATGGATCAAGGTGGTGGTTGCTGAAAGTGGGGTCACTAGCAGGTTTTTAAAAGAAGACAGCAATGAAGTTTGCTGCACTGATTGACTCTTCTTTTCAGAAAGGAGTCAATTCTCTCAAACCTGCCACTGCATGATCAACTACTACATTTATGTAAATTCTAAACCTTTGTTATTTCAACAGTATTTTCAGCATCTATACCAGGAATAGATTCTATCTCAATCCACTTTCTTTGCTCATTGGAAAGAAGCCATTCCTGTCCTTTCAGTTTTTAACATGCTATGGCTACAGTCAGTCACATCTTCAACTCCACTTCTAATTCTAGTTCTAGCTGTTTTCATCATATCTGTAGTTGCTTTCCCCATTGCATTCTCAAACCCTTCAAAGTCATCCGTGATGGCTGAAATCAACATCTTCCAAATTTGTTTTAATGTTGATATTTCAATCACCTCCCATGAATCAAAAATGTTCTTAATGGGGACCAGCAGTTAGCGTAATGGCTATGTCGCTGGACTCCCGCGTAGTCGACTGCGGTTCGCATCCCAGACCCGGTGGCTTAAACTCATGCTGGGCGCATGTGCGTGCGTGCCCAAGATCCCGAGAGGAGAATGGAGGAGAAGGGATTGCGGCATGACCATCCCCCCTGGGGGGTGATTTCTCGCTTTCTGTCTTTATGTCTCTCTCTGTCTATCTGGCGAGCGCACGCGCCCTATAGTGAAAACCTCTCAAAAAAAAAATGTTCTTAATGATATCTAGGATGGTGACTCTTATCTGGAAGGTTTTTAATTAACTCTGACCAAATCCACCAAAGGAACCACTGGTATGGCAGCAAATAATAAGACTTGAAAGTTGAAATTACTCCTTGATTCATGGGCTACAGAATGGGTGTTGGTTAGCAGACATGAAAATGTTATTATTGATACATCAGAGCTCTTTGGTGACCAGGTACATTGTCAATGAGAAGTCTTTTTTTATTTTTAGACTTTTGTGCTAGGGTGCCTGTGTTAACTGAAGAGACAGATAGAGGCGCAGAGAAAAGGAAAGTGTAAAATCAACCCCTAGTGGGGTCTGGCACACCATAATCCCTCTCCTTTATTCTCCTCTTAGGATTTTGGGCATACATGCACATGCATCTGGCATGTTTTTCAACCCACCAGGTCCAAAACTCAAACTGCAGAGTTGACCATATGAGATCCAGCACCTTAACCACCACACCACCTGCTGGCTTGAGAAGTCATCTATTAAAAGGAATTATTTTTTTTTCTTCTTTTTTTTTTTTTTTCTGAACAGTAGATCTCAACAATAAGCTTAAAGTCTTCAGTAAATCATATTGTAAACAAATGAGCTATTTTTCAGACTTTGTTGTTCCATTTATAGAGCACAGAAGAGTAGATTCTTTTTTAAAAAATAATTATTTATTTAATTTTATTTATTCATCCATTTATTTTAATTTGACCAGAGAGAGGCAGAGAGTGAGGGGAAGTGAGAAAGCAAGCTGCCAGGTCCAGGACTTGGACCATGGTCAGCCATGTGGGAGTGTCCAGTGCCTAAACCACCTTTTGGTCCCCAGAAGAGTAGATTTTTTTAAAAATTTTTTAAAATAATTACTTTTTAATTTAATTTTATTTATTAATTTATTCTTAATTTTAGCAGAGAAAGACACACACACAGAGAGAGAGAGAGAGGGAAACTGAGAAAGCAAGCCACCGGGTCCGGGACTCGAACTGTGGTTGGCCATATGGGAGTGTCCAGCACCTTAGCTACCACACCACCTGCTGGTCCCCAGAAGAATAGATTCTTAAGGAACCCCAGAATTTTTTTTATATAAACCAGATTTTGGTTTCAAGTTTAAGTCATCAGCTACACAAGCTTCTAACTGGAGAACTAGCTTTAAAGCTTCAAAGCCAAGCTTTGACCTTTCTTCTCTAGCTATGAAAGTCCTAGATGGCATCTTCTTCCAATATTTTTTATTTATATTAGAAACCATTTTGAGGGGACCAGCAGATTTCGTGGCTCTTAAGGCATTGGGTACTCCCATGTGACTGACCACAGTTTGGGTCCTGGACCTGGTGGTAAGCTTTCTCATTTTCCCCCTCTTTCTCTCTCTGTGTCTCTCTCTGGCCAAATTAAAATGGATGAATGAATAAATAAAATAAAATAAATAAATCTTTTTTAAAAAAATCATTTTGGGGACCAGCAGATGGTGTAATGGTTACATCACTGGACTCCCACATAGTTGACCACAGTTCGAGTCCTGGACCCAACAGCTTAAAACTCATACTGGGTGCATGTGCGTGTGTGCCCAAAATCCCAAGAGGCAAATGGAGAAGCGATTGCTGCATGGCCATCTCCCCCAGGGGGTGATTTCTCATTTTCTGTCTCACTGCCTCTCTGTCTCTCTGGTGAGTGCATGCACTCTATAGCAAAAAAATTTCTCTCTACAAAATAAAATCATCTTTAATGATTTCTTTTATGTCTTTTAATTTTAGTGTAGTCACCTTCGCCTTGCACTTTTAAGGATATGACTTTTTTCCATAAACCTCATGAGCAAACCTCTGTTAGCCCTAAAGTTTTCTTCTGCTGCTTCCTCACTATTTCAGCATTCATAGAATTAAAGAAAATCAGGGCCTTGTTCTGGATTAGGCTTTAGTGTAATTCAGTGTTGGGGCTAGTTTTATCTTCAATTCAGTCCACTAGAACTTTTTCCATGTTGGTCATAAGGTCATTTCACTTTCTTATCATTTGTGTGTGCAGTGAGGTAGCACTCTTAATTTCCTTCAAGAATTTTTCTTTTACATTCACAACATGGCTAACTAACACAAGAGGCCAAGCTTTTGCCTTATCTCTGCTTTCAACATGCCTCCCTCATCAAGTTTAATTATTTCTAGCTTTTAATTTAAAGTAAGACTTACTCGTACACTTAGAGGCCATTATAGGGTTGTTAATTGGCCTTATTTCAATGTTGTTGAATCTCAGGGAATAGGAAAGCCCAGGAAGGAGCTAAGAAGTGAGACTAACTGGTTGGTAAAGCAGTCAGAACACACACAGCATTTACCAATGGGTTGCCATCATCTCTGAAACACATTTCATGGTACCCCAAAACAGTAACCAAAATGTGACGTGGAGACACAAAGTGAGCTCACGCTATTGGTGCCAGTAGACTTGTTCAACACAAGGTCGCCACAAACCTCCGATTTGCAAAATAATGATAATAATATCTATGAAGCACAGCACAACAAAGTATGCCTGTATTAGGCATCCCAGTAGAGTTTACAAGAAGAGCTGTGCTTATTTATTTGTGTTTACTTTTTAATTTGACCAGAGAGAGAGTAAGAAAGTAAGCCACCAGGTCGGGACTCAAACTGCAGTTGGCCATGTGGGAGTCTAGCACTTTAACTACCGTGCTGCCTGCTGGCCCCCAAGCTGTATTAATTTAATCGTAAAATACATGTAACAAAATATGCCTTTCTAGCCTTGGTAGGTATACAGTCACTTTTCTCTTAATGACTAAGTTCTGTTTCTGTAACTAGCTCATTAAGCCAATTGGTCAATAAGTGAGGAGCTAAAAGGCAGGTATCTTGTGCTATGTTGTGGCACCATAAGATAGGAGTTTTTTTCATAGATATCACATGATACCACACTAAAATAATGTAATTTTGTCCATACAAAAAGCATGCATCAGATAAGTACCAGCAAGAAACAAGACACACTGTAATAAAATAATATAAATCTAGTGTAATCCTTTTCATTTGTTCTGAATACTGCCATGAGTATACAATAAAGTACAACTTCATAAACAAAATATGAAGTCTTGCGTGATTGCAAACACTTCAGGGAGTGAATACTATCCCACGGCAGGAATGAGAAACCGAGAAAGGGGCTTCACCTCGCTGGCAAATGGTCTAAGTCTGAGCAACCACTTACACGTGTAGGTTATTCATCCAAGAGTGGCTGTATAGTTCAATGGCGGTGAGCACGTCCACATATCTGTGTCCCCATCACCATCACCCAGCTCCATAACTTTTTCATATTCCTAATCCGAAACTCAGTATTCATTAAACACCAACGTTTAACGTGCAGGTGGAAAGGTGAGGGGAGAGGCAGAGATAGTGACTTGAGTTTGGATATATTAATCTAGCTTTCCAGGGGAAAGTGTTCTGTAGGTAGTTAGAAATAAGGGTGTGGCGTTCAGGAGCAAGTGTAGGGGAGGTTTACATTTCCAGAATTACACAAGGGCAAAGATTCTAGTTGAAGCTGTCGGACCCAGGGCAAGGTCTGAAAGCAAGAAGAATACTGAATAGCAGCCTGAGGCAGTGGTGCTGTCGAAGTTCCGAGAGAGGGGAACTGGAACGAGGGAAGGTTACCAGGCCACAGCAGGGTTGAAAAGGATGAGGCTGTCAAAGGTGGACACATATGATAGAAAGTGAAAAATGGAACAATGGGACAAATAATGTTAGTATCATCTGCAAACTGAGTCGACAGGCAAGAAAGATGGCAAAGTGAAGACGCATGGGTTTCCTACAAAACACACATGCCTAAATTTTCCTCCTTTCATGACCTCTTCATCCCAGTGTTCCTTAGTGATTGAGAAACCCTTCAGTGTATTGTAAGAGAACATGAAATTCACAGTGGAAGAGTTGTCATAGGGCTGCTTTGTTAGAAATATCAGTGATCTATGGAGGTATTCAGAAGTAGTGTAGCTTCTATAACTTTATTTCGGTGACATTTCTTATATTGAATAGCATACTATAATTATTAATGTATTTTAAAGCAATCTTAAGTCATTCCTTTTGTCAGTTCATACAGAATTATTCTGTCCTATTAGTACAACCAATCTGTCAGCCAAACAAGTCAACTTAGGCCTCCTATTTTATTAAAAATATTTTGTTGTATAAAATAATATAGCATTGTATATTGTTTCTCAGCTTTCCTGAGGTATTTAGTGAAGGAATGTCATTCCTGTGTTCAGTAGAGCTTTGACAATGGTGCCTTGCTTGTAAGATGAAAACAAAATTAATTTCAGGTTCCATCTCTTTATTTTTAGAAAGATTTTTGCTATAGGGCACGTGCATTTGCCAGAGACAGAAAGCAAAAAAATCATCCCCCAGAGGGGATGGCCACACCAGAATCCCTTCTCCTCCATTCTCCTCTTGGGATTTGGGGCATGTGTGCACACATGCCCAGTGTGAGTTTCAAGCTGCCAGGTCTGGGATTCAAATCACAGTCAGCCATGTGGGAGTCCAGTGATGTAACCATTATGCCATCTGCTGGTCCCCAGTTTCCATCTTAATATAAAGTAAAATATTAGGCGCTAAAGAGTCAGTATTGAAAAGAATACAACTTAAAAGTGAAAGAGGTTATAAAATGTTCTTCATTTTAGTATTTTAGTCTAAAGAATTTCAAGGGTCTGGCTTAAATTATTCACTTCTCCCTTATGTAAACTCTGTAACAGGTCTAGGTTTTGTTTTGTTTTAATTAAGAGTTTAGTGATATAATTGGTAATAAATAAATAATAAGCATTTTTCTTTTTTTTAATTCTATTTGTTATTATTGTTCTATTTTTAAATGTGCCATAGGGCACATGTGCTCACCACAAAGAGACAGAGAGAGAGAAAGAGGGAAAGTGAGACGGCAAGCCACTAGGTCTGGGACTTGAACAACAGTCGGCCATGTGGGAGTCCAGCACTTAACTACCACGCCATCTGCTGGCCCCAAACATTTTTCTTTGAAGGAATAAGCAAGAAAAGTTTTGAGATCACCGATGAAGAAATGTGAAGTACAAGGAGGATTCAAAAAAATCTATAAGAAATGGAATTAAAATATGAGTTTACTCTGGTGCAAAAATATTTTAAAATTTATGCTTGTTTTTTCCATGAACTTTTTAAAAGACCTGGTGTGCAATAAAGAAGGTTATATATACTCAGTGAAAGTGAGGGTGGAACTTTTCTTGTGCCTGGATCACTTTGGGGTAGTTTATATGTGGGACACGCAGATGGGAAGCAGGTACTCTGTGGCAATAAGCAGACCTCCTAACCTCCCAGTGCCTCTGCTAACTCATTCGTGACCAGGAAGGAACTGAATCTGAATTGCCAGCATTTCCAACTGACACTTCCCTAAGACTACCCCGTAGGAAAGATGCTATAACCTTGTCAAGGACCATACCTTACCCCCTACAGCCTTGGAAGGCTCCCACTGAAAGCTTTCCGTTAGGAATCAACTCATCTCTGGAAATTAAACACCATCACTATTCTGCCTTTCCGTCGATTATAAAGGTTTTAAAGAGACCTTGTTTAGCATAATGATTGCCACCCACAGGTAAAACCATAACTCTCCCAAGATATTTTGCTTTCCAGTTCCCAAGTATTGAATCATTCTAGGAATGAGACAAAGAGGAGAAAACCAGGTTACTTCTCTAAAGAAGGAGAGTTCACTCTCAAGGGCATCTTAAACCCTTGGCATAAA
This sequence comes from Tupaia tana, assembly GCA_026018925.1. Taxonomy (NCBI): domain Eukaryota; kingdom Metazoa; phylum Chordata; class Mammalia; order Scandentia; family Tupaiidae; genus Tupaia; species Tupaia tana. The sequence goes on along the minus strand of JAKSZU010000006.1, from coordinate 167,974,555 downwards.
AATAAGAAGTGCATGTCCTTACATAAGGTGTGTGATGGGAGCTATCCAGGGCACTGTGGCAATAACCAGGGCATTGCCCCCCCTGCGTCGGACTCCCTGTTACAGAACAGATTGTTTTTGGCTTGCGACTAGACTTGTGGACACATGCATCCAAGTGAATTTCCTTAGGAGCATTCTTATGTGGTTTAATTTAGTCAAAACACATCAAAGTGTGCGTTTCAGTGTCTGTTGGTTCAGTGTCTCATTACAATAACAGGACATGGCTGTGTCCCCTCGCAGCCAAGTCCGTCAGCGGGGGAGAGGAAAGCTGATTGTCTTTCTCAGCAGAAGACAGGCCAGCACTGTGGGAATTCAAGGCAAATAGATCAAACTGGGGCAGGGAGAGGTAAAAAAAAAAAAAAAGAGAGAGAGAGAGAGAGAGAGAGAGAGAGAGAGAGAGAGAGAGGAGAAAGGGGTTATTTCAACTCCGAGCTGTAGATTTACTATTCTTTTCATGAGGACTCTTCCACCCCCAGGGCAGGAGATGAAGGGGCTTCTGGCTCCACAGCGGCGGCCCTTCCGGCCTGTTCGGCCTCCACGGGGCAGCGTGCTCCCTGCGATGATGTTAGCTGCGAAAAGCAAATAGCGGCCTTTTATGCCTCTCACTGTGGTTATTCCTCTAAATGTTTGCTCTTTGTTCTGGGCGTGTCGAGAATATAGGAATTTTTCTATATAGCTGTTAGATTTCTTTTAAGTAGGAGTGCAGTGGTCTCTTTGAAAATTCTTATCTCTTAGTTCCAGAGCCATAGAGCTCTTGCCAGTGATTAAGAAGGAAGACTTTGCCACCAAGAATTGACCAGACTGAAGTCATTTCGAGTAGTTTTAAAGTCTCTGCGTTGAGGGCAGGGGGTGGGTGGGGAGTCTACTCTGCAGACCAGATTTGAGCAAGACGGACGGATGGATGGAGTAGCTGAGAGCATGACTGAAACTTGGCTCAGCAATCGGTTTTCCCACTGTGGAAAATATTAAGGCTCAAGGAAAATAAATCGTATTGAGATGGAAATTTCTAATTGCTTCACTTTATAATCTGAATTCTCACAATTTTACTTATGATGAACATTGGCAAAGGTAATTAGCTCTTGAAATTTTCTTTTCTTCTTTCTTTCATTAGTTTTTTATTATTATTATTTAAATAACACTGAACATTCATGTGGTAGACACTGATTTTAGTACTCTGCCAAGATTAATTCATTTAACCTCAAAATACTCACAAAACTATATATTATCATTATTATTATCTTTATTTTACTGATGAGGAAACTGAGGCAGAGCTAGACAGTCTGGGGTTTGATCCTGCCCAGGGTGGCCTCAGAGTCTAGACTTACACATGCTCCCTCTTCACCGATTCTCTGCTGAGAAATGCAGCTAGAAATTTTCTTTGGAAAAGTCGGAGAGAAAGGAGGACTAATTCCTGAGGTTGATGTGTATAATTTCATTAAACGCAATACTAAATGTTTTCTCATTTCCATTGCGAATTCCCTTATATGTTTTGTTTTCTTTTCGCTGTAAGGCATGTACACTCACCAGAGACAGACAGAGAGAGAGAGAAAAATCACCCAGGGGAATGCGCAATCCCTCCTCCTCCATTCTCTCAAGATTTGGGGCACACACACACACACACACACACACACACACACACCTGCTTTGTTTTTCAAGCTGCCGGGTCTGACTTGAACTGCAGTCAGTCCTGTGGGATCCAGTTGCTTTAACCTCCATGTCACCTGCTAATCCCCGTGGGTTCCCCTGTCAACTCAGACATTGGATAACAGTTCTTACTCAGGTGAAGTACAGAATGAAACAGTTTATTTCATTGTCTTTAAAACCCACTATTTACATAAACCATGGCAAGAAGAAAACACCTTCTGATTGAATACTGACAAGTAGGTTTGACTCCAGCTCTACCACTGACTAGATGTGTCACCTTGTGCAGGCTACTTGACCTCTCCGTGCCTCGGTTGCCTCATCTATAAATCAGGGATAATAGTCAATAGCATTCAAAATATGAAATAAGTGGAGCCAGCAGGTGGTGTGGTGGTTAAGGTGCTAGACTCCTGCATGGCTGACCATGGTTTGAGTCTCAGACCCAGCAGCTTGAAAATCGTGCCAGGTGTGCATGCATGTATGCCCAAAATCCTGAGAAGAGAATGGAGGAAAATTGGTTGCGGTATGGCTGTCCTCCCTGGGGGGTGATTTCTCACTTTCCCTCTCTGTGTATGTCTCTCTCCAGCGAATGCACATACCTTATGGCATACTATTAGTATGTATATATGTATATATATCATATATGTATACATAAGTAATATGTATGTATATATATCATATATGTATACATAAATAATATGTATGTATATATGTATATATCATATGTATACATAAATAATATGTATATATGTGTATATATCATGTATATTATATTATACATATAATATATATACACACACATATACATACCTACATATATATAAGTTAAAAAGATGAGAAGTGCTTAGAATAGTGTCTAGCATGTGGTAAGGGCTTACAAATATTATCTGTTGCTAGTCTTTTAATAATTGAGTTTGTAGCTGTATTTCAATATTAATTTTTGTACTTAGTTTCTCCATTACTATTTCAGGGAGAATTTGTTGAGATACAAGGTAGTAGTTCAAGAATATTTCCTCCCTACCTCTCTGTATCTCTGTCGAGCTGCACAGGACACATCTGAGTTGGCTGGAATCTCCCATTCTGTGTGAGCACACCTCAAGAGGGAGTGGGTATCCTTGACTTCAGACGGTTCGCACCAGCTGTTTTTGCCTGTGAGCTTCTTAGACTTAAGGTTCACATGATGTGGCTCTTATTTCGATAGGTCTAAAACTTAGGCAGGTTGATTTATAAATCCTTAGGGGAGGCCTTGCTGTAATTACACCTGAAGCCAAATGGATACCACTGCTTATATCTGAAATTACTTCAGCTCCTGGTTCACTGCATAAATTTCATTTTGCATCTCTTTCATCTGTTGAAAGGCCTGAGGAACTCTTCCCAGTTAGAGCCCAGTAAGTTCCAGCATTATAGATGATTGTGAAGTGACAAAAAGAAAATAAGAAAAAGTATGAAAAAGCAATTTCTAAAACTTTTAAGAGAAGAGAGTGTATCATTAGGCTTACTTTAGAGAAAGCTTAAAAGAGAAACAGTAAACTTAAAACTCCCAAGTTGTCACCTTCTGGAATCTACCTTATCAGTCTGCAGAATATTCTAGAAAAAAAGACAGGGACATATGCATGTGTTTTAAATTGCGTATAAGACTTATTTTTCTTTGTAAGTGAAATAATTTAGAATACAACTGGAAAACTGCTTCGAAGATGTTTGTGAGATATAAGGGATTTTGGCCAAATTAAATAAGTGGTAAGTTAGAAAAGGGTTTGTTTTTCTTAAAGGAAAATACACTCTTAACTCTTGTTTATCTGGAACAAGAACGTAAAGACTTGTTAAACTATAACATTAGTCATTTTAAAACCATTATGTCAGGTGCATGCTACTCGAAATGTGAAGGGTCTGGTTTTAGGTATAAAAACTTTGTGCTTGTGTCCTGGCGACATTTTCTGATACTATTTTGGAAGAGTAACATGAAATACTCAATTTGATGGCCCAGGACAGGAATGCAAGGACTGGTAAGCAACAATTAAAACTAATGCATGGGAACCAGCAGTTAGCGTAATGGCTATGTCGCTGGACTCCCACGTAGTTGACCGCGGTTTGCGTCCCGGACCCGGTGGCTTAAAACTCACGCCGGGCGCGTGTGTGTGCATGCCCAAGATCCTGAGAGGAGAATGGAGGAGAAGGGATTGTGGCGTAACCATCCCCCCTGGGGGGTGATTTCTCGCTTTCTGTCTCTATGTCTCTCTCTCTGTCTGTCTGGCGAGCGCATGCGCCCTACAGTGAAAACCTCTCCAAAAAAAAAAAAAAAAAAAAACTAATGCAAATAGCCTCCGAATAACAGAAGCTAGGGAGACTATACAGCGTGGCATGAGTTTAGGAAACTAGAAAGATCCCTTAACTTAGGATCTGAAGGTCTGAGTTCTGGTCCTGCCCCTACTGCTCACAAAGAGAATTACTAAAAGTGTGTGCCCCAGCTTCGCCACTGGTGAAAATGGGATGGCACTCATTTTGTGGTGATATTAGGATGAAACAGTAGATGTCCTTGGGACTGAGACTTCCTATAGGGGAAGTAACTTGAGAAAAGAGCAGATGTCCCAGGATTAGCATAGTGGAGCGAGATGAGTACCTCTTTGGCAGACTTGAAAAACAAGCAGCTCCTGTGGAAGCTTGGTCTCTGGTCTGCACAGTAACCCACCACCGTTTAATGGTGGGTATAGGTAATTACTGTACTCTCAATGTTTTTGTTTCTTCTGCATGCTAGACACAGTCTATACATTTTGTTTACTATTTTTTAATTGGGTTGGAAAAGTCATGATGTGTTTTTGCATAGAAAAACATAGAAAAAAAAATACATCATGACTTTTCTGAAAACCCAATATAACACAGTATAGTTAACTTTTCTTTTAGTATACAGTTTTATGAATTTCTTAGAATAATTTATCTAATTTTATTTATTATTTTTAAAATTTTTTCCATAGGACACATACACTCACCAGAGAGAGAAAAAGTGGGAGGTCCAGTCCCCCAACCACCGCACCAACTGCTGGCCCCCAAATTTATGAATTTTGACACCTGTACAGAAATATATCATCACTGACCAGCTGGTTGCATGGAAATTGGGGTGTCTGGGTTCCACGTGGCCAACTGTGCAGTTTGAGGCCCAGACCTGGCAACCTGAAGAACATATCAGGTGCATGTGCACATGCCTGCCAAAACTCCTGAAAGGAGGAAAAATGGAGAAGGGACTGTGGCATGGCCTGCCTCATGGAGGGTGCTTCCCCCATTCTCTCTCATTCTCTCTCTCTCTCTTCCAAGTGCATGTGCCTCTGGCAAAATAATAATAATGGTGATAGTAAAGTAAAAATAAGGAAACGGAGCTTAAGTGAAGTTAGAAAATGTGCCCAAAGTTACATAGCAGTAAATTCCAGAACCCAGGCTCATGCTCCTTCTGTGTTAAGATACATAACAGAGGGGCCAGCAGGTGGCATGGTGGTTAAGGGCTCTGGACTCCCACATGGCCAACCACAGTTCAAGTCCTGGACCTGGCAGCTTGCTTTCTCACTTTTCTTTTTTATTTTTCTCTCTCTCTCTCTCTGTCCCTCTCTGGCCAAATTAAAATAAATAAATAAAGTTAAATAAAATAATTCTTTTAGGGAACCAGCAGTTAGCGTAATGGCTATGTTGCTGGACTCCCACGTAGTTGACCGCGGTTCGCATACCAGACCCGGTGGCTTAGAACTCACGCTGGGCGTGTGTGCGTGTGTGCCCAAGATCCTGAGAGGAGAATGGAGGAGAAGGGATTGCGGCGTGACCATCCCCCCTGGGGGGTGATTTCTCGCTTTCTGTCTCTATGTCTCTCTCTGTCTGGCGAGCGCACGCGCCCTGTAGCGGAAACCTAAAAAAATAAAATAAAATAAAAAATAATTCTTTTAAAAAAGTTATATAATAGATGGAATTTATTTTATCTCATTTGAAAGAGTGTGAATAAATTGCCCAACTTCAAATGGCCGTGGCCTGTTGATGTTGACACCAGTGACAGAGTTGCCCTTGAACCACTAGATCATGTGAAAGCTGAAACCCTATTTATTTACATATAAACTAAGAATGTCAGAGTTAATACCACACCAGAGAGGTCTTCCTCATTCTAAAGCGACAGTCATGGGTGGTGTTGCTTTACACCGCGGTGGGTGCACGGGTGGGGGACGGGCAGAGCGGCTGAATGAAGCTGTGACTCTCCCTTCCCTCCTGTGATGTTCATACTTTCACATCAGCCGAGCGGGTGGAGAGCCAGGCCTGCGCCCCCAGTCTCTGCTCAGAGTAAGCTCGGCTGTGTGCATCCTCGCAGGGTGCTGGACTGGAACAGGAGAGCTGCAGAGACTGGGAAGCTGTGGCTGTGGAAGTCTGTGGTTTTCAACAGCTCAGCACCTGGGAAGAGGAACCTGACTTTCATATTTATTTTAATTTTTCCTTTTAAAAGACACAGGCCTTGGGACCAGCGGTTGGCGTAATAGCTATGTTGCTGGATTCCCATGTAGTCGACCGGGGTTTGAGACCCAGACCTGGTGGCTTAAACTCACGCCAGGCACTTGTGTGTGAGTGCCCAAGATCCCAAGAGGAGAATGGAGGAGAAGGGATTGTGGCATGGCCATCCCCCCTGGGGAGTGATTTGTCACTTTCTATCTCTCTGTCTCTCTGTCTTTCTGGTGAGCACACACGCCCTATAACAAAAAAAAAAAAAAAAAAAAAAAAAGACTCAGGCCTTCACTTAGAACATAGTGTGTGTGTGTGTGTGTGTGTGTGTGTGTCTGTCTGTCTGTCTGTCTGTCCCACACTGCTCTGTAGGCCACAAGGCTCAGCAAATCAAGTACAGCCAAAAACAACGTCCTTTTGGCTTCCTTGGAGCCCCCTGAGACTCCCAGGGCCCGAGACCCAGGTGTGCAGTGCATGGCACACCCGGCTTCAGAGGGCTGAGCAGACACAGCCCTGGGTGAATGAAGTGGTGTCACATCAGCCCTCGTCCTGGGGCAAGTTAGGTTACTTACAGTATGTTGGTCTTACCAATATGAAGTGTTTTACATAAAATTCTCATTTTTCCAAACTGCTATATGGCTTTCAAAAATAAGTACAAACATGAAAAAAGATTCTCTCCCTCCCTTTCTTTGTATGTATGTGTGTCTGTTTAATTGTTGCTGCTGGGCACATGAGCTATGTGGGGAGAAAGAGAAACAGAAAGCATGACCACGCTGCAGTTCTTTTTGATCCATTTCTCCCTCCTTTTGGGATTTTGGGCATGCATGGAAAAACGCCTGGCATCTTTCTCAAGCCTCCAGATCAAGATCTCGAACCATGTGGTTGGTCCTGTGGGATCCATGTATGTTAGCCACCATGCTACTGGCTGGCCCCTCCTTGTGTATTTAATAATATTTATTGAGCATCTATTCTGTGCCCGGTACTCACTGGGCATATCATACTGAATGAGACAGAGAAGAGTCTGTGAGCAGGGCTGATGCAGACCTACATAAGCAGACAGTCTCACAACAGTGGGATCGAGTCTGCTGTAGGGCACAGACAGGCTGAGGTGGTCCAGGCATGCCTGATGGGGAGATCAGGCTTCCTCCTAAAGCTGAAGGATGAATGGTTCTGTAAGCAGAGAGCTGGGTTGCATGTTACAAGAAGAATAAAGATGTGATGGTCATCGTTCTGGAGGGGACCTAGAGTTAGAGGAAATGAGAGGTTGAGGAGCACTGGGAGGAACATGAGGTTCACTGAGAGTGAGCCGCTGTTAGATCATGCAGGGCTCTGGAGCTGGGTCAGCCTCCAGGAGGCCAAGGGCTGTGCTTTATTAGTAGCATTTTGTTAAAGGGTGCATGTGCTCTCCAGACAGAGACAGAGAGGAAGAGAGACAGGGAAAATGAGGAAGCAACCCTCAGAATGAATGGCCACACTGCAGTTCCTTCTCCTCTATTCTTCTCTCTGGATTTTGGACATGCGTGCATGGTGTTTTTCAAGCTGCCAAGTCCAGGTCTTGAACCATAGTTGGCCATGTGAGTTCCAGCTGCCTTAACCACCATGACACTGCCTGGCCCACCCCTGAATGGTATTTTAAAGGTAGTAGGGAGTCACCGAAGGTGCTAAGCATTGAAGCAATATAGGTGTGTTTGCCATGAAATCATAGATTTGAGATGCTTTAAAACATCTTTACACAACTTCTGCTTTGTCAGGCCGGTCTCTTAGGCTCACAGTTGGATTGACCCAGCTGCCTTATTCTGGTCTTTGACCCCAGTGTCTTAGATGCTGATGAAAGCCCTCCATGTGGGTGTGACTTTGAAGAAAGGCTCATTCTCAAGGTTATCAGGTCAGACTTTATGCATGAAACCATCCTGCTTACCTTACAGTAGTTGACGGTTATCATTTTGAGAAAAAAAAAAAAAAAAAAAAAGAGGGTAAGAGAGAAGCGGGAGTCCTTGTATCTCTCTTTTATGTCTCTTTTTTAATTACGATATAATCATTGTACCCATTTGTGGAGGTACAATGTGATTTTTTTCAGGATGTGAATACAATGTGTAGCAATGGAATCAAGGTAATTCCCATACCTATCATCTCAACCATTTGTTACTAGTTGTGCTGAGAACATTGGGAATCTTTTTAGTTACTCTGAGATACATAGTAACTTCTTGTTAACCACATTCTCCCTATTGCATTTTCAAACACTATAGTTGTTTCACTTGTCTCTTTGAAACTTTGTGTCGCTAATCAACATCCTTGAACTCCTCTCATTCCTCCTCTAACACTTCTTTATGTTTGTTTTTTATTTATGAGTGTGTGTGTGTGTGTGTGTGTGTGTGTAGCAGAGAGAAAGAACTACCCTCGACAAGGATTGGTCACACTACAATCACTTCCTCCCAGGCTTCCAGTTGGTCAGGACCTCGAGCACATGTGCGCATGCCTGGGTATTCCTAGCCGTCCAGCTGGGGATCTGAACCTGCAGTCAGACGCTGGCTTTCAGGTCTGCAATTCAGTACACTGCCAGCTGTGCCACAGAGGCTGAGTCCATCTTTCTTCTTCGAGGTCATTTTTTTCTTTCAATTTTTACACATACAGAAGAAAAAGTATTTCTCTATGCCTGGCTCATTTCACATGGTATAATGTTGTCTAGGCTCACCAATTTAACCTTCCATGGCAGGATTTCATCCTTTAGAATGGCTGAATAATATTCCAGTGTATGTATCACATTTTCTTTGTCTGCTCATTTGTTGATGAGCGCTTAGACTGATTCTATATTTGAATACCGCGAGTAGTGCTGCCATCAACATTAGGGTGCAGGTATCTGTACGCATCCTGATTTCCTTTCCTTCGGGTGTGTGCCCAGTGGTGGGACTGACGGATCACACAGCAATTCTATTTTTAGTCTTTTGAGGAACGTCCATACTATTTTTCAGAATGGCTGTTCTAATTTACAAGGAGATAGTGTCAGAGTGCCCCTGTCTCCACACCCTCGCCAGCGTTCGTTGGGCTTTGTCTTTAGATACATAGCCGTTCTAACTGGGGTGAGATGGTATCTCATTGTGGTTCTGATCTGCAGTTCCCTGATGGCCAGCGATGCCGAGCATGTCTTCATGTTCGCGGCCACTGGTGTCTTTTACAGAACGCGTGTACAGCACGTGCTGTTTGTGCTACTTCCAAAAGTAAACTTTTACTCTCTGTGATAGCACTGTCGCAGCCCAAGCACCATATAGCACTCTCCAGCCTCACATTGTCCTTCAGAACATCCCTTGGGTGGCCAGCAGGTGACATAATGGTTCCCACATTGGATTCCTACATGGCTGACCACAGTTCAAGTCCTGGACCCAATGGCCTGAAGCATGCCAGGTGCATGTGCATGCATGCCCCAGAGGAGAATGAAGGAGAAGGAATTGTGGCATAGCCATCCTTCCTGAGGGGTGATTTCTTGCTTTCTGTCTCTCTGTCTCTCTCTCTGCCTCTCCAGCCGGTGCATGCACCCTATAGCAAAAATCTTAAAAAAAAAAAAAAAAAAAAAAAAAAAAAAAAAAAAAAAAAAAAAAAGAAAGAGAGAGAGAGAGAGAGAGAAATCTGTTACAGTCGTTGGTCTCCTCTCCAGGTGCATCGATATCACCCTACTCTAGACCCTGTTTGCCTCAGGACAGTCCTTTGTAAGCCTCAGATCCTCGCCCCTCCTTGCAGTGCAGCGTTGGAGGCCCTCTCCCTGCCGAGGCAGTGTATCACACAGAACTCCAAACACATTGAGGCTCCTCGGTCTGCCTTGCCAGACTCTGGAATCTCACCAACCTTACATGACCCTCAAGGTTGCTGCCCACACAGTGCTTGGGTGCGGTGGGGGAGATGATACTTAAGGTAAGTACTCAAAGCCAAGAGGGGATTCTGCAAAGAAGCTGGGGAGAGTGGTGGTCTGTGATGAGCAGCAAGTTCTGCAGTTTGGTGTGAGTGAGGTTTGAGCAAGAACTACACGGTGGAGAGGTATCAGAGACTAACCCAGAGACTGCAAACCGGAGGCTCAGAGACAGGAACCAGCTCACAGAACAGGTTGTCAGATACTGAAAGAAGATGACTGTGGGCCCAGCCAAGGTGGCACACATGGTGGGATGCTGCTGCATGGCACCCGAGCCACACGGGAGGCCCGGGCTCAGATCCGGGGTGGACTCATGGTCCTGGCTGGTCTATGGAGAAAATTGCAGCATGGCAAGACCCTGTCAGAAGTGTCTGTGTGTGTGTGTGTGTGTCCTCTCTTAATAAGTAAAAGAATTTTTAAAGAAATATTAGATCGTGTGTTTTAGAAAAAATAATTCTGGCTGAAACTTAGGTTGCAAAATGAAGAAATGGTGCTGAGTAAATTAAGGCAAACTTTCCTTCCGGGGATGGGCAGAATTTGGAGGGCGGGGTGGGAGAGGGGTTCAGTTTAGCATAAGATGATGGCTAGGGGTGTGGACTCTGGTCCCAGTCACATCATGTAATAGTAGGTAGTGACCTAGAGAAGTATGCTCTCTCTCGTTTTCCTCTATTAAACGGGGCTAATAACCACACCTGGTAGAATGGTCATTCACAGGACTGGAGTGAGGATTAAATGAGTGAATAGTTGGAGTAGGGCAATAATAAAACCTTCCCTGCTACATGAGGTTCATTAACCGATGGAAGGGTTCTCGAGAGCCACAACTAGATGTATCTCTGTCTTTAGGGTCTCTTGAACTTTAACAGCTGAGTTTGAGTCTAAGGCTATGGTGAGAACCCACATTACATTATGGTTGTATTTTCCAAAATGGTGTGTCCCCCACTTACTTCCTCTGCAAAGGAGTGCACTAGAGATTGCACGGCCTCTTGGCTTTATCTAGTTTAAGAGATTTCAAAGAAATCTTTGTAAACAGTTGTAACCTTTTGACCAGAATCTTCTGCACAATGCTGATGTTTGTCACTAGTAAAGCCCCGCTGCTCTGGCTGAAATTAGAACCAAGGGGACTCATCACATAAATGCCACTCCACTTTCTCTTCCTAAGTGCCACTTTAGACCCAGGGAACGCAGCTCACACACCACTAGTCTGGCCAGTTCAGAGAGACATAACTGACTTATCTAAAGCCGCACAGGGAGCTGAGGGCAGTATGGGGCTAGACTGTGGGTCTCCAGACTACTTAGCCGCTTCTGCATTAAGTCAGGACACTCACCTTTGCCTGCTCACTACAGTCACCTGGAGAGCTAGGGTGCTGGGGCCCCACCGTCGGAGTTTCTGACTTAATTGGTCTGGACTTGGCATCTGAACCACTGCTAAATTATTCAGTCTTTAGTAAGAAGCTATCATAAGGGAGATGTAAATCAAAAACACATCAAGATACCACCTAACCACAGTCAGAATGGCTACAATGTAAAAAATAACAAATATTTAGCGCTGGTGAGGCTGTGCAGAAAAGGGATCTCTCCTATACTGTTGGTGGAAGTGTAAAATAGTACAGCCACCATGGAGAAAAATATGTAGATTCCTCAAAGACTGTAAGATCCAGCAGTTCCACTCCTGCCTCTCTGTACAAAGAATAGGATTGCACTCAGTTGGAAAAACATTTGTACATCCATGTTTACTGTGGCATTATTCACAATTGCTAAGACACAGAACCGACCCAAATGTCCATGAACAGATGAATGGATTGAAAAAGTGTGGCGCATAGACACTATGGAATACTACTGACTCATAAAAGACAATGAGACCCTAACATCTGATAGAAAGTGGATGAATTTGGAAGATTTATTGCTAAGCAAAACAAGCTAGACTGTGAAAGAGAGGCATGATGTGTCCCCACTCAGTATGTACTGAATGTCTGCATTCTATGGCAGAAAATGAAAGATTTGAAAGTATAAAGACATAGAGAACAACTGTGGATAGTAGAGACAGTATGGGAGGATCTTCAGAAATGGGGGAGGATGAGAGGGAGGGAATCAAGAGGAAAAAGAGAGAAGCAAAACACTTAAGGGACACAAAAATGTAAAATTATCTGTGGATGATGCTATGTATGGTAATCTCTTTGAATGAACAATATACAGGATATTCATGATGGGAAAATTCATTTGGTATGCTGTAATGATGCACAGTGATTGAATGTAAAAAAAAAAAAAAAAGAAGAAGAAGAAGAAAAGAAAGAAACTACTTTGGGACCAGTAGATGGCAAAATGGTTATGTTGCTGGATTCCCACATAGTTGACCACAGTTCAAGTCCTGGACCCAGCAGCTTAAAACTCATGCCAGACATGTGTGTGGGCATGCCCAAAATCCCAAGGAAAATGGTCAGGAGAAAGGACTGTGGCATGGCCATCCCTCCCGGGGGGTGATTTCCACTTTGTGTCTCTGCTGAGCACACGTGCCCTATGACAAAGATCTCTCTAAAAAGAAAGAAAGAAAAAGAAAGAACAGACAGACACTTGACACCCAGTGGCTTAAAACTCATGCCGGGCATGTGTGCATGCGTGCCCAAGATCTCAAGAGAAGAATGGAGGAAAGGGTTGTAGCGTGGCCATCCCTCTGGAGGGGACCGAAAATTTAAGGAGGAGGGGACAGAAAGAGGCTGAGAGACCCGAGGGAGGCAGGAAATATGAAAGGGGGATTTAAATTTGCTGCATCTTGTGATACCTGGACTAGACTGAGTGTCTAGGGGCGAAGCATTTTGTGAACACTCAGCATTTGGACCGAGGAGGACGAGGGAGGGGTGGAGTGTAAGAGCCCTAACCAGTGTGCACAGATCTCGGCATTTCTTCTCGGAGAACCTGCTAAGAGGGCCTTTCCCCAAGGACTCCAGGCCAAACCTACTCCAGGGTTGAAACAGTGGGGAAGGGAGGCGTCCTGTGTCAAGGCTGAGCTCCCACAGACTCATGGGGGGTGTGGAGTTTTACCCGAAGGCCTTCACAGTAAATTAAAAGCGAGCTTGCCCTCCATAGCCACCCTTTGGTCTCCTCCTAGTGGAGAGGCAGGACCGCCTCATCCCTCGTGTGACAGTAACAGCCCTGACCAATCCGGAGACCTTTCCAGAGCGTTTTTTGGTGTTTTGGCGCCACCGTGGACGGCAAACAGCCACTAGACTGTTAGCCCTGTGGCCTCACAGTGCCAGCCTGCCCTTGGGCTCCGGCCACTGCAGTTCTCACACCTCCCTGTCGCTCTCTCCCTCCAGGAGTCCGAGGGTGTTTCCTGCCACTACTGGTCGCTGTTCGACGGCCACGCGGGGTCCGGAGCCGCCGTGGTGGCGTCGCGCCTGCTGCAGCAGCACGTCACGGAGCAGCTGCAGGACATCGTGGAGATCCTGAAGAACTCCGCCGTCCTGCCCCCGACCTGCCTGGGGGAGGAGCCCGAGAGCAGCGCGGCCAACAGCCGGACTCTGACGCGGGCCGCCTCCCTGCGCGGAGGGGTGGGGGCCCCCGGCTCCCCCAGCACCCCGCCCACGCGCTTCTTCACCGAGAAGAAGATTCCTCACGAGTGCCTAGTCATCGGGGCTCTGGAAAGCGCCTTCAAGGAAATGGTAGGTGTCAGTGTAGGGGCCACAGCATCAGGGCCTGCGTCACCTGGGCCAGGTCCTTCCTTCCTGGAAGGTTCCTGGCAGTGCGTGGCTTCACTGCCTGCTTCAACCCGACGCCCCATTTGTAACCACAGGCTTTCCATTCTCAGCAGAAGCTGGAAGCAAGATAGGAGCTGGTGGCTTTGAGTGCTGGGAAAAATGTAAAAGAAGATAAAAGAGGGACCAGCCGGTGACATGGTGGTTAAGGCGCTGGACACTCTGGTTCAAATACCAGACCTGGTGGCTTGCTTTCTCACTTTCTCTCTCTCTCTTTCTGTATCTCTCTCTGGTCAAATTAAAACAAATGAATGAATAAATAAAATTAAATAAATAATTATTAAAAATAAGAAGATAAAAGAGAAGAAGAATGTTTAAGGCCAGAGGCTTGTTGAGAATATGCCTTATCAGGACCAGCAGTTGGCATAATGGCTATGTCACTGGACTCCATGTAGTCAACCGTGGTTCGAGCCCCAGACCCAGTGGCTTAAACTCACGCTGGGCACATGCACATGTGCGTGCGTGTCCAAGATCCCAAGAGGAGAATGAAGGAGAAGGGATTGCGGCGTGGCCATCCTCCCTGGGGGGGGGGGGGGGGGGTGATTTCTCGCTTTCTGTCTCTGTCTCTTTCTAGTGAGCATATGGCCCTATAGCAAAAACTTCTCAAAAAAAAAAGAAAAAAAGAAAAAAAAGAAAAGAAAAGAAAAGAAAAGGAAAGGAAAAGAAGAAGAAGAAGAAGGAGAAGAAGAAGGAGAAGAAGAAGAAGAAGAAGAAGAAGAAGAAGAAGAAGAAGAAGAAGAAGAAGAAGAAGAAGAAGAAGAAAATATTCTTTATCACTCCTGTCTTGTCATACTCACATTGATGCCAGCTGGGACAGTTCCACTGAATTGAAACGTGAGCATAGTCCTCATCCATTTTAAACACGTGTTTGAAGCCCAGGTGTCGGGGAAGCAGGGTGTTCAGTGAAGTGATCAAAACACGATACGAATTTGATCTGAAAACAACGACATTATGTGATGGTGATGTGGCTCCCAGGCCTGAAGAAGTGGCAACTGGAGAAGAATGGAACCAAGTGGTGACACCCCAGAATCCCTTGTTTACCCAGGTTGTTACAACTGTACATTTGAATAGGTCTGATCCCGGAACTCAGCCTCCTCTCCTGTGGACCCTGTCCTGAGAAGGCCCTGGGGAAGAGGGTGCAGCTGCTGCCAGAGCATCCTGGTGGCCCCGCTCTCAGAGCGAGTGCAAAGATCTCCTCTGCTTCGTCTAAATGGCCTCCTTCCCTCTCCGAGCTCCTTTTCCTCAGGCAATGATTTTGGTTTTAAAGATGTTCTTTCCTTGGGACCAGCAGTTAGCATAATGGCTATGTCGCTGGACTCCCACGTAGTCGACCGCGGTTCGAGTCCCGGACCCGGTGGCTTAAACTCACGCCGGGCACGTGTGCGTGCGTGCCCAAGATCCCGAGAGGAGAATGGAGGAGAAGGGATTGCGGCGTGGCCATCCCCCCTGGGGGGTGATTTCCTGCTTTCTATCTCTCTGTCTGTCTCTGTCTGTCTGGCGAGCGCACGCGCCCTATAGCAAAAACCTCTCCCAAAAAAAAAAAAAAAAGATGTTCTTTCCTGAGTGGCAGCCTGCATGCAATTAAGAAGATACTTAAGGCTGCTTAGAAGGACTTGAGCAAGGCAGGTAGGCTGTCGTGTCCTTACAATCTGGAGATTAAAAAGTGACAGCTGTTCAATGAAGCAAGAGCAGCGCGAAGCATCCCGCTGGAACCGAGCGAACGCTGCGCTTTCCAGGACTCACAATCTAGATCGTGAGCTGGTAAGAGGAGAAAGGTACATAGTGACGATGTACCTCAACGTCTGATTTATTTTTAAGGCAAAATGGTTCATATAGTCCCATCTCAAATTTGCACCCTCTTCTTGTTTTTAAAGATTATTCATTGAGACCAGCAAATGGTGTAATAGTTATATCACTGGGCTTCTACTTAGTCGACCACGGTTTGAGTCCTGAACCCGGCAGCTTAGAATTCACACGAGGCTGTGTGTGTATCTATGCCCCAGATCCCTAGAAGAGAATGGAGGAGAAGGGATTGCAGCATAGCCGTCCCCCATGGGTGGTGTTTTCTCACTTTCTGTCTCTCCAGCAAGCACACATGCCCTATAGTAAAAATTGCTCTCAAAAAAAGATTTATTGTATTTTATTTTATTTAGTTACTATTATTATTCAGTGTGACCAGAGAGAGACAGAGAGAGAGAGAGAGAGTGAGGAGCAAGCCGCCAGGTCCAGGATTCAAACTACAGTTGTCCGTGTGGGAGTCCAGCACCTTAACCACCATGCCACCTGCCAGCCCCCTTGTGCCCGCTTCTTACTTAAACTTATTCTTTCTCTGGCCCAGATACTTTTCTCCTTGTCACACAAATAATGCTTACCCTTTGATGAGCAAGTGATTTAAAATGCACCTCTATTTCAGAAGTGTCTGGTAGCCTGCAACCTTACAATTCCAATAAGAACATTAGGAGCCTGGAAAGGTTATTTAGGAAAAAAGGAATTGGTCCAACCCTGTTGCCAGTGGTTAAGGCGAGCTGAATCCCATAAGGTCAACCACGGTTTGAGTCCCAGCCATGGATAATTGGAAAACATGAACGCACACGTACATGTGTGCATAAAATCCCAACAGGGCGGAGGGATGGAAGAGAAAGGACTGGCATGACCAGGTCCCACTGGGGTTGCTTTCTCCCCCTCTCTGTCCCTCTCTGGCAAATGTATGTGCCTTCTGGTAATTAAAAAAAAACATAGAAAGAAAAAAGCCAGCTTATGGAGTGGTGGTTAAGGCAGCTGGATCCCACCTGGCTAACTGTGTGATTGGAGTCCCAGGACCTGGCAACCTGAGAAAAATGCTGGGCATGTGTGCATGCATGCCTCCTCCCAACTTTGTTGTTGTTGTTGTTGTTGTTGTTGTTGTTGTTTGGTTTTATAACTTTATTTGAAAACCGGAAGTTAGTTCTCATCCATATTGACTGTCGATTTTTGAAAGTGGTACCAGGTACATAGGTCACCAGAGCGTAGAGCTTGTTGGGTGAATCTTCATCCTCGTTTCATTTTCTGGACAACCGCACACGGATTCGATATGGGATGTCCCTTATTCTTGTGGCCCAGACAGCTTTGTGAGCCTGGTATCCATGCGCACATCTGGAGTCCCCATCTCTTTCATGGCAAATTTCCGAACTGTGAGCGCCTGAGGGGCACATTTCCTGAAGCCCAGGCCATGGATGCGCTTGTGAATGTTGATGGTGTGTTCTCCGTCACCACCTCGTTGGTGGCAGAACGGCCCTGCTTCTCCCCACCCTTCTTTGCAGACGCCATTCTGCCTGGCCTAAGTGGGAAAGAAAGAATGCAAAAGCATGCACAGAATTCTTAAAGGAGAGAGAAATGGAGAGGAGATTGTGATCTGACCTTTCCCTTTGGGGGACCTTCCTTTCTTACCCCCCTCCGTAGTGCACCCCCTGGCAAGAATTTAAAAAGGAAAGGAAGGGAGGGAGGGAGGGGTGACTCAAGGAAAGACTCAAGGAATCAAGGTGGGAAAATTGGCTCCTACTCAGGCTTGATGTGAAATTTCAGACTCTGGCTCTCAAAGAAGCTCTTATGTGAATTAAGTGCTTCTATACTCCAACGCTCGGAATGCTCAATACCTAATTGCTGCAAAATGTGACAGCGAACTTCCCATGTACTGGGATAAAAAGTCACTTCATGTGGTAGACGTGCAAGACGAAGGCCACTGGGATTTTGCCGCCTTCAGTACCAAGACTTGAGATGGCTGTAGTCTCCATTTTATCCACTAGAGGCCAGTGTCGCACCGCCTCAGCATCCACATGGTCTCGGGCCGGGGCTGTTCCTGCCGGTAAGGGCTTAGGCTTGCAAGCAACTGTGCTTGAAATGAGAGGTTCATTCAGAAAACTACTTGGTGAAGACCCTTATTCTTATCTTTGAGCTTTTTTTCTGCTTTTAACTAGCCAGTTCATTACCTGAAATTTTTCTTGGAAATTTAGTTGCCAGAAAAAAAAAGGGGAAAAAAAAAAGCTTGCTTTACATTTTACATGTAATCCGTTCAATCCATATATATTTGTTGAGAAATGAGTCTACGGCAGGCCCTAATGGGAAAGAGCATTGAACAAATTAGGCAAAGGTGGGTATTAAGCAAGTAAAATATACATGGGAGGAGATTTGAGAGGGAAAATACAGGGCGAAGTGGGGACTGGAAAAGAGAAGGGAAGGGTTCCCTTGGGAAGTGATGCTCAGGTGAGTGGGGGACAGGCGAGGATCGGGGCCAAGAAAACTGTCTGTGTGAAGACCCACTCGGAGAGGGCACCTGGTAGGCCAGAGACACCGCGCTGCGGTCAGAAGATCAATCTCAAAGGTAACGATGATGCCAGGGGAGCTGGAGAGGCGGTCTGGAACCCCCGGGTGGGGCCCTGATGTGCCGTGTCGTTAACTGTTAGCTTTACGTCCTATCTCTCTTCTCTGTCCGTTCCTCTCCTGTCCACCCCACACCCCGCTTCCTCATCACACCTTTTCCCCAGGTCATCTCGCTAGCCCCCAACACACCTATGGCTTCCCTGGCCTCTGCGCCATGCGTTGGCCTACCACGTGAGCATGCTCATCAGTTCATCGGCTCCCATCATACTTGGTAACATGGCCATGCCTTGAGCTTTGCCCAGGACTGAGCCAGTGGATGCCTATTGTCCCAGAATAATCGCCATTTCCCTTAAGTTTATTTATTTATTTGTTGGGAAGAAGAAGCTCTCAACAAGGTCTCACCACTGCAGCCCCTCCCTACCCCCCCACCAGCCTTCCAGCCAGCCAGGATCACTGACAGCCCAGGACACAACCAGGTTTTCAGGTTCACCCAGGATCTGAACGTGGGGCCTTCTCTGTGGCTCCATTGCTACCCAGGGGCACCCTACACCCATGGCACCATGGCGGGACAAGGTAATTGTTGATACTGTCCTCTTCCACTCTCAACCTTGTCCCTATTGAGTAGACAAGTCTTCCTTTTACTTTAGTCATGAGAAGATACTGTTTGCTTTGCTTTATTATGCATGTCAGAATAATCTCTACTCCGGTCTCATGGAAACCATGCCTGACTTCACCATTAAAGTGCTTGGGATGAGCTTCAGAACACACAGCACCAAAATTATAAAGCATCCTCTCAAATAATGTCTTAGAAGGTCACTGCCAGCTCATCTAAAATCTGCTTTCTCTCCTCCCCTCCTAACAGTAGGTTTTTGAGAGTCACTGTCTCCAGATAAACCTTTGGGTTTCTGTAATGCCCACCACACGCCGATTTCCTGACCTGGCTCACTCATCTGCAGCTCCTCTCCAGCTTTTTCAGAGAGAGGCACCTTTGGAATTTCTGGGCCCCATCCCTAAACTTTTTTTGCGCCTGTAATAGCCATTTGCAGCTTTTCTGTTCCTAGGTATTATCTAGGAATAGCAGGGTTTGTGCCATTCTGATCTTTCGGTGGGAAAATTCAATATTAAGTCAGACTCAGTCATGTAAGCCTTTCAACTTTGTGGCTCCCATGCTTTCTCACCCACTATTAACTCCTACAAGTTCCCCAGGCCCAGCACCTAAGCCTCTGGTTTGCCTCACTGATGGCATCTGTGCAGCTACCCCTCCTGAGGTTTGGAATGTCACGTACTGTATCCCTAAAGGCAGAGCTTCTCCCTCACTGGGGTTTACCTTATTCATAGTAATGCAGAGCCAGAGTTCTCTGGACTGTCTCATGTACACTGTATGTCGTGTGCCTGTATGCTGTGTACACTGTATGCTGTGTGCCTATATGCCATGTATGCTGTATGCCGTGTGCCTGTATGCCATGTACACTGTATGCCGTGTGCCTGTATTCCATGTACACTGTATGCTGTGTGCCTGTATGCCGTGTACACTGTATGCCGTGTGCCTGTATGCCATGTACACTGTATGCCGTGTGCCTGTATGCCATGTACACTGTATGCCGTGTGCCTGTATTCCATGTACACTGTATGCTGTGTGCCTGTATGCCGTGTACACTGTATGCCGTGTGCCTGTATGCCATGTACACTGTATGCCGTGTGCCTGTATTCCATGTACACTGTATGCTGTGTGCCTGTATGCTGTGTACACTGTATGCCGTGTGCCTGTATGCCATGTACACTGTATGCCGTGTGCCTGTATTCCATGTACACTGTATGCCGTGTGCCTGTATTCCATGTACACTGTATGCTGTGTGCCTGTATGCCGTGTACACTGTATGCCGTGTGCCTGTATTCCGTGTACACTGTATGCCGTGTACACTGTATGCCGTGTGCCTGTGCTGTGTGCCTGTATGCCGTGTACACTGTATGCCGTGTGCCTGTATGCTGTGTACACTGTATGCCTTGTGCCTGTACGCTGTGTACACTGTATGCCATGTGTCTGTATGCCGTGTACACTGTATGCCGTGTGCCTGTGCTGTGTGCCTGTATGCCGTGTACACTGTATGCCATGTGCCTGTATGCCATGTACACTGTATGCCGTGTGCCTGTGCTGTGTGCCTGTATGCCGTGTACACTGTATGCCGTGTGCCTGTATGCTGTGTACACTGTATATCTTGTGCCTGTATGCCGTGTACATTGTATGCCGTGTGCCTGTATGCCGTGTACACTATATGCTGTGTACACTGTATGCCGTGTGCCTGTATGCCGTGTGCCTATATGCCGTGTACACTGTGTGCCGTGTACACTGTGTGCCGTGTACATCTGTTCGTGGCACGGAGCACCGCATCACTTGCTCAGTACTGCGTTCTTCTCACGGGTGTTTACTGACCTTACATTATACAGCAGACGACAGATCTTATGTCGGGGGCATCTGCAGTCACATGCTGTATGAGACAGAGATATACAAGAGCTCATCTATCTTGATGTCCTAAATAATATTAAAGAGGGGTAGTGAAATGTTGGTATCTATCTGAAAGGGAAAATCTGTTTAAAATGTTCAGAAATGCCAAGCCACAATGAATAGCACCTATCTGAAAAAAGAAAAATTGGTTGATAAGAAAGAAGTTTAAAAGCAGATGTTTTGTGTTCTGTTGTGGCGCCATAGGGTATATATTTTTCAACAGATACCATGTGAGACCACACTAGAATAATGTAATTCTATCTACACCTAAAAAAATGCATTCGGTCAGCACCGGAAAGCGATAAGACACGCCAGAACACAATAATGTAAATCCAACATCATTGTTTTTATGTATTCTGAATACTCCTATGATTGTACAATATAGCACAAATTTGTAAATGGAATATGAAGTCTTGTGGGATGATATACTTCATGTAGTAACTACTAACCAACTGCAGGAGCAAGACAAAGACTGAGCAAGGAGATTCCCGAGACTCACGCAGACTGAGAAATGGGATTTCGGGCGTCGGAGAATTGGTAGCTGTCCGAGAGGCCATTAGCTAGACAGATCGTTAAGCGAGGAGTGGTTGTATTTACAAGATATAAACTAATGAAAGAGGAAAGAAGCTGCTTCCCACTTGGAGGTGGGAACAGTTCATCAAATACCGTCAGCGGCTATGAGAGGCCTGCTTTTCGTCCGCTTCTCCAGTTGTCTGGCAGAGCGCAGGGCTTGTGCAGAAGTCAGCTCTGACCGCGGCTGTGAACACCTACTGTGCGAGCTGTCCAACCCCTTATTGGAACTCATCTTGATCTTTCTTTGAAGTAAGAAGGCTTTGCCGCCAAACCTTCCTGTGTCCGCGATGGAAAAGGAACTATGGCTCCCTAGAGAATCAGAATCTCGGGAACTTGGTGACTTAACTTCCACTCTGCTTCTCAACACCACTTGGTAACAGTGCCTGGCTTAGCAGCTAGGTTTTATCACCTACTGTGTTCAGGTTGACCCAGGACATAGATGTGAATGAGGTCAAGGACTTCTGAGTTGTGATTTCAAATCTCCTCTCTACTTCTCCTCAAAAAAAAATAATAATAATACTTGCATAGTCAACATTTCAGACTCATAGAAGTCATTTAGTTGCTGGACACATTTGCCCTCCTGGAACAGAGCCAGGTCTGCAGTGATTAAGCTTCTAGCCTGTCACCTGTAGGATTTGAGTTCTGGACATAGCCAGGAAGACCTCAGAATTCTGCCGGGGGGGCGGGGGGGGGGAGTATAGATTCCCTGCCACGGGGAGTAATGCTCTAAACGTTTGTTTATTAGGAAGGGAGAGAGAGCAGTATTTTAACTTGTGAAACTACCATACATCTTCCTATTACTGAGTACATGGCTGAAAATGCCAGGCAGCTTGTGGCTTCCTGGTGAAAACCATGTAAATAAATACGTGATGACACTTGTCGAAAAGGGTGAAAATGAGTGTATAGCTTATCTATAGTTTATAAATCCTAGTGTTTCTAACATTTAGCTTATTAATGGTAAACTAAGAACCTGCACTGTCTGTCTGTATTTAAACTAGAGTTTGGGGACCAGCAGATGGCGAAATGGGTACATCACTGGACTCCAATGTAGTTGACTGTGGTTCGAGTCCTGGACCCGGTGGCTTAAACTCACGCCGGGTGTGTGTGTGTGTGTGTGTGCGCGCGTGCCCATGATCCCGAGAGGGGAATGGAGGAGAAGGGATTGCATCGTGGCATCCCCCATGCGGGGGTGATTTCTCGCTTTCTGTCTCTCTGGCGAGTGCACACTCCCTATAGCAAAAACCTCTCCAAAAATAATAACAATAATAATAATAATAAACTAGAGTTTTGGCGGGTTGCGTTTTTTTTGTTGTTGTTGGTTTTTGTTTTTTTTATTTTTGTCTTTGTTTTTGTTAGAACAGGAAGTTCCTCCATGAAGGAATGAGCATGTGATTCTGACAGCAGCCAGCAGGGGGCAACATTCGGCAGCTTTGGGCTTTTTCCTTCCCCACTGCTTTGCTGGCAGATAGCCATGTTCTCAGCATAAACCGGGATCAGACCCGGATACTAAAACCATGCAGAATCTCGCTATTTGTGACTGTGCTCAGAACCGTGTTTTCACCCAGCTAGGGGGTGCTGCCAGGTCCTGATGGAACTCGCTCCTTTCTCCTGTCTGATAACGCTTTCCTTCTGCGACCTGAAATTGGCAGAAAACAAAGAATGACCGCAGAGTTACATCATCCGTGGGAGTTTCAAACCAAATTACAACCATCCCGGGAAATGTAATTTTATCTTGCAACTTTTTCCTGCTGCATTAGTCTCATTTCACACACGTCTCTCTTTTCCTTCTGTGCTCCCACTCCTCTTTGTAACAGAAGGAGCAAAATTAAATCCCAGGTTTTCAAAATTGTGCCTATTCTTTGAATGGACGATAAGCCCAGCTGAACAGTAAGATTTAAGCAGACACAACCCAGGATAACTGTCCTGCAGAAGAGAAAGTTGCCCAGAGAGATCTTCAGGACAGCTAAGCAAATTAATCAATTATCTTGTTCATTGAATCTTAGGAGCCCCTTAAGTGATCCTTTTAGATCATACTTGAATCTTATCAATAGTATGTGTGAGTGTGTTTTGCTAGTAAATAACTCTAGACATATCTAGGGGTTCGCTGACAGCTAAAATGAGGAAATAATTCCAAATCAGTCTTTCTTTAGCACATGGCTGTAGGTGATTTTTCCCATGAGTTTATTGAAAAAATACCCAAACTTGAGGATTTTTAAAAAATGATAGCACTACATTTTAATCTTTTTTTAAATATAAAGTATAAAAAGTTTAAGCTAATTTGAAAGGTTGAGTGTTTGAGAGGAAAAGGCAATGAATTCAAAGATAAATATGTATTGATTTCATTTCTCGTATATGATCTGAGAGTAAAAGAACCGCCCAGATGGTCCGTTCATGTTCCTCTCAGTTCCAGATCTTGTGCAACATCTTTCAAAGGGGAGTAGGTGGTGTTTGTAGGGGGGAAAAATGTGCTATTTTAGCTCCTAGAGAGGAGGGGAGGGAAGCAATTATTTTTAGAATATGTTCTAGTTGCACACAGTTTTAGAAGAAATGCAAGAGTGTGTTTTAATGTCATTGAATCCTTTAGGGGGATGAAGTCTATGGAAACACTCTTTCAAATCCTTGTCAGCCTGATTCCAGAGAGCATGCTTATAATTAGAGAGAGAGAGAGTATGTGTGTGTGTATACACGTGTATATTCCCACACAAATATGCAGGAGAGGCTGACAAAAGAACGCACATAGCTAAGTTTCCTAGATATGAAAGTATTTAGACTTCAGTTTACTCTTCAGAGTAACTGCTGCCTAATTTAGCCTTTCTCATTGAGGGGAAGCTACAGAAAACATGCAGTCTGACATAGAAAAAGATGAAAGAAACAATGAAATCAGAAGAAAATTTGAATCACACTATTAATATAATACCAAGGGATTAGCTGGGTAAGCTACTGAAATATTTCCCCCCAGATTAAAGGCAAAGAGGAACTCTGCTAAAGCAAAAAATTTTTAATGT
This sequence comes from Tupaia tana, assembly GCA_026018925.1. Lineage (NCBI taxonomy): Eukaryota > Metazoa > Chordata > Mammalia > Scandentia > Tupaiidae > Tupaia > Tupaia tana. Next base: position 167,950,330 of record JAKSZU010000006.1, on the reverse strand, counting down.
TGAATATTCTGTCTTGATCCCCCCCAAGGATTAAATAATTTTATCAGCTTTTTTATGAGAGAAAACCATGGTAAATAATGTACCTACTTAGGGTGTAAAATAAACAGTTTTATCTGAGTCCCAGTGGACTTCTTTGCCAGGGGCAGCTCTTTTACATGGAGTTTGTATAATATAACATTTCCCCTCACCAAGGATTTGGTTAAGTCTCTCTGTCATTATTCACATGCCAGTCCGTACACAGCATGCCAACAGTTGGATGCTCAAAGCATTCTTATTTAAAAGGATCTTTCATTCGGACTTCGGGATTCAAACACATATTGGTTCTAGTTGTAAATGTATCGTTTCTGTAGCCAGAGCAGTTCCTTTGAGTAAGGACAAGGTATTAAGAACTGTAGGATTAGATGTGAACTTGATATGCCAGTTTATATACCACTTTAGTGCAACAAGTATTTACCACAATATCAACTTTATGAGAGTTATTTAAACGCAAAATAAAATCTAACAAATCTATTCACAAACTCCTTCCTAGGTAGGGTTGTTTGTATGGACTGTTTTGATGCGCTTTTTGGGAGTTAAACAAGACAGAAATGAACTTTATGATGTTTTCTTTCTCCTCTCTCACTTCCACCCCTAATTCCCTTCATGCTCCAACTTCCTACCTTGTTTTTGTAGGTTCTGGTAACAATTCGCTTGTTCTTGTCAGTGGATTGCATTTTAATCAAGGCATGGGTTCCTGTTTAATTATTATCTCAGTGAGTGTGTGCACCGTAAGCTTTTCATTTGCAAATCCTGGAACCCATTTCTCTTACTAAGACAAGGGTGAGTTGATGGGAGGTCATCTGGAAGCCTGTGCATTTTCACATTTATTTCTTTACTTGACCATTTACCTGACTTAGCATAGATGTTGAAGGTCGAAAGTGAGGAAGAATGGTCACTGCTCTCAACTGTGGGACCTCCTGTGGGAGAGACCTAGGTGACTACCAAGCCCCTCACACATGCCATCTCATTTAATGTTCACAGCAGTCCTTTAAGAAAGTCGATTTAGGGGCTGGCATGTGGTGTGGTGGTTAAAGGCCCTGGACTCCCACTTGGCCAACCATGGTTCAAGTCTCAGATCTGGTGGCTTCCTTTCTCTCTTTCTCTCTCTGTCTCTCTCTTTGATCAGATTGGAAAATAAAAATAAATAAGGCCAAAATAAAGTAATTCTTTAAAAAAAAAAAAAAAAAAAACTGATGTACAGAGTTTAAGTAAATGATAAAATCGAGCATAGTACTTTGAAGGTCTTTCTCGTGTGTGACCGTTCCACAGCTTTGGATGACACTATGCATTCTCTTATTGAAAGTTTTCCTTCCTTCTAAAATGCTGCATCTCGCCTGTGTGCGTCCCCCCTCCCCGCACTGTGGCCCTCAGCTTTCTGCCCCCTCGCCCAGTGCACTTCATAGGGTGTGGATTCCTCCCAGGTCCCGTCTTAGTATTTTGTACTCTTCTACTTTTTAGCCCGTTTGCTGCCCTGACCTGTGTCCTCAGTGCAGGCTCCTCTGTTTCTGGCTCCCCACTGGTGATCTGCCCATCTTTATGTAACCATCTCTGGCCCCTGCAGTAAAGCGGATCTGGGTAAATGTTAGGATAGAGAATTCTCTTACACTTTTCCATGGGGCGAGGGGAGAGGCTGGCAGAAAAAAAATGAACTCTATTTCTGTCATGGGTTCCTAAGAATCACCAAAGTATCCTGACCCCGGATCCACCAACAGCCTAGTCAGAGTGAGCCAGAGCACCATTTCTTTCTCTTTCCAGAACTCTTAGCCAACCTGCATTCCCCCTCTCCCCGCCCCAACAGCCGTGGATGACTACTGGGATGTTGGGCACGATTTTAGCCTGAGAGTCAGTGCCTGTTCCGAACTCCATTTTCCTGAGGTCACAGAGCCCTTGTTTCTGTCCCTAACACAGTTCCACAAAGGCCTTGATGATATACGTGTGTCAATGAGAGGAAAGGTTTATCTTGAATTTTCCTGGGGAGGACTCATTAAATGGTAGGTGCACTAGTTCATTCTGCTGCTAATAGGAGACAATATCTGAATCCAGGTTACTTATAGAAATAGCAATTCGTGATTTGGAGACCAAGGTCCAGGGATCACATCTGGTGGGTGTTTGGCAGCATTCTGCGGCTTCACATCCTTTTTTTCCTAATCATTATTTTATTTATTTATTTATTTATTTTTGTTTAAATTTATTATTTATTTACTTATTTATTTATTTATTTTTAATTTGACCAGAGAGGGGCAGAGAGAGAGAGAGAGAAAACAAGCCGCCAAGTCCAGGACTCAAACTATGATCAGCCATATGGGAGTCCAGTGCCCTTACCCGCCATGCCACATGCCGGTCCTTATTTATTATTTTTTAAGTTGCTATAGTATCGAGAGAAAGAGTGAAAAAGTGAGAAAGCAAGCCTCCAGGTCAAAGATTTGAACTACGGTCAGCCATGTGGGAGTGCAGCGCCCTAACCACCATGCCACCTGCTAGCCCCTGAGGCATCCCATCTTAAGGGCAAGAGCAGAGCAGAGTGCTTGTGTCCATGAGTCATTGTCTGTTCTGGTCTCATTCCTTCTCCTTATAACCACCCTCCCAGGACTTCATTATGGAGGTCCCACCCTGATGCCTAATCACTTCCCCAAAGCCCCCACCCTTCAGCACTATCATCAGATTGAGTCTCCTCTTAATACCATCACAACCAAATCTCAACACATTCATTTTGGGGGTGACGTTCAAACTATAACAGCAGGTAATAACCCAAGCTTGGAGGAAAGCCGAGTTGGAATTCAACTCTAGCCAGGTCAGTATGGGCAGACCACCCCACTTCTCCCCATCTGAACAGTGAGGTTAATGATGACAGTTGCCAGGATGAGAAGAGATCTGTAGGTAAAGTGCTTAGGACACCGACATCCATTGAAAAAGTGCTCAGTGCGTGTTGGCTCTTACCATGATGACTGTGTCACTATTGTGAATGGGCGACTGCGGGAACAGGAAGTCACTCGGAGTTTAGAAACAAAGATCCTCGATTTGTAAGCCATAGTTTGTCTCCTGCCTGGTTTGAGTAGCTGTAAAAGGAACCATTCAAGACTTTGGGGTTAAAGACATTGATCAGGTGCAAGCTCCTGGCATTCTTAGCCTCTCGGTTATATGAGGGAACTTCAGAAAAGTTTGTAGAAAAATGGAATTAGGGCCAGCTGGGTGGTGCAGCAGTTAACACTGTTCAAGCAATACTGGATCCATACGGTTCCCCCATTGACCGGTGCTGCTGGGCATATGCACCCATGATCCTGGCTAGCCAAGAGGGTTGGAGGGGATCAGGGTATATGACCTTGTTTAGGGTGCTTTTCTTTCTCTCTGTTTTAGAGAAAGAGTGGAATTAAAGTTATGGGTACAAAAACCCTTTTAAATCCATGCATAGCTATTTCATAATACACATTTTCTATGAACTTTTTTTATTTTAAGGTTTTTGCCATAGGATATGTGCACTACCAGAGAAAAACAGAGAGAGGGAAAGTGAGAAAGAAATGGGGGGAAGCCTATGCTACAATCCCTTCTCCTCCATTCTCCTCTCAGGATTTTGAGCACATACGCGCACACACTTGGTGTGATTTTCAAGCCGCCAGGACTAGGACTGTGGTCAGCCATGTGGGAGTCCAGCATCTTAACCATCACTCCACCTGCTGCCTCATCCCCCCTGTGAATCTTTTGAAGACGCCTTTATGTTCCACATGGTAGCTCAGGCAGTCCATACAAAGACTACATTTCCTAAAGCTGTGCTATGTCTCCAATAGGATTACATTTTGTGATTCTCACTTCTGCCTAAATGGTAGCCTTTGTTTCTGTCTCTGGTCTGCGCGTGGTCTAGTTCGGGGCACTTGTATGCCAGTGTCACCTACAGAAATGTGCATTAGGTGGTCGGAGAGCAAGGACTGAAGATTTTCTGGTCCATTCGCCGGGTACATTCGGACTCTCAGGACTGTGTCCAGGGAGTGAGAGTAAGAAAGCCTTCAGTACGAGATCCTGCACAATCCACACTGTGTTTTCTTCTCCAGGACCTGCAAATAGAACGCGAGAGGAGCTCCTACAACATATCTGGCGGCTGCACAGCCCTCATTGTGGTTTGCCTTCTGGGGAAGCTGTACGTTGCAAATGCCGGGGACAGCAGGTAAGCCCAGCAGTGGCCTGCTGCTTGCTCATTTCTAGTGCTTTCTATAATTTCTAGTTTTCTTTTGTTAAAAAAAAAAATGAGAGATAGATATAACCATATATATATATATGTATATATGTGCATATGTGTGTGTGTGTGTGTGTGTATGTGTGTGTGTATATATATGCATGTATGAAGTAAAATAATCGTGCATGGGCTAAGGTATTGACAAAGTTAAGCCTTCTACCTCAGAATGAAAATTCACTTAAGAAGAGCCATCAGGTTGCTATTAAAAGGTAAAGGCCGCCTTTTACTTGTCTGTAGGAACGATCCAAGTATATCCTTGTGAGTCATGGGAACCAGTAGCACTGAAATGGGTCTTGTCTTCAGAACCCGTTTTCCAAACTTAGCAAAGGCTTAATATGAGAGCAGGGAGGGGGAGCAGAGAGATTTGAATACGGTGAATGTTGGGAGGAGTGCCTAGGAGGACTGCCCAGAGGTTCCACTTCTACTCAATGACCTTGCGGTGTCCCCTCCCAGGAGCCCAGAAGTTTCTCCTTTTATGCACATGCCCTTGAAGACTGCAGCCTTCTTCCTTCCGGGTTCAGCTAAAGGGAATTCGGGCTAGGACCTCATAGTTAACCCTTACTTGATCCAGCATTGCCGGGGTAAAGAGAAACTTGTGCATTAATTGTATGTTTAATAACTGCTGCTGCTTCATTTCGGTACGAACAATTTTTTTAATGACAGACTGTATGAGAATTGTTCTGCTGGGTCTGACACATGTCTCTGCCTCTCAGTAACTAAGTATGCTGGCTAGATAATACCTTTTCCTCATGATTGACTTATTCTGAAAGTAGCAGAAGTCCTGGACTGTGGGACTGTAAACACCATGCCCTCCGACGACTAGTTTTCCTCCAAGAGCAGCATCTTAGGGTTCTCTCAACCCTCCGTCCCCGTCCTCTAGGTCCCATGCCTCCTTTAGTTCTTGCTTTGGTTCCCGCTCGAGGTCTGACGCCCACTCCCGTCCCCTTCCCTGTCCTCTGCTCAGGTGGGTGCTGCTGCTTCTGTAAGCTCCCTCCAGGCAATCAGGAAACTGACCTTAGGTCCACCTGCAGTGGTGCAAGCACGAGGACACCATTGCATGGCGGCTGAGGACACATGGGACGCCTGAGTTCTGTTCTTGGCCCAAACCTCATAGGCTGGGTGGGGCGGCCTGCGCCTAGGGTCCCAGCTCACTGGGAGACAGGGAAGGAGGATGGCAAGGCGATGAGGCCTAGGCCTGGGAATTCCCCCTTCCTCCCATTAGAGCTTCTTGTCCCAGATGTTCCCGATGATGAGCCCAGAGAAAAAGGAGAGTGGCCAGTGGAGACAGCAGTTTCAGGGTTTGAAGATGGATTTGAAGGTCTATTTATTTTAAAAGTATACGTGGGTTTGCTATTTTTCTCTGTTATGACATCTGGGGTTTCAGTGTGAACGCATGCCAAGTAAATGGGAATTATGTGTGGCATGCTGTGGTCCACCCCATGGCTTCTAGTCCCCAGTGCCAGGGCAGGCTCTGGTAGGAGTCAGACCCCGACTTCAGGTGGGTCGGCTGGGAGTGAAAGAGTAAAAGGGAGCCATCCAGGAGTCCTGAGGTCTCAGGAAGGAGCTGACCACCCCCAGCCCGCAGAACCAGGGCAGGAAGTGCTAAAGCAGAGCCCTAGGAGACTGGACGCCTTAGTGAGCAGCCACCAGGCAGGAGCTATGGCAGGGGTGGGAGCAAACACTCACTCCTCTCTCTCCTTGCCCTCCTGTCTCTTGCCAGGCTTCCTACTCACTGAGCCCGCTGAAAGCTGACAGGTAGCTCAGAGAGGTAGCCCAGGGAATGCCAGTCACAGATGTCAGCATGCCAGGCCAGACCCAGGCCATGGCTGCACCTCCAGGTTGGGGCAAGAGGAAACTAACCAGCACATCTGCCTCCCCTCCCATCCTTCCCCACCCCAGGGTTTGAGCAGCTTCAAGATAGGAATCCTCAGACTTCAGGGGCTTTTATCTTATTGTTGATTGTTTTCCTTTGTGCATGGGGGGGGGGGGACAGGGTGGGAACAGTGTGACAGAGATAGCTGTATTTCAGATTCTTACTGTGTCACCGTCCTCCTGCCCCAGCCTGCCAATCAGCCAGGATTAGAGGTGAATCCCACTACATCACCACTTGGAGGTCCAGGACCAGAATCTGGGCCTCCCAAGCAGTCTCCACCCATCCAAGAGGTGGCTCTGTCTGTGCACCACCGTGGCTGGGCCTTCCGGGCCTTAAAAACACACATGTTAAGGGGTCAGATTCACTTCTTGTTCAGTTCTAGGTCTTGAGCTTGTTGAGAGACAAAGGAGTAACTGAGGAGGCGAGTCCTTTCTCTTCCCACTAAGAATGAATCATGGATTCATCTTTTGCCTGTATGTCAAGTTTCAGGCCCTTTAAAGTGAGTTGCTTTCCCAGCCCACCCAGTGACTCAGAAGATGGCCAAGCGCCTCCCTTCCTGGGCAGCAGGCCCATCCTCACCCCAGAGGGAGTACCTCTTGTCAGAAGACCTCAGACTCAGAAGTCAGCTCGACTTCCAGGCTGAGCATCGTATGTTAGATTCCCCTTCTAGACTCAACTCCTCCTCCACACTTTTCTGTTTGTTCGTTTCTTTGTTTGTTTTAATTTACCAGAAGGTACATGCATTCTCCAGAAAGCCAGGCAGAGAGACGAAAAGAGAGGGTGAGGAAAAGAGCACTCTTTGATAGGGCATGGTTATGCCACAATCTCTTCTCCTCCATCTCTCCTTTCTGTTGGGACTTTGAGCATGTAGGCATGTGTCTGGCATGCTTCTCAGGCTGGTGGGGCTGGGATTCCAACATGGTCCATCGTGCGGGATGCGGGATCTGTGGGGTCTGGCTGCCTCAACCACCAGTCGACCTTGGAGCCAGCCCCTTTATTATTATATATATATGTATATGTATATATATATATGTATATATATATATATATATATAAAACTTGCGCTAGAGGGCTCATGCACTTGCTGGGGAGAGGAAGAGGGAAAGTGAGAAAGCACCCTGTGGAAATGGCCACACTGCAATCCCTCTCCTCCATTTCTCCTTTCAAGATTTTAGCCATACTTACATACGTACCCAGCGTGCCTCTCAAGTCTCTGACTCCAGGACTTGAACTGCACAGTCGGCCATGTGGGATCCAGCTGCCTTAACCACCGTGCCACTGACTGAACCTTCCTCATCTTTTAAACATGATTTTCTTCAAAGATTCAGCCTCCTGTGGGACCAGTAGTTAGCGTAATGGCTATGTCGCTGGACTCCCATGTAGTCGACCGCGGTTCGAGTCCCGGACCCGGCGGCTTAAACTCACGCCGGGCGCGTGTGCGTGCGTGCCCAAGATCCCGAGAGGAGAAGGGATTGTGGCGTGGCCATCCCCCCTGGGGGGTGATTTCCTGCTTTCTATCTCTCTGTCTCTCTCTGTCTGTCTGGCGAGCGCACGCGCCCTATAGCAAAAACCTCTCCAAAAAAAAAGATTCAGCCTCCTAAGAGAGCCACCTGCCTAGCCAAGCTTCTACTCCTACATCCTAGGAGTTCCAGATCCCTGATCAGGAGCCCAGTCCCATGTGTTCATCTTTTGGACTCTCTCTCTCTCTCTCTCTTTTTTTTCCTTTGGTGCCAATTTCCAAACCAGGCCTCAATATCCACATCTATAAATATTGGTATTGGATTAAGTAATCTAAGACATTTCTGGGATTCTAAAGATGATTCTGTGAGGAGTGACATCTTGGAAAGAAAAGTGGTGCTATAAGGCCGATTGTTGCACTGTTTTCTATTTCTCAGAGTCAGTTTTTTAAACCTTAATGTAACTGAGATTCTTGTGTTTCTAAGTGTCCATAAAAAGATGATGTTTCACCTAGTATGAACAGTAATTTGAAAAATATGTAACAGATAATGTTTATCCTTAAAGCTATAAAGCACCAGAAATAATGTATCCCATGATACGACAGTGCCTCTCAAACCTAACAAGCTTCATTACATTTTTAGTGCTCTGGCCTCCGTATCCAGATACAAATTTAGGGGGTTATAGCTGATTGGTTGGGTCGACTATTTACACATGGGCCGTTTTTTGTGTCAAAACTTAAGAACAATGTGAATTTGAATTTATGGGAGTTATCCAAAGGGTCACTTATAGGAAACTCCCTCACTAGGGTGCTTTTTGCTGCTCTTTGATAAAGAGATCGATACGTGATATCATCTTATAAAGGATCCTTGCCTAGCTTATATGCTAACAATATATTATGGGTATTTGAGTTTATGAAAATGCTCAGTTAATCCCAATAGACAACAAAGTGAGTTTAGTCATCCCTGTGGAAGTCTAGGTCCCTTCTCACTATGGACAAGCAGTCAGGAATCCAAGAGCTCGGCCTGAACCAAGGATCCGGGCTGACAGGAGATTGATGCAACAGGGCTTTCATGGATTACGTGCTGATTCTTCTTCTTTATTGCTGGATACTGACCACCATGTATTTACTTTAAATCTTGGCCGTTTGGAGAGTGGAAGTAGATCTTTGCTGCGTGTTCACTACCCCATAATTATTCACCCTCAGGAAAAGAGAAACTTCCCTCAGTTTGATGCAGAAGATACCGACGGACAAGGGTGGATTTCTAGACCACTTCGTTGCGTATCTTCTTGTTTACCATCAGGCATAAGCTTACTCTGAGGTTAGGCTCCAAGAAAGCTACCTGATGCTCTCGCGACTTGCAGGTTTTTTGAGTCAGTGATCATCTCCATGTAGGATGGTCCACAGAGATGCTGGTGACTGGTCCACAGTCTGGGACAGGCTTCCCTTCCCTACTCAGCCCAGCGATCCAGCCATGGAGGCGCCGGCGGTAACCGCGTGATGCACGCCATTTGCTTTATTTCTCCCAGGCAAACACAGCCAACTCAACACCTAGAGGATCCTAAGAGACTAGGAAAGAAGCAGATGGTGGGCGGATTTTCACTTCAAGCAAAACTGAACGGGTAGCATGCAAATGTCATGCAAAGCAGTATGCAAACCATCACCCATTGTGTTTGAGTCATCAACTCCTTTGGGCTCGGAGCCATTCGTCAGTTTAGGAAGGTGCTTTGACTCCATTTTAGAAGATCATTTTATTTTCATTCTAGAGAACTAAAGCACTGAGGAAGCAAAGTCATTACTACTTACTTCAAACAATGTCTAAAGGTTTGGCAACTGCGACTAGGCGAACTCATTCCGATGAAAGAAAACCATGTAAGGTTTGTTAAATTCTTCATTCCACTCTTGCCAGACTTAGTAACAACAGTGATAAGATAGTAAGTGCCAGCTACATGTTACATGCTGTCACATGGGATCCTTTTTAATTCTTTCAATAATATAGAGAGTAACAGGCATTGTTAATATTAGATAACTACAGTTTACCAAGAAATAAGCTGAGGCACAATGAGGTGAAATGATTTGCCCAAGGTTCTACAACCACTAAGGAGCAAGGCTGCTGTCCAGCTCGAGACTGGGAGTCCCAGCAGCGCGTCCCCAGGCTCTGCGCCATTCCCGGGGTTCCCCATCCATGCTAACGCTCACAGGGTTTGTTCTCCTCGCTCTAACATCTCTAAATCAAGAATTTGTAATGAACGGTTTTTCTTCCTATTAATATGTAAAATAATGGCACACCTTATACAATAATTGGTGGCATCTTGGATTTCACCTAAATTGGAGGCTGTGCTTCTCGTTTATTTCTTCCGGGGGGGAGAGAGAGAGAGAGAGAGAGAGAGAGAGAGAGAGAGAGAGAATCCCCCAGCAGGGTCTTACTGCTGTGCTCCATCCCCAAACTTCAGCCAGCTCCAGATCATGGGTACACATGTCCCTGCTGCACTCAGAGAGGTCTTTGGACTTGAACTGGGAACCTTTTCATGTATAATTGCCTCATGGAAGGTTGCATTTTATCATTGCACCACTGCCTGGCCCCTAAGGCTAATTTTTTTGGGGGGAGGAGGTTATTGCAATAGGGCCGTGTGCTCACCAGAAAGACAGACACAGAGAGACAGAAAGTGAGAAATCACCCCTCAGGGGTGATGGCCATGCCACAATCTCTTCTCCTCCATTCTCCTCTCAGGATCTTGGGCACACACGCACACACGCCCAGCGTGAGTTTAAGCCACCAGGTCCGGAACTTGAACTGTGGTTGACTACATGGGAGTCCAGCGACATAGCCATTACGTTAACTGCTGGTCCCCCCGAGGTTATTTTTATTGCATTGCAATAGTTGAGCAAATAAGCTTTGGCTGGTTTAATTAATTTATTTATTATATAGAAAAATATGTTTTTCCAAAATGAGGGCCACCACCTTTTTCCCGAGATTCCAAAGCTCTGAGATCATTTTAGATTTTGTGTTTTTGTTTCAATGATAATCAATTGAAAATAACCTAAGCATTTTCTAGATCTTCTGGATGACTGTTCTGTAAAGAATTACTGCCAAGCATTCAGACCTCCAGTTTATCGTGTTTATGATTTCTTTGGAAGCAAAGATCTCACAGACTCTCTCTAAGTGAGCTCATACTCTCCTGGGAACGGAGGATGTTTCAGTCTTCAAATGCTAGTAGGTCCTTTTAGGAAAATGGGAGAAGGTTGAATGTGTTCCTTAAAAATTAGTGAGGCAGGATGGTTCTCTTTCATGTCGCTTTCATTTTTAGTTTCCCAGAATTACCCCCATTTAAGCTCAGGGTTATAATATTAGTTCAGAGGTGAATTCTCTTGAAGATAGGAGTTAGATATTAAATAAGACTTACATTCCTAAATTCAAAACCAGTGACGTATCTGTGCTGTGGCCTCTCTCAGGCTTCTCCCCGTCTCTGGTGATAAGGTAACAAGACATCGTGACTGTCTCCAATTCAAGGAAACATAAAGAGCCAGTTCCTCCCTTTTCACCCACAGCCAGTACAGAACCTTCCTGAAGCTCCTCATTCCTAATAATTAGTGCCACCATCCATACCTGCCCGTGATCTGCTGCTTTGATAGTAGCCTTCCTCTGAGTTCAGAAATATATTTGATCTTCTTCCAGTGAGTACATTAAATTCACTACACCTCTCACTTCCTTTGACATATATCTGAAAAATAGCTTGGAGAGAAACCGCAATTAATCACCAGTCCCTACTATGGAAGTTGAATTGCTGTTTCTACCTCTTTTCTGCATGCCTTCCAGCTTTTCAGTATATATTTTACCTAATCCTTTAGCTGTACTCGTAACCTGCAGGAGGGAGTAGCAGAAAAGAAAGAATACTATCAAAGTATTGCACGTTCATGCAGAGTCAGAGACCAAGTGGTGGCACAGGACAACCGAAATTCCTTTCAAGCAGCTCATTGTCACCAGAGCCCCCGATAGGCCCCTCTCTCTCTGGCTTCCTCCCTGTGTCCTCCCCTTGCGTATTTCGAATGTCTCCCTGACACCCCTTGCTCTGAATCAGTGGACCTCAAAGTGTGGTCCCTAAGCCAGCAGCAGCAACATCAGCTGGGAACTTGCGAGAAGGGTACATTCTGGGGGCCAGATGGTGGCACAGTGTTAATACAGAGCCCCATAAGGCTGATCACATGGGAAGGTTCCAGGTTCACATCCGGAGACCTCCCTGGGCATGCCACATGTGTGTGTGCCCATAATCCAGGGCTGGCTGGAGCTGGGGCAGATTGCAGTGTCAATTCCCTGTTGGACGTGCCCATCTCTCTCACATGGAAGAAAGAAATACAATTTAGAACAAGAAAAAAGGAAGATTATCACATTCTGTGGCTCTATTCCAGACCTACTGAATCAGAATCCCCCTTCTCAAGGCCTCCCTCTCTCCATAGTCCCCTCCCCATTCCCTGGTGGGGCCCAGCAGTCAGGTTCAGCTGTTCTCCCAGGTGATTCTGAGACGTGGTCAAATTTAAGAATCACTACCCTAAAGTCTACCCCCTGGACATCTGAAAGACCCAGACAGAAGCCAGTGCATCCTCAGGTCTTAAAAATGATAGCCATTCCTAGGGACCAGCAATTGGCATAATGGCTATGTCACTGGACTCCCATGTAGCCGACTGCGGTTCGAGTTCTGGACCCAGTGGCTTAAACTCATGCCGGGCGCATGTGCATGCATGCTCAAGATCCTGAGAGAAGGGACCAGCAGTTAGCATAATGGCTATGTCGCTGAACTCCCATGTAGTTGACCGCGGTTTGCGTCCCAGACCCAGTGGCTTAAAACTCACGCCAGGTGCGTGTGCGTGCGTGCCCAAGATCCCAAGAGGAGAATGGAGGAGAAGGGATTGCGGTGTCGCCATCCCCCCTGGGGGGGTGATTTCTCCCTTTCTGTCTCTCTGTCTCTGTCTGGCGAGCACAAGCGCCCTATAGCAAAAACCTCTCCAAAAAAAAAAAAAAAAAGATCCTGAGAGAAGAAAGGAAGAGAAGGGATTGTGGCATGGCCATCCCCCCTAGGGGATGATTTCTCACTTTCTGTCTCTCTGTGTCTCTCTGTCTTTCTGGCAAGTGCATGTGCCCTATAGCAAAAACCTCAACAAAACAAAACAAAACGGTAGTCATTCCTGACCTGCAGGCTGACACTTTAGACTGCACATCAGTCCTAGCAGTCCTTCTTACAGCCAAACACCACATGTGGAGTTGGCTTCTGCAGCCCCAGCACTGCCTCCTAAGGTGGAGGGGCCTGCTCATGCCTCTGTCAGCTGGCTGTGGATTCGTGGGTTCCTTTCTGCCAGCCTGACACTCTACATGGCTCTGTCCCTCTGAAAAGGGGAGGGGTGAGAATTTCTTGCATGATCCAGCTCCTTATCTAACCTCCACTTATTGCTGGGTAGAAGCCTCCATCCCACTGAATGCCAGGCCATGATTCCTTTTCCGGAATGTTCCTGACGAGTCCCTGTGTGCACTTTTGGTGTCTGATTATTGAGCCTCTGAGAAGGTGCAGCTGTGGTCCTGGCTCCCCATCTCAACCAAGTTAAGCTTTTAACAACTTTCTTCTCCTAGCCCACCAAGAAGCTGAGCTGGGAGGTCTCCTAGAGTTGTAGAAGTTGTGGAAATGCTGGCACAAGATTATTGTGGTCAAGATGGTGCCCTTTTCTGGCCCCGGCTGCTGGGACCAGGTGCAACAGCAGAGCAGTGTCAGGAGGGCCCTTTCTAGTGGAGAGCTCATGGCTCTGTCTTTGGCCCACTCCAGCCCACACCAAGGTGGAGATTTTCAGGGCCTAATTATCCAATTGTGAGGTGACCTGAAACCAAGTAAGGTGAGCTAACAAGATTTGGTGCCTGGGGAGGTGGGCTAAACCTAGACAGGAGAAGCTTAACTACACTGTAGGTAAAGTGTTAACTCCTATTGGAAAGGAAAAAACAAAAACTCTAGCAGGCTGGTGGGAAGGGGGCGGGACAGAGCTTCTTATCAATGGGTCACATTTTTAATAATGTATTCGGATAGACAGTAAATTTAATCTGGTCAGGAGGGTGACGTAGACACCAGGACCTAACACAGTCATAGGCTATAGTATTGAGATGTGAGACAAATAATAGCCAGTGTTTTATTGGCACACTTTGTCTCAAGTACTGTTTATAGTGTCTAGTACTTTGCAGAAATAACCTCACTAATTCTCAAATCAGCCTTTTTGGGGAAAGGCTATTATCTTATTCTAACTGTGAAGTCCTTTGTGACACATTTTGGCATGTGTATGAATGAACAGAAAGCTTCGCAAGGGAGACTGGAGTAGTGAAGGCCTCTGGAGCCGTGTTTGAAGGGATGAGAAAAGTTCAAGAACTAGACTGTTTTTCAGACACCTGAAAGGATAACTTTTGTTCAAATAAAAGGGATCTCAGGTGTTTGTCAGATATGGGGTGAGGGAGCCATCACTCTGAGACAGAGGCCACTGACAGCCACAGGAAGGCAGGGTATTGGTCAAGAGCAGGGACTCTGGGGGGCCAACAGATGGCATAATGGTTATGTTGCTGGACTCCCACTTAGTTGAACATGGTTCAAGTCCCGGACCCAGCAACTTAAGACTCACACTGGGCACGTGTGCATGCCTGCCCACAATCCCCAGTGGAGAATAGAGGAGAAGGGATTGCAGCATTGCCATCCCCTCTGGGGGGGGGGGGGGGGTGATTTCTTGCTTTCTGTCTCTTTGTCTCTCTCTGTCTTTCCGGTGAGCTCATATGCTCTATAGCAAAAATCTCTCCCAGGGACTCTGGATACAATGCTTGGCTCCAATCCTAGTTCTGCCAGTTTTATTACAGTTATGTATGACCTTGGGCCAACTGTGTGTTTTCAATATCTTGTTTTGTCAACTGTAAACAGCAGTGAGGATGGTGCCCACTTCCCAGACAAAGATTAGGTGAGCAGATTGCATGGAAGGCCCTTAGTGCAGGGCCAGGTCCACAGTAACTGCTCTGTGACAGTTAGCTGTTGTCGTTGTTGTATGCATCTGAAGAGCTGTCTAGAAATGTGATGAGCTGTTGATAAAAGCAGTGGGTCCTCTCTTAACAAAAGTGTTCATGTATCAATTGTGTAACCATCTAGTGAGAATGTTGTGCTAAGTACTTTGACTTTTCAAGGTTTCCTTTCAGCACTATTTCTATGACTTTAGGAAATCATTTTTTTTAAATTGGAACTATTTTTATTTTGCTTGTAAGGGTTTAATGATCTCACAATTTTTATAAGGTTAGGTAAAGATGTCCCCTGCTGTAAAATGTAATAGCAGGTGCACTCATTGTGGAAACAGTAGACCCCCAAATTCCCTGGCCTTAGAGAAGCAGCGACTCTATCTCTCACAGACACTCAGGGACCTTGGCTGAAAAAGCCTCTGCCGTCTTTAATTCTTGACTTTTAAGGGCTCTGGAGGCAACTCAGTCAGAAAAGAGTGGGCAAAAGTGTGGAGGAGCATTTAGAGAAGGGCTTTATAGGTCAGATCTAGAAGAGGCACACATCATGTTAGCGTGCATTTCATTGGCTAGAATCCAGACACATGCTATACTGAGAAACAAGGAAGGTTGCTGGAAACTGGAGTCTAAGTTATGCATCCAGGCCCAAGCAAATTGCGTTTGATGGACAGTTAGCAATTTCTGCCACCCATGGGCAGTGGGAAGGGAATTCATATTGGGTTCGATTAGTAATGGTGCCGTTGTTCTGTTTATACATTTCCTCATTGTTCTGATGAAGCTACAACTTGGATGTCACTATCTTCTTTAAAGCTCAAATACCAATGACCTCTTCTATTAGTTTAATTTTGTCATCGTCAGTCTTAGAAGAGATGCCTTAAGTTCAGCTTCAACTGTCAGAAGGGTGAAGTAAGGGCTGGTTCAATATGATCCTCTTTCATGTTGGAGAAGAAACATTTGAGTAAGGAAAATACCTACAAGTAAACAGCACACATTTGTCTTTAGAAAATTCATACCAAGCAAACTCATTTCATGCTAAAGAAAGATTGCACCAACCAGGTAAGGTATGACTTAACAACCTCTGTTCTTTTGAGATTATCTTTGAATGACTATAGTTAGTTGTAGGGATTTTTTTTTTTAATAGCATACCAGTTCAATTCAATAGTTCATCTTTCATCTACTCTCAAATCGTGATACTTTGATATATTTTTATTTGCATGTATGTCCTCCTTTGATATCATCTTTAATAGTGGTGAACAATTATGAATGAATCACTTGTAAATATGCCTCAATTCATTTTAAGTATATTTCTGTTAAACTTATGCAATTCCTTATGCATTTATCATATACTCGGAGGCTCTAAGTGGGGTACAAACTGCTTAAAATGCCATGGTAGACACAGGATTGAGCAAGTATTTGTAGGGCTGCTATAAGCCAGGCCTCTGCTAGGCACTGTGCAGGGGAAGCAATGGTGAATGAGGTAGATACAGTCTCTGTCTTCATGCACTGAGAGTCCGTGTGGGCAGGCAGGCTGTCAAGCACCCATTTATAATATAGTGTGATGGACAGTGTGATGGACAAGTGTGGGTGTTTCAGGAGACAGAGGAAGCTCCGGACTTTAATGAATGGGGGCTGCCTCGGATTAAAGGAGGAAATTCCAGTTACTATGGAATTGTGTTCTTTGGCCTCAATCATAGCAGTGACTGTACAATGCGACTACTAGGTTGCTTAACAGGTCAAAATCCATCACAATGGAGTTGCGTAGGCTGATTCCTTGCTTTATTATCCTCAGTGCCAGCCTTGTGGTTTTCAGTAGTTCTTGGAACTTTGATGAGCCCATGGAATCATTTGGTGGTATAAATATTTTGGTAGAATCATACCTGTTTTTGTGAAAGGGGTCCCTCATTGAGCCATCAGCAGCAGGAAAAGGTATACGAGAGTCTTTTTCATTGCATGATATTTTGGTTGATGGTCACAGAGCAGTCCTTACTGGCATGCAGCGTATGGTTATCAGGTGGTTAGTTTGCTCTGGGGAGTTAATTGGACACCGTGGACATTTAATCTTCTACTTTGCTCATTCTTTTTTTTTGGTAGAGAGATTTTTGCTATAAGATGCATGTGCTTGCCAGAGAGACAGAGAGACAGAAAGAGAAATAACACCCCCTGGGAGGATGGCCACGCTGCAATCTCTTCTTCTCTATTCTTCTCTTGGGATTTTGTGCACGCGTACACATGCACCCAGCGTGAATTTGAAGCCACCAGGTCCGTGACTCAAACCATGGTCGAATTATGTGGGAGTCCAGTGATGTAACCATTACACCATCTGCTGGTCCCAACTTTGCCTATTCTTGTGTGAGCAAGGCAACAAACTCAAGGAGCAAATGTGGTCTAGCTATTGTAAGCAGGGAGGAAGGAAGGTGTCAGCCTTTGGAAGAGAGCAGCGTCGTGTGCAGTACAGCGTGATGAAATGGGGCCAGCCCAGGTGCTGAGGTCTGGAAAGGCTAGCGCTGACCCCTGCAGAAAACACCTCACTCTCCAGCTGTGGTCCCTACTCTTCAGAATTGCCACGCAGGTTGTGTACATAGGGACCAGCAGACAGAGTAATGCTAGTGTCACTGGACTCCCACATGGCCGACCCCGATTTGAGTCCTGGATCTTGAGGCTCGAAACTTATGCCAGGTGTGTGTGCATGTGTGTCCAAAATCCCAAGAGGAGAAAGGAGGAAAAGGGATTGCAGTGTGGCCATTGCCCCTGGGGGGTGATTTCTTGCTTCTATCTCTCTCTGTCATCTCTCTGTCTCTCCAGCAAGCCCATGCGCTGTAGCACAAATCTCTCCCTGCACCGCCCCCCAAAATGATCGTGTACATAAAATGCAAGAGTATGGCACACCACATTGTTCATTCCTTCATTCATTCACCAGACATGTACTTACCTCGTGCCAGGCACTGTCATAGGCACCAGAAATAGCCTCCTGAGCGAGACCCCTGAGCTCTTGGAGCTCTGTCAACTAGCTGAGAATGACATAATAAGTGAGGCAAGTAAGTCGCATGTAGAATTGCTGGATGGTGACCATTTCTAAACAGAAAAGCAGGAAAAGGGGAGGGACTTAGCAAGCAGGGGCGGGTTGCTGTTCAGATAGGGCAGCAAGGGAAGGCTTGCTGAGGAGTGAGCCTCCGAGTAAAGGTCTGAAGGAGATGAGGCTGGGCCCAGACAGTTACATAGGAGGTAAATCCCAGCCCTGTCCCACAGCAAACTGTGAAACAGTGGGAAACTCACTTCACTCTCTGAGCCCTGGTCCCCTGCTTTGAAAGACAAGCAGACGTAGCCCAGTGTTTGTAACTGATCTTAAAGGTGGCTTCTGGCTCAGCTGCCGAACTCTTCTGGCCCTGAGCCGGTTTCCTCCCTCCAGTCTTGCTAGTGTAGATGCCAGAAGATAGACAAGTTGTCCCAACCCTGCAGCCTAAAGATATCACCTGTCAGCTCGGATGGGGCCTGGTTCCCTTAAGGACTTGTGCCTCAGTGGTTTCCCCAGACCTAAGCCTTCCCACGAGACCCCACCCTGCACCTGGTGCCCCTCCATGTTGTTCAGGACGATCCAGCACCAACATTCACGTTCCTTCTGACTCTCAGAGCCATTATCCAAAGCTCCACTCACCGGGACTGAGTTGAACCAGCAGGTCATAGGTTGGTGGCTGTGTGTGGGCCTGAATGGCCACCTTTCCTTTCGTATTGCATCATGCTCTTCAATGGAAAACAGGCTGTCTTTGTTTGTTGCCCTTGGCGACATCCACTGTTGCCACCCCACCCCACCCCACCCCCTCCCGCCTCCTGGTTGGCAGAGCCAAACTGACGGGGATCAGCGGAGGTTTCACCCTCTATCCTTCACAGCCCTCTACATTCCCTTTTACTTATCCCTCTGGGAAGTGGTTTTCCAGAATCCTTTCGTTATGGGTCTTTGTGCATCACAAAAGTAGCAGGTGTCACTGCTTCTTCCTGAGAGGGGAAAGTGGTGCAGTTTTCATGGTCCTGATTCAGGTCACCTTCCCACCTGAGGCGGATGGCACTGCCCTTTGACTCAGAGATCATTCGTCTTAATAACTCAAACTGCACACGGGTGATGAAAGAACTGGAGATTTTAAAAATCAGATAGAAAAATCTAAAATAAAACTCAGAGAGCAGCCGAAGAAGACCCACCATGAAAGTGCATGGTGGCTGAGAGGGCGAAGGCTCAGGACACAGGATAGAGTATTGGTTACACACACGCGCTTGGAACTTGCACGGACCTGAGTTTGAATTCTAGCTGTACAGCTTATAGCATGACTTTGGCAAGATACGTCACCTCCCCAAGATGCAGTTTGCTCGTCTCTGTGATGGGAAGAATGACGGCTCCCTGGATACATTGTGTTACAGGAGAGAGTACACACAGCCACTTAGTGTGTTGCCTCTGAGCAGGTAAGCACTCCCTGAGCGCTAGTCAGTGCCTTCTCCTAGGCAGTCAGCAAGGCTAGGGCCTAATTAAAAGTACAGGGTTTGAGCCAGGAAGCCTGGGCCTGAATTCTAGCTCTCACCTACTGTGCAGCTTTGAGCCAGGTATTGATACATCCTGTGCTCCACTTATTTCATCTGTAAAAGAGGAATTGTAACAGTTCCCACTGCCTAGTCAGTGTAAAAAGTAAATGAGCCAATTCACTTTTTAAAATATTTGCATGCTTGGGGCCACCAGGTAGCGTGGGGGTTCAGGTTCTGGATCCCATATATTCGACTCTGCGGTTCGCGTTCTGGACTCAGTGGCTGCAAAATCATGCCAGGCATGTGTGTATGCCCAAGAGCCGAAGAGGAGGGTGAAGGAGAAGGGGTGGTAATGAGGCCGTCCTCTGGGAGGTGGTTCCTCACTTTCCCTCTTTGTCTCTCTCCAGTGAGTGCACGCATCCTACGGCAAAAATCTAAAAACAAGACGAAAAGATATCTGCCTACCTATTGTGTGCCAGGCACTGTTCCAGAAACTACAGACTTCATTAATAATGAAGACAGGGCTGGCCCCACTCTCAGTGGTTGAATACTGAGCACAGGAAACAAAGTCCTATATTCCTGACCACTTTTCAAATCTGGTGGCTTGAAAAAAAAACACAATGGGCACATGTGCGTGTAGGCCCAGGATCCTGATGGGATGGAGGAATAGAGGGGAAAAGATTGTGATTGACCAGGCCTCATTGTGGGAGGGGTGGGGGGGATGCTTTCTCTGTCTGTCCCTCTTTTCACTCTGTTGTGTGCACCTGCCCTCTGGCAATTAAAAAGAAAAAGACAAAAGCCGTGGTGGAGCTTGCATTTGGTGGGGCGTACTGGTAATAAGTAAAACATATAATTCATGTAAAATCATTAAACATTAATGCTAATTAGATTAATTAGATGCATTTAACTGTTTATGTAAGTGCCTGTCTGCCATATGGAAAGTATTTAATAAATATTGGTTATTAACATTGATTACCAGGATGTTACTACCGCTCTTTCTAATACTACAAATAATAAAGTTTGACACTGTAAGGTATTATAGTTTATAATAAAAACCTGACACAAGGTAAAATAAGTTTTGCATTTCAGTACAGACAGTTTGAACATGAAAGAGCTATCTAAACGCTTGGACTGATGTAAAGAGCGTGTTATGAATTTTTCAGATGGCGTTCCTGAGCTGCGTTAGGACTCCAGTGCAGAATATAACTCATCTTAGCCAACATTGCTGCCAAGATTAGATCTGGACCCCAGAACTATATTCTTACTAGATTAGATCTGGACAACATTCCGAATTCAAGTCAGCACACTCCGTAGGACCACTGTCCGTGTGTGTGTGTTGTGTGTGTGTGTGTGTGGTGCCCCATAGTATACAATGATAATAATAATTTAGTTTCTTTGGGGCATAACAGGCAGCCTGTAATATCTTCCCAGCTCTCAAGTTTTGGGATTTTCTTGTTTTTAACATAGCGTTTTGGCAAGCAGTTGTTGTCTCTAAGTAACACAGAAGACGTCCCTTTTCAGCAAAGCCCCTTAAAAAGCTTCCAGGCTCTCAGGCATTTGACAAACACACAGGTTTTTTTTCTTTTTCCTGCAACACTGAGCTGTGAAGTCAAGGTCACTGCTTCCCAGAGAGCTCAGCTGCACAAGAAGTTCACGGCTGCTGCTCGGCCGGAGCCAGCCCTGACCTTCTGTGCAGGGCTGTGCTTCGCTGCCTGGCTCTTGGGCCCTTGCTTTTCTCTTCCATTGGCATTCCGGGCAATAAAGAGGCTTTTGAAATTATAGAGTGGGAATTCCTTCCCTACCTTGAGTCACCAGGCCTGCCTGCAAAAATTGGATTCTTGCAATTAATTTTCACACTGTTTCATCTCTCTCTGCTTTCACTCCTGTTTTGTTTTGTTTTTTTGTTTTGTTTTTTTTTTTTTTTTTTTTTTTTTTTTTTTTTTTTTCTGTGTCAAAGTGTTTGCATAGTTGTTTTTTCCTCTGCTCACTAGGTCTTGCTGTTTGTGATTCTGAGCTGACAGGTCATGATTGCCATCAATATTTCAAGGACACATGGTACCTCTTCCAAATGAGCTGCTTCAGTTCTCTGTGTTCATAAGTCATCTGAACGAAAATGGCTAGACTCTATTATGTACTTTCTGGAACATAATTTAAATGAAATGTTATGGCAGAGGCTCGTTAGGTAAAAAAGATAAGCGCATTGTTGGTGAGGGGCAGGTTATACAGCGGTTAATGGCATAGGTTCTCGTGTCAAGCAGGCTGGATTCAGGTCCTCTGCTCTGCCACTTACAGTGCTGTGCAAATATGAGAGACAAACATTGTATGTCGCTACTCGATATATACTGAATGTCTGCACTCTGTGGCATACACTGAAAGATTTGAAGACATAATAGTAGGGAGGACAAGTGTAGACATCAGAAACCATGTGGGAGGGGTGGATAGTGGTGGGTTGGTGGGAGGGGCTCAGGAAAAAAGCATTTAGCAAACCTACGAATGTAAGGGATTTTTTTTTAATTTTAAGAAATGTATATGATAATATTCTTGATTTGCTTACCACGCACTACATGTCTGCCTTGAAAAACCATGTTGTATGCCCTAAAGATGTGTAACAAGCCAATGTACATAAGAAATTATAAAATAAAATTTAAAAAAAATTAAAAAGGAATGAAAGGCAAATTCTGTAAATGCACAGTCAACTCTTTTTGAAATAATCTCTTCAATCAGCCTCCAGGATTTCACTCTCAGCTCCTCTCTTTCTCCTACACTATCGCTGATCATCTCATGCAATGTCATCAACTACTTACATTCTGATGTGGCCCAAACCAAATTTGTCCCTCACACCTAAGGCCTATGTCCACCTGCCTCTGGGTATCTCATGTCGTCATCCCACCTTCGTAGAGCGCCAGGGACCTCCTGTAGGGCCTTGGTGAGGTTGGGATTTAATATCAGATTTGGTCACTCCTCTTGCCCTGCACACTGAAGCCTCACCAACTTTGCAAGCACATGGCCTGGCACATGGAGAAATTGCTTCCCAAGTATTTGTCTGGCAGGGTCCTTGCTGCCTTTTGATCTTTGTAAAAGATTCTGTCGAGAGGAACAGTACATAGGGAGAAGTACTGATTCTCACACCGTTCTAGAAATTCCCAAATCTCCCCCTGGATGAAGCCTGAGCCTTATCTTTGTGCAGTCCCTGCTCAGTGGTTTTCTGAATGGCTTTTTTAGGCATGAGTCTTCATTGGAGAAGGTTGCAAGAAACAGCTCTGCAGTGTGTTGCTGGATCCATGAAAGACCCTGTTAAAGAGCTCTTTGTTTCATCACACGGACTCCTCTTTTTTTTTTTTTTTCTTTTCTTTTCTTTTCTTTTTTTTTTTTTTATGGACTCCTCTTTTTTAAGTACTGCAGATTTTTCCCTTCTGTGCCCTTTTAAAAAAGGCCAGGGAAGGGCAGAGGGATGTGTTTTGTTTGTATGTTTGTGTGTTTGTTTTGGACCCCTGGTTCATGTAAACTACTGATCCTGGCTGTGTCTGCATTGTCTGTCAGGCAGCATTTGTGACCCATTTCTAATAAAGGAAAGGACCTTACAGCACATGTTTTCTTGTATTAACTTATTACCTAGCCTCCTCTGACCTTTCTAGCTTTATTTTCCACATATATTTTTATTTTATTTTATCTTGTGTGTATTTATATAATCCCCCTTTAAATCTTTGCTAGAGCAAGGTAAGATATGAATAAATAAGATGTCCTGCAAACCTCACACTCAATTCTGCTTAGGCCCTTCAAAAAATTACTTATAAATAGTATTGCTGTCTGAAAAAGGCCACGACAATGTTGCTGCCACGGCAGGCTTTTCAGTGTTCCTTAAAGGAGCCAAGGCCAGTAGGTGCACTGAGTCTAGGGATGGCACTTAACAAAGGGGGCACACAGACCTGGTATACGACAGAGATGGCTAATTGTGGGGAAAGCTCCCTCCAAGATGCCAGCACATAGAGGCACTTAATAAATGGACTGCCCACAACCCCAGCTTCCAGTCCATCCTAACACGAGTCCTATCAATCTGCGTGCCCAAGTGCACCTGCGATGCATCATTTCTCATTTCCCTCCACACCAGGAAGCACTGACACATCCTTCTGAACTCTGGCCTGTATTAGGTAGCCCTCTTTCAGTGCTATCCACCACAGCGAGGATAACCTCTGTGAAAGGTTAATCCTCTACTCAAAGCCCTTTAAAAATGGCTGTGAACTCACCTGAACTCTTTAAGGGGCATGAGAGGTCCTCCTTACCAGCCCACCCACCTCACCAACCTCCCCTTCCACCTTCCTCGCTGAGCCAGCCGTATTCAGCTTCGTCTAGCTCCTCACAGTCGCTGAAACCCTTGCCCTGGCAGCCGCTGCTGCCTGAAACACTCTCCTCCAGCTGTCTACATGGCTTCCCTACCAGACATTTTAGCCTCAACCTCGCTAACCCCTCAATGCCTCTCTGATAGAAGTATC
This sequence comes from Tupaia tana, assembly GCA_026018925.1. Classification (NCBI taxonomy): domain Eukaryota; kingdom Metazoa; phylum Chordata; class Mammalia; order Scandentia; family Tupaiidae; genus Tupaia; species Tupaia tana. Next base: position 167,926,723 of record JAKSZU010000006.1, on the reverse strand, counting down.
TCCCACCATCATAGACAGATCATGGCTTCTCATGATCTGTCATGAGCTCCATGTACCAAATACTGTTCCCTTCAGTGCCCTTTCCAATCCCAGTGCCCAGGACAAAAAAGGTGGACACTTGAGTACTTGCTAAAAGAAAGACAACAGGAAAGGAAGAAAGGTCTTGGAAGTTCTCAATGATCGGCACTAGTGTGGTGTTACTAGGGCTCCTGTTACACTCAAGGTCATATGGGTTTAATCTGAGTCAAGATTTTGTGGTTGAAGACATCACGCTCCTGGGAGGCTGAGCCCTCAGTGTGCACAGTAGAACCATTCCCCAACATTTGAGACAGATTTACTTTAGATTGGTGCTGTCGCCCAGCCTAGTGTTTGCAGCCATGCGCCATGATCTCCACTCGCTAATTTAGGGCATACCTAGATTTCCAGTGCACGGTTCCCCTCTCGGCAATGTAGGACACAAGCCAGGGGACTTGGACGTCCCCAGATGGTGCCTCTCGACATCCTGGCTCCAGAGAAAGTGGTCTCTCTGGGTGCATACTCTCTCTTTTCTTCTGGGTCACTCCCATTTGTTCTCATTTCACTATTTTTGTCTCTGGTAATTGTCTGGGCGGAAATTCACCAGAGTTCAGTGTTTTAATATTATTGGATTTTACAAAGAAGAGAGGTGAGGAGGTGGTCACCAGTGGAATGATGGAGCTCCATGGACGCAGGAATCCAGGACTGAGAGGCATCCTGACCCTGGCAGGAGGGTGACAGAATGCACTGTGTCTCAGGACAGTGATTCTCACAAGGCTGTCCTGAGTGCTCAGAAGCTACCAGCAGTGTCAAAGTGAAGTGATAGTCTGCCGAGTGTAAGTTAAGAGACGAGTTTCAGTCTGGCCAAGCCACTTTCCTCCCTGGATTTTGGTTTCTTTATCACTATGATGAAACTATTGAACCCATAAGATTTCCAAGCTCAATAATTTCTTTTTTTGTTTAGTATTTTTTTATTTCAATGCCTCTTATACATTTAATCACATATGTCACTTAACTTGCAATGAATATTCCAACATGTATACATTTCTCACCAGTCTGATTGAGAATACTATACACGTTATCTTCAACAGATAATAACCCATTTCTTTGTCCCGTAAGGGAGATAACAGATCAAAACCACAATGAGATACCACCTAACCCCAGTCAGAATGACTGAGCTCAACAATTTCGATATATGGGGCCAGCAGGTGATGTGGTGGTTAGGGTGTTGGAATTCCCACATGGCCGACCACGGTTCAAGTCCCGGACCTGGTGGCTTGCTTTCCCACTTTCCCTCTCTCTCTGTCTTTCTCTGGCAAAAACTCATGTGAAATAATAATAATAAATAAATAAAATAATTTTTAAAATTGTTAAAAAAAAATTCAATATAAAGACATGTCCTTTACCACATCTCCGCTTTATGCCCCTCTAGTAAATGTTTAATGGTCTGCAATCAGTTTTGGAGTCACATTAGCGACGTTAACTTTCTGTATTTGACAACTGTTCTCTCTAATTATCCACTGAGAGAGGAGGAGCTGAGGGAGACGTGAATGAGGACTGGCGAGAGGTCGTGGCAGTTTGTGTTGTACTTCCACCTGCTTTGTCAAGTAGCGAGCAATTAGTCTCACAGCAGAAGAGCAGCCCGTCACATGTGAAGCAAGTAATCTAAGTCAGAACCGCTGCTGGGGGGCCAGCTCCCGCCCCTGCATCCCCACCCTCCCTGGAATATGGTGCTCACCCTCAGGCAGAGGCTGACTTATTTTATGTTGTAGTAGGTTGTGCGGCCAGTGCCATATTTTATAGAGAAAGAGAGGAAGGCTTGGAGAGGGGGAATGCTCAGTGCATGGTTTTAGGTGACCAGTAGAGCAGACCCTCAATCCTGGCCCCCCTGACTATACCAAATAGCTCCCAGTGTTCCCAGCAGGCAGGAGACTGACTGAGTACCTTGGAGATTTGTAGACCTGAAAAAGCCCACGTGGTTGACCTGGGAAGGTGATGCCTATTTGGGACCAGGTAAACCTACTTCTCAGTCCCTGCTTGGTGGCTTCAGGCACACTGTGCAATGACGGAGTTTGTTTTCTCATATGCAAAGTAAGGATGACACCATCTTGTGTTTTCTTGAAGAGAAAGTAGATGCCTAGACACAGTGCCTGCTTCTTAGCAGTTACCTTTAAAAAAAAAAACTTTTTTTTAAAGTATTTTTTAGTTTGGGGTCTCCCCCCTTTTCAATAAGGGGAAGGATTGAATCATTCTGAATTCTTCAGCTTTAAAGGCAGGTTGGCCCACCTCTTCCAGGATTCTGTACCAGCCTCTCCCCTCTTAGTCATCAATGTGTTTTTCCTTATTTCTAACTGGGGTCACCCCTATTTTTGTCTTATGTCATCACACATGCTCTTTTGAATGAAAACCCAGGCCAGAGACACAGATGAGCGTCTGAGCTTCCTCACCGGCCTGGAGGATTCCTGAGCATGGGACAGCTCCTTAGCCAGGAAGAGGGCAGGAAGGCCTTGTCTGCTGAGGCCCCTGCACTTGTCCAGCTCAGTAGACTGGTGTGGAAGCCACAGAATTGATCTTCCTGGGGTCTCCACCGCAGGGTCTGACTACCTGCATGAGACAGAAACCACCCTGGGGGGCGCCTAAGACAAGCCATACTAGTAAGGAATATCTGAAGCCAAACTTGGGGCTTGGTTGGATTCCCCAAACAGTGACTCTAAGTTGTTGGCACCCAGCAAGACAGTGCTACCCTGAGAGGGGCTGCAGAGAGGACATTGACAGGGCCCATGCTAGGAAACTCCCTGAATGCCTGAGAGTCCCCAGATTCAGACCACAGGTGTCAGTTCCTAAAAGTAGGGAGAGCCCCTGCCAGGAGCCATGTCTGTTACTGCACACCCGTCTGCCGGGGTCCAGTCTTTTATATCTAAGCCTCCCAACTCTTTGCTTCATTGTTGTCCATGGCTAAAATTAGGGTGGGTCATGTCACGAGTGCGTGATCTGACCTATGGCGTGACCATCACCCCAGCCATGGATAACACTAAGCTTGTTTTCTTCATAGTGTGGACTCCCTACACTCACAAAAAACTCATATGAACAACTGTCTTTGTAGAGTTCTCAGTATTGTCTCCACTCCTTTCTTGTGGGGAAAGGAAGGGATGTAGAGCTGGGGCAATGAGAAGTACTAGACAGGTGTATCTCCACCTGGTGTTTTGTGGTATATGCGAGGGGGCCCCAGAAAGTTCATGAAAAATACATATTACAGAAAAGACCTTGAATGGATTTCAAGATTTTTTTTTTTGCACCAAAATAAACCCTGTACATCAATTTAATTCCAGTTTTCCAGAAGTGTTTGAAGTCCCCTCATAGAAATCTCTAGCCTCTTGCAAAGGGTATACCAATTTCAGTATGAAATTTGGGGTAGGACTATGTGTCATATATTATAATAAGTTGACACAACTTTTGTTATATGTGTATGTGTGTGCAGATATGATGTTTGTGCAAAATACAGATAAGCAAAGAAGAAAATTTATATGTAATCTCAGCCCTTCCCCAACTACTGTAATAATTTGGGGGCTATCCTTCCAGTCCTTTTGCATACATAATCCTTCCCCCAAAATTATATTCTACATATAGTTTTGAAACTGCTTCCTTCCTCCCTCAAAAACAGAGTATGTGGAAAATAATGCAAATATTTCTTAGTGGTTCCAAATGATGGGTGTAAACCTCACTTCCTTTCTCTTCTATAATCATGGTGCCTTTAAGGCCTTACTTTATTTTTTCTGTTGTTGGCTACAGTCTTCCTTGAAATCTTGCCTCTTCATTTAGTTTGTCTATGGCCTCCTGTCATGGTGGCTATTTCTTGCTGCTCTCAATGAGCCTCCATGGAATAGACTTCATTTTCCTTTCTGTATTATTTCTAGTTTTATTTTACTTGAAAATCATGCAGCCTCTAGTGTTTGGACTGTGTATAAATGGAAAGCCAAGTTTTTCTTTTTACAAATTTACTCCTAAACTTGGAGTAGAGAGCCCTGAGTAACGGCCTGAAGGCCTTAGCATAGCAGACTGTGCCTGGGTGTGATTAGAGTCATCTTCAACCCGGAGCTCAGTGTTTACCCCACAGAATGAGTCTAGGTCTCTGGGACATTTCATCACTCTTTATAGGAAAAACAAATGTGCTGGTCATTCTGGGAAGTGGCCTCCTACCACATTTCACAGGAGAGAGAGATTCTTCTAGCTGTCCGATAGTTCCTGCTGTAGTCCATTTTCCTATTCCTATAACTGAATACTAGAAGTGGGTAATTTATTTTTAAAAAGAAAAAAAAATACAAGGTTATTCAGTTCAGGGTTTTGGAAGTCCAAGGTCAAGTGGCTGCATCTAGTGAGGGTCTTTCCTTTGGTGGGTCCTCTATACAGTCCCAGGGTCTCACATGATGAGAGACTGAGAGCATGTATCTGGTATGTGTGTGTCTCTCTCTTTTTCTCTCTCTCTCCCTCCCTCCCTCCTTCTTCTTATAAAGCTACCAGTATTCAATCACGGGGGCCCACCCTGATGAACTTATCTAATTCTAATTATCTCTCATAAGCCTTACCTCTTTTTTAGATTTTTCCATAGGGCACATGCACTTGCCAGGGGAAGAGAGGGAGAGGGAAAGTGAGAACTCACCCCTCAAGGGGGACGACCATGCCACAATCTCTTCTCTTCCATTCTCCTTTTGGGATTTTGGACATGCACAACATGCACCCAGAGTGTTTTTGAAGCCACTAGTTCCAGAATTTGAACCACAGAGTCAGCCATGTGGGATCCAGCACCTTGACCACCACATTACATGCCGGCCAAAGCCTTACTTCTTAATACCATAGTTGGATCAAGTTTCCACTCTCTTAATACTGTCACAATAGCAACCAATTTTTAACACAAGGATTTGAGGGAACACATTCAAGCCATAGTAGTTTCTGACTGTGTGAAACTTTTCGAGGGTCAGATGCCTCATTCTTTTCTCCATGGTTTAAAGGTTTACGTAAAATAAAGACAATGTCAGAAGTGAAATGATTGCAGCCTTGTAGGCAGAAAAGAAACGTGAAGCTTTGGCGAAGCATGTTGTTGTCTTGTCCCACTGCCGGTATGACAAACACTGACTTGGTGAAGAAGTTGAGTTTGGGCTTCATTCTCCATGAATGCGCATTATTGATCACCTTTAAATTCTTTAGACCCATTAAAACAAGTTTAGCTACAAATAAACACACAAGCAATACAAATATGGAAACCCCACACACGCAGGGACCTCCCTTTGGTGAGATCGCTGTAGGCATAAATGAATCACGCTCAGATAGTTTGCATCTGTGAGGTTCATGTGAACTTTGAGGCTACCAGACCTCAAGGCAAAAATAGATACCCTTCAAAGCCTTTGTAGCTTCCAAGAGTTATTCATGTGGAAACCAAATGAAGATGTTGATTCACATGAAAGAGACCTCACAACTACAACAAATGACTCTGAGTGAGTCTAGCCAAATGCGAGAAAGTGTTAACTTTTTCATCTATGATTGAAGGAACGTGATTGTAATTACTGTAGCATCCTGGGGCAGTTTTAAGCACTTAGCTTTAAGCACTACAGTTTAGCCTTTTGAACAGCAAACTCATGTTTCAAATTACAGCAAATATCTCTATTAATGCTCTCTGTAATTCCTTCTCAACCTGCTCCTAAATTGCACCAGGCTGGGGCTGTGAAAAATGCCATGTGGAAAGCTTCCCTCTGTTTTCCTTTGAGAGGTGGTTGTGAATGGTACCAGCCAGTGGGAATAGGACATTTGTGCTCTAAAAACCTCTTGTTTTATTGAGTATGTAACTTACTGACCGATGTTAAACATCTGAAATAAAAATTTTAATAAGTCCATAGAAATTAGGATACAGAAGCATTGGACTTGAAGAACTTTACTTCTTCTGGGTGTTTTCTGAAGGGGTGTTATAGTAGGAAGTACCTCTCCAATGACATTGTAGCTTTAACCTTGCTCCCAGAAAAGTATTTGAAAATGGTTTATCTATGATGCTACGTTTCTGGTGGATTTACTAGAATATGTTTTCTTATTTACTTCTTCATTGATTTTTTTTCATTCCTGTGAAATATATCAGGATGAACTGGTTTATTTTTATTTCTTAGCTTGAGGAAGAACTTAAATCCTAAGTAATTAGTTTATAGCTTAAGATGTTTTTAAGCACCTAAGGATATTTTTTTCAGATTACTAGCTAGTAGTATAAATAGTTCTCATCCATTCTTGTGTTGGGAATGGTATCCCTACTCTCTCATGGAAACTAAGTTTCTGCTTTTAGCATGACTAATCCCAGTAAAAACAGGAAATGGTTTGTTGATTTTTTTTTTTGTACCAGAAGGTATATGCATGAGAGAAAACGAAAGAGAAAGCACACATGTAATGGCACATAGCCCCCAAGGGGCCTGTTTTCCTCCATTCTCCATCCTTATCAGGATTCTGGACATATGCATGCACGTTCAGTGTGTTTCTCAAGCCACTGGGACCAGGGTTTGAAACTTGGTCGGACTTATAGAATCCAATTTCCTCTGTTCAGCATTTAACCACTGCACTACAGGGCCAGCCCAGGATGTGGTTTATCTATCAAAAGTTATACTCCATGGGACCAACATAATGGCTACGTCGTTGGACTTCCATGTAGTCGACCGCAGTTCGAGCCCCAGACCCAGTGGCTTAAACTCACACCAGACACATGTGCATGTGTGCCCAAGATCCCGAGAGGAGAATGGAGGAGAAAGGGATTGTAGCGTGGCCATCCCCCCGGGGAGTGGTTTCTTGCTTTCTGTCTCTCTGTCTCTCTCTGTCTTTCTGGTGAGCGCAATCGCCCTATAGCAAAAAACCTCTCAAAAAAAAAAAAAAAAAAAACACACACTCCTGATTTTGCAGATGATGTACTTCCTTTCCTATCACCTCCCTTCTGCATGCAAGTGACTTGATTCATAATGCAATCTTTCCTGAGTGTGAGGGAGTATAGACAAAGGCCAAAGGCCTTCTTGTTGAGACAGCTCACAAAGGCAGTGGATGGACTGAGCTCCCAACATGCTGAACCAGACAGTGTCGAATGGCTCCTTGGGGCCACAGGTCTCTGCAGGTCTTCATCCTTGGGTCGCTTCCTATCACCTACCCTCTCCAAGACCTCATGTTCTACTGGACCTGGCATAGTATTGAACATTCCTTATGAAATCTAGACAAAGGATTTTGTATTTCCTTTGAGCCCTTTGAACATGTTGTCTGGCTTTGGTTAAATCTTTGCTGGCATCACTATCAATTCTTCAGTCAGCTTAACTAGATCCAACTGGTTCCTGGTTAGAAATCCTGGTTTCTTACCTCTGTGGCTTGTGGCAGAGATAACCCTCAGAGAATCTGAGCCTTCCCTGTGCCGTCTTCACCCTAGCTCTGCTCATCAGCTTCTCCGAGATTCAGTGGTCCACTTTCCTCTTCCCACCTCCTACTCATTCCTTACATTTCTCAGTAAGTATATTTCATGTTTCCATCACTACATTCCCACTGTCACCAGCTTAGCTAAGTCTCAGGATTCCCTGGCCTGGACCTTGTCTGTTTATAACAAATCTCCTCCTCAGTAGTTTATTTTGTACATGTATATGCACATGTTTATTTGATAAAAAAATTACTGTTATGTAAGCATATATGTTACTTCATATACAATTTCAAAAATACAAATAAGTAAGATTAAAGAAGGAAAGACATCATAGTCTCACCACCCAAAGGTGATGACTCATTCTCCAACCCAACAGGCCTCTGCACATCAAAGCACCTGTTTTAACCCTTCCACATATCTTCTCTTCTTTAGAATAAACATCCCTGATTTCCTTCTAGTATTTTCAGATTGCTGATTTGGGCCTCTCATCCAGGTCTCTGGGTCTCTGCTCTTGGCCCTGTTCTGTGGTTTCTCAGTCCACAAATGGCACCTCTCAGCACTGAATTGAACTCTGCAGTGTGGAGCTGACAGCACCCACCTTGGAAAAAGAGTATCCAGGGGCCAGAGGGTAGCACAGCAGGAATACAACAAGACCCACAGGGGAAAGTTGCGAGCGTGCATTCTGGGGCCTCTGTCTGCACACAAGCATGCACACTTGCCCGTGATCTGGGCCAGCTGAGGTTGGGGATGGATCATGGTGTACAGACCCTGTTAGGGATTCCTCTCTGTCTCTCTGCCTGTCTCTCTGTTGCTATGTCTTTCTCTCATGGAAAAAAAAAAAAAAAAGACATAAACTTTAAAACAACAGAACAAAGAGAAAATAGCCACCTTAAAGCTACCCTCGCTTTTTTTTTTTTTCTTTTTTAGTGTTTGCTATATAGTATCCATGCACTTGCCAGAGAAAGAGGATAAATGAGAAATCACTCCCCAGGGTGATGGCCATGCCAAAAGTCCTTTCTCTTCCAGTCTCCTCCTGGGCTTTTGGGCACACATGCGCATGAACCTGGCGTGACTTTGAAATCACTGGGTCTGGAACTGGAACCACACAGTTGGTCAGGTGGAATCAGGGTCCTTAACTTCCACACCACCTGCTGGCCCATTGCCCTCACTTGCATGATAGCTGTGAGGCTGAACTGGACCATAACGAGTGCCTTCTGGACTGAAACTCTCTTAACTTTGTGAACATGTCAACCATTATAAATTTGCTTGCTTTCACTTCTACTAGCTCCTCAATGGCAACTGAAAGATCATAAATATATATTTTTTTGTTTCCTAATTCAAGTAGTTATGAGGCCTGTTGCATTTATTTCACATAGACAAAAAAAATATACATTATGGCAGAAGGACTGGGAATAGCCTGACTTAGGCCGTTATAGAACCCATGAAGACCACCGTGACCAGTGCTTTTCTTTACGAGCCTTCCCGTACCTTTGTTAAAAATCTGTCTTAGAATCTTACTCCAGTTTAATGTCAAGTCTCTCTTCCTTAGTTTGCAGCTTCCATTGTCTCCTTGTGAAAAATTGGACCTGATTTACCATCTCTGATATTTGGGCACATCTCTGATTTACTGCCATTCCTTCAGATCTCTGATTTACTGCCATTCCTTCCAGATCCTTGACAGCACTGTGGTGACCTCATTTTCCAGATCTTAAACCCTCAGGACGTGATCTGTTGAAGCCAGAGGACTTGACTTTCGTTGTAGCAGAGCTCTCTTCTGTACTATTTTGGGTCTTAGTATTAGTTAGACTTGTCCCTGCCATGCCCCTCCTTCTCAATCTGACAAGGAAAATAGAAACAAAACAGTATTTCTGCTTTGTTATCCATCAGTGTTAACCTTTGTCTCAGTGGCCAATTAGTCTCTTCTTCAATCACTTCCAGTTTTCAACTATAACTAAAGTAAGTCATTTTTGTCCTCACCATGTTCCGTAAGTGCAAACCTGTCCTGAGTCTTGTGAACAGTTATGATAGATTAATATCAGTGTCCATCCTTGACCAACTGTGAAGGTTTAAGACTATATTACTTAGCCTGTCCAAAGTAATAGGGTCTTAAATTAACCCTGTACTAATATCTGAGTGTTTGCACAGTGGGACAAATACAAGGTCTAAAATGCATTCCTTCGCTCGTACCTGTCAGAGAGGTCCCTTCCTATGTGTAGAACCTTTCTGTCAGAGCAGCTCTGGAGGGATGGCAACATTCTGCAGTGGTGAAGTGAAACTTAGCCTGATTTCTGGAAGCACCAAGGAAGAATAAAAAGCTACATGGCCGAGACCTAGACACTCTTGATTCTCAAGTCCTGTTTGGGACCAGTCTATGAACAGAGAAATGTATGGACAAAGGTGAAGACAGAGAAACACACTCTCTAAGTAATAAGTTTGGGGCCCTAAATTCCAATGTATTCCCTCCATGAGCCAGATTAGAACATGTAAAGTCTTCTTTGTTTAAGCCAGAGTTAGATCCAGGGCACAGTATCAGAACAGCCTACTTGCCTCTTTCCTTTTAATCCTGATAAGGGAAGGTTATTTCAAAGAAGTGTAAATACAAAACTGAAATGAGAATCAGAACAAGAAAGCCCTAAGCTTCAGATCAGAACTAGTTGAAATCAGGGTAGCTGGAGAATACTCTGAGCTCTCTTGCTTGGCCTTTAAGAGAAGAGCTAGGGTGGAGAAAGACAGAGAGTAAGGAGAGAGGGAGAAGGAGCCAGGCTTTCTCCCAAGCAGCCTCCACCCTCCTCTTGCCCCTTTATGCTGACTCGTACATCTCAAACATGAAAATAAAATCAGGGAGATGGCCAGCGTGGCCTTTTTCAAAGAAGGAACATCCCTGTTTTTACATGCATTGAGGCATCGAGAGTAGGAGGTGAAGCTCCCCAAAGTGAAGCCCACTGTGTCCCGAAACTATAGCTCAGTCAAGTGTATTCATCGCTGAATCCGACCCACATGTGGTAGAAAGGTAGAGGTGTTAAGAGACGTTCCTTCCCTAGTCAGGTTTGGGAATTGTTACATAGATACTTGGTCTTGGAAAACAGCAATACGTATTAGAATACTAAGTCTCGGGGCCAGCAGGTGGTGTGGTGGTTAAGGTGCTGGACTCCCACATGGCCAACTGTGGTTCAAGGCCCAGATCTGGCAGCTTGCTTTCTCACTTTCCCTTTCTATCTTTCTCTGTCTCTTTCTGGTCAAATTAAAAAATAATAATAAAATAAATAATTCAGAAAAAAGAATATTCAAGGCTTTAAAAAGTCCTGTGACAGAGGAGAAAGTTTCCTGGAATCTTTTGTTGGTCATTCCCCATTATCACTTAGAAGAGGGTTCCATGGGAAACATTGTAGAAGACCACCAACCTTCATTGATTTATTCTGTGACAATGAGTTCACCAGATAGATATATTTGAAGGTAGATGAAAGAAATAGCCCATTTTTCTATGTTCTCATACGTTGGTTCCATGCTCAGTTTTTTTTTTTTTTTTGGTCGGCTTTTGATTTTTGTCATAGTTGCATGCATTCCCCAAAGAGGAGAGAGACAGAGGACAGAGAGACAAAAAGTAAGAAATCACTTCCCGGGAGGATGTCCACACAGCAATCCCTTCTCCTCCCTTCTCCTCTTGGAATTTTAGGCATGCACACACTCATGTCTAGCATGATTTTCAAGATGCCTGGTCCAGGACTTGAACTGCTGTCAGCCATGTGCAAGTCCACCACCTTACCTACCCATCATGCCACCTCCTGGCTCTCAGCTTTGTTTTTAGCACCCCTTCTCCTGTCTATATGCATTCCTTGGAGCACTCGTTTCAGTTCTGTAGTTATAACTACATATAAATATGACTATTCCTTAATCTATTTTCTAGCCCTGATCTCATTCCTGAAGCGCATCCCCACATTTCCAACTCTGCATTCACTAGCCCTTCCACCTGGCATCAGGCATGTGCTGTGAATTTGACAGGTCCAAAATGCAGTCTCTTCTTCTCCAGACGGACTTTTCTTCCTCTCTTGTTGTTAATAGCATTATCACCCTCCATCACTCAAGTCAGGAACCTAAGCCGATTGCCAGGCTCTTCTTCTTTAGTTCTTGCACATAACCTTGTCAAAAGTTAGGTATTTTATCTCTAAAGACTTCTCTGTTTCCACAGACATAGTCCACATTCATTTTTTCTTTGCACAATTATGAGAGGTTCAGATAAATTATGGGATCTGTAGAATTTTTGCAGGGAAAGAGGACTTGGCATGAGAACTCTTTATGTGTCTGTTTATCAAACAAAAATTATAAATCACAGATATGCTTGGAAAAATGTTAAGGAGACCCTAACATGAATATAATGAACAGGATAAGGTTTAAAGCTATTAATCAAGAGAAGCAGGAATGCCCCAATTTTCCCATTGGTCTCTCTTCTCTGTAGAATTTTGGAAGGATCTCAACACATGAATGGAAATGACCATGGGAAATCAGCACATCATTTTTAATATTTTTCTCTTTTTTATGATAGAGCATGTGCATGTGAGAATGAGAGAGATAAGCATGTGACTGTGACCAGCCAGTTACACTACAGTCCCCTTTCTCCAGTCCTCTAGCTCATCAGATCCTGGGCTGGAGATTCCCAGCTGTGATTGCCATGTGGGTTCAGCTTCTCTTGAGCAGTACATTATTGCTGTGCATTTTATTAAAGCCTAAGCAAAGTTACTAAATACAATTTGTTTTTTTTTTCTTTCATACAGTTTCTTAGGATCTCAGTTGTGGATAGTTACTGTGTATGAAATAAAGTTCTGAGTTATTGATTATTCTAGTTTGACTTTTGGGTTTGTATGTTTCCTTTAATCATTCATTCAGCATCACAAATAAGTTATACTAAGGGCTGGCAGGTGGTATGTTGGTTAAGACAGCTGGACTCTCACACAGCTGACCACGGTTCAAGTTCTGGACCTGTCAGCCTGCTTTCTCACTTTCCTTCTCTCTCTCTCTGGTCAACTTCAAAAAATAAAAATAAAATAAAAATAATGGCAATGAATGAAAATATTTAAAAAAGAATAAGTTATAATTAAAGTCCTTTTGAACATACACTCATTTAGTCTAAAGAAAATTGTATTGTCCACTTCTCAAATGGGAAAGAGTTGGGTCTCAGAAAAGCTAACTCACTTTCCCAGCATAATCAGTTCATAGCTTGAACTAGACTTTGGACTGCAAGCATTGATCACTTTGTACTATACCCTACCCACATCTGAACATGCCTAACTGGGTTATGTTCAGTAGATGAGAGAAGGACTTCCAGCCTTTGCATAAAGAATACTAGTGTGGGGACCAGCAGTTAGCGTAATGGCTGTGTCGCTGGACTCCCACGTAGTCGACCACGGTTCGAGTCCCGGACCCAGTGGCTTAAACTCACGCCGGGCGCGTGTGCGTGTGTGCCCAAGATCCCAAGAGGAGAATGGAAGAGAAGGGATTGCGGCATGGCCATCTCCTCTGGGGGGTGATTTCTCGCTTTCTGTCTCTCTGTCTCTCTCTGTCTGTCTGGCGAGTGCACCCGCCCTATAGCAAAAACCTCTCCAAAAAAAAAAAAAAAAAAATTAAAAAAAAAATGAATACTAGTGTGGATTAGCACTAGTGTCACCAGACAGGGCCAGAGAAGCCTGACACGCACAGGTGACCTACAGCATCAAGCCCGTGTACCCTCATCACAGACCACAAAGGAGCGCGCCTGCCCTGTCAGATGAAGTCACTGAGCTTAATTTGAACATTGGCATGCAGCAAAAGTGTGCCCTGTTTCCATTCCCAGTACAGGTTGCAGGAGTTTTTCTCTCTCTCTCTCTCTTTTTTTTTTTTTTTCTTGGAGAGGTTTTTATTTTTTTTTTTTTTGAGAGATTTTTGCTATAGGGCGCATGCGCTCGCCAGCCAGACAGAGAGAGACGGAGAGACGGAAAGCGAGAAATCACCCCCCGGGGGGGATGGTCACGCCGCAATCCCTTCTCCTCCATTCTCCTCTTGGGATCTTGGGCACGTATGCACACGCACCCGGCGTGAGTTTTAAGCCACCGGGTCCGGGACACGAACTGTGATCGACTACGTGGGAGTCCAGCGACATAGACATTACGCTAACTGCTGGTTCCCTTCTTGGAGAGGTTTTTGCTATAGGGCATGTGCACTCACCAGAAAGACAGAGATAGAAAGCGAGAAATCACCCCCTGGGGGGATGGTCCTCCATTCTCCTCTCAGGATCTTGGGCATGCACACACATGCATCTGACATGAATTTAAGCCACTGGGTCTGGGACTCAAACCACGATCGACTACATGGGAGTCCAGTGGCATAGCCATTACACTAACTGCTGGTCCCAGGACTTTCTTAATATATAATATGTCTAGATCTAATTGTTGGGTTCGGTTTTGTCCGTATGCAGAAGCTATATTTCCTGATTTACAGCACCATAAAGAAACAACAGTGAAAGACACCTCAAAATTCTCAGCAGAAGAATATAGACAAAGCTCCTGTAGGTCCTTTTGAAGAATTCCAGGGATGAAAACCCATGGGCTTTATCATAGTATGATGTGAAGATTGGAAAATTCTTTTCTAGTTTCCAACCATAGAATCTTATTGATTTGCTTTAAGTAGAATTTCCCTTTGTTTGTTTCACTTGAGCATAAAGAACTGGTCTTCCACCATTCTCTGAATAAAACCATTTCAAGTGTGTGGAGAGTGTGATCAAATCACTCCTCATTCTTTCCTTCAGGCTAAAATTCCACAATTGCTTTACCCTGCTTCAGAGCATCTATTTTCTACCCCTTGAATTGTTTTTACTTCTCGGGAAGCTGTTCAGTTGCTTGGTTGCATTGCCTTTTTAAAACAAAGAGGTCAGAATTGGGCACAAATCTAACAAGGGTGTGACTAATGTGGCGTATTAGCAGAGAGATTGCTTCCTGGACTCTGCACGTCTCACCTGCCTTGGCATACACTAGCTGGTTATTGTAGTCATCCGTCCTTTTTTTAAAGAAAAGGAAAACATCCTACTCCAAAAGTGACTGCAGTAGAGAGAAAAATAAATAACTTTGGTAGCCTCACCCAGTCTGACTCCTTGCTATGCAGAGAAAAATGTTCTCGCTTTGGAACTTGGGAGGTGGTTGCAATGTTTGTACTGGGGGAAAGTGCAGTGCTGTGGGTTGTAGGTACTGGCTCTGCACGTGCGAATAGAATACACACCCTCTGATGCAAGTAGGAAACAAAACATTAAGTGTTCGATGTACACATTGAAATCTAAGCGGGCAGACAAAACTTTTTCAGCAAGGTGCTTTTAAAACAATGCCAATTAAGACATCACTGGCATTTTCAAAAATAAATATAATTTTAACTCTGTAGTGCTTTAAGAGAAAGTTTTAAAATCCAGCAATTGTAAATATATTGTACAGCCACTTTGGAAAACCAATTGGTGGATCCTCAACAAGTTAAACAGCTCAGCCATAGTGGTGCATGCTGCCAAAACAGTGTGTTCAGCAGGCTGCAACCACATGGGAGACCCAGCTTTGGTTCCTGGTCTACCCAAAGACCAGACATGACAGCATGCACCTGTAATCCCAACGGTTCAGCAGGCCGAGGCAGAAGATCATGACAGCAAGACTGTCTTTAAAAATAAAATAAAAATAAAAAGTTAAACATAGAATTACCATATGACTCAGTCATTTCACTCCTAGGAAACTACTCCAAAGAACTGAAAATATATATTCATGCAAAATCCTGTAAACAAATGTTCACAGCAACATCATGGATAATAGCAGCCAAAAAAGAAAAAGAAATAAAAGGAAACAACCCAAATGTCTGTCAACTAATGAATTCATGCAGGGGAATATTCAGCCATAAGAGGAATGAAGTTCCAAAACACACATACACAACATGGATGGACTTTGGAATCATATGCTTAGTGGATGAGCCAGTCATAAAATACTGTGTATTGCATGATTCCATGTATATTTAATATCCAGAATAGACTAATCCATAGAGACAGAAAGTGGATTAGTAGTTGCCAGGGGCTAAAATGGGGAGTGACTGCTAACAAGTACAGGGGCTGGGTGGGGGGTCCTTTGATTAAACGCTACTGAAATTAAATAATAGTGATGGTTGCACAATCTCGTGAATATAGAAACCACTGAACTATACACTTTAAGAGGGGGAATTTTATAGTAAGTATATATTCTTTAAAAAAATTAAAAATAATAAACCACCCTACCATTAATTTAGAGATGAACCCCTTATCAATTGTTTTAAGAAATAAATAATTCAAAAATTTGTCTTTAGTACCTATGAGGCTTTTACCTGATCTGGACATTTTTGTGCTGGTGCATTGGATTTTGCAAATGTTGCTGGACTAGCAAGAAGTTTGTAAAAAGTGGCTGAATGATGACATTGAGAAATTATTCTGGGTGGTATGAATATAGACTGGGCTGCTTGTAAGGAACATTTGACTAAGTAATTGCTCTACGAGTGATCAGTTATGTTTTTTTGCTACTGGAATTCTTTTTCTCTAGACCATTTTTTTGTGTGAATATTTTTACTGAGAAGCTTAATTGCATATTTGAGGTCTTGCGAAATGAATCAGCATATTTGCAAACGTCTTTAGTATCCATTCTGAACATGGAATGACTAGAAACATATCCAAACTAATCCCTGGCTGGCGGGATTATTTTTTCCCTTCCGCTGTTTTTTGACACCTCTAATTAATATCTACAGCCTGGCTGTCCTCTGGCAGTAGTAACCCCAGATTCTTCCAGCATCTTTGTCAGGCAACTCTGCTGTCTTTCCCAGCAACACATTTCTGATGCTTTTGAAGGAGACCGAAGCTTCTGCTGCATCCAAACAGCATCTGCAAGGTCTAATGCTTCTGGACAAAATGGATGCCTCCTCCCTATCCCTCGGAATTGATATACACTGTCAAAAAGGGTTTTCCGAATGGTTTCTCTTTGTCACCTTGTACCAGATTTTCTCCTCCATTCTGGAAATGTGCAGTTTAATGTTGCGTTTCAAATCACTTTCAGCTGAAAAAGTGTGTAATGGAATCAGGGCATCCCATGAATACTCTTAACAGTGTCAAAGATGCCTTTTGTTTGCAGCTCTGCGTTCCAAGGGGACTGGTGACACCAGTGAAATTACATTGGGGGCCTTGCTCAGTAATGGGCTCCTTGTCCTTTATGATTTAAGAGAAGCACCAAGGGTGGCTTCTCCCATCGTGATGCCTCTGTATTTGCTTAGATTTATTAGAACCTAAAGAGCGGTGATTACCACCTCCTGAGAAGGAAAGGAGTAACTGTAGCCGTTGTCACTATTTCTCCACTTCAGCTATATATATTGGGCTGACTTTCAGCAGCATTTCAATTTAGACCTGAAAGCTGGCCAAGGAATCATCTGGCCCTACCCCTTCTTTTTGTAAGTGAGGACACCAAGCCCCAGAGTTAAAGATTAGCTCAAGATGGAGCCGGTGCCTTCAAATGCTGATTTCCAGGCTGGTGCTATTTCCACCACAACACAGGCTTCACTGCTTCCAGTTACTCACATAGAGATGAACTCCCTCCAAAGCTCTAGTCCTGAGCTAGAAGAGGGTTCGACTATTCGCCTTTGCCCCATAGTCTTCATCACGTAATACCTAGGTTGTCCCATCACAACTTTTCAGTTACACTCTCAGAATTTACAACAACCCAGACAGTGCAAAACTTTCCTCCTGCATGTTTCTATATTCTGTCTTGATGCACATTTTTTAAAAATTCTGCCAGAGGAAGTGTGTGCTCGCTGTACAGAGACAGAGAGGAAAAGCGAGAAAGCAACCCCCATGGAGAATGTTCACACCGCAGTCACTTCTCCTCCATCCCCCTCTCCTTCTAGGATTTTGGGCACACATGCATGTGTACCTGGTGTGATTTTTAAGCCACCAGGTCTGGACTTGAATTGTGCAGTTGACCTTGCGGGATCCAGCTACCTTAACCATTATGCCTAGCTGGCCCACCTTAAAGCACATTTAATGACACATGTGAGTGGATGCTATGCTGCAGGACTGGCTGATGGGTTAGCAATTTGAGATGGGATGACGTTCTAGACTGCCAGGATTCTCAAGTCTGAGCTTCAGAGCACTTTGCTTTGCTGTCTAGCAAGTTGCCATGCTGCAGAGAGAAGAACCCGAGGCATAACAAAGCTAAGCAACTTGGTTTGGATTCAGACTTCAGCTGTGAGCATGAACACTGCCCTTTGTCTTGGTTGGAGGATTTTCAGTACCTTTTACTCCACAGAAGCTGGACTCTTGGATGCTATTACCTACTTCCCCAGTCTAGCAGCCTGGCAGTTTTAGATGTCTTTTCCATTTCTGTTCTTACCTCCCAGCAAGGATGTCTCCTACTCCACTCCCTGCCGGCAGTGATCTATGAAGGGCGCGTGGCTCTGCCATCCTGCCGCCACCTCTAGAGCCCAGGCTGGCTGGCTGGCTGCAGGTTTTGTAGCAGCAGGCAGCCCACAGGCGGTGAGCGCAGTAATTGAGTTGAGGACAGGGGTGCTTTGTTGTGTTTTTTGCTTTATCAGTGTCCCTGATTTAACACATTGAACACTTCCCTGTAGCCACTGACTAAATCATGCATGGACGGCACCCTCAGTGCCTACAGGCATAGTTTGCAGGCAGGTCTCAGGTCCCCAGAGAAACAGATGTCTCAGGCTGGTACAGAATGCCCAGGCTGGAGGGAGGATGGCACCTGCAAAACTTCCTCTGTGGGACTGAGGTTAATGAGATCTAACTACTCACAAAACAGACTGGCGAATTCCTGTCACCCAGCAAATCGCTCACCAGCGCCTCTCTTCATGCTTGTGCTTGGAGCACGACTGGTAGTTCTAAGCCTGCTTTCGTGGGTCCTCTCTTGAAACACAATGGGTGGAGAAAAGACCTTTTTAAGCTTAACCAGTTCTTGACATTTCTAGAAAAACTGAGCCACTGGTTAAGTGGCTCCTGCTCCAGACACAGGATACTGTTGCTGTCATGCCTGAGCACTGAATTATTACCTCTGAGATGCAGCTGGGCCACCGGGTAGGACTCCGAACTGGTGCTTGGGATACCAAGGGCTCAGGAAGACAGGCAGTTTTACAGAAATGAATCAGCTGAGGAAGACCCCAGATCTTTTGGGACTACACAGCCAAATTTGAGCAAGTGAAACTCTCTCCAAACCTAAAAATGAACATTTATTTAACAGTGAAATAATACAAAGCAACACAAAAAGACACTCCCCACTTTCATACCATTCTCACTATTCATTCCAATGTAATTCTGTATTGTCCAGCTTTTAGGTGTCAAGGCAGTCAGTTGGGAAAGTGAACCAGACTGAAAGTAGCAATCAAGTATTTACGCACTCACTGCGCCAGGGCAAGCAAGAGGCAGAGCAGGGAAAATGCCTGTTTCTCCTTCCAGTGGCCCTGGCCCAGGTGTGCCGGATGACCTGCAGCACTGGCAGGAGGCGGAGAGGGTCTCACCACATAGGAGCTCTAAACAAAAGGCCATTTTCTGGACCAAGGAATGGGGGAGGAGGACGGAAGGGGAAGAACTAGAATGGAGAAGCTCTAAGTCAGAGGAAAGTGTCTTTGCAGGGATTTCTAGCCAGGGATGCAGGAGGGGAGGGGAGGGAGTCCTTGACTGCAGCCCCCAAAGGCTGATGCACTGATTGATTGTGTACCAAACCCAACTTGGGGGTGGCACCCCCAATGTGGCCCAAGGTGGAGAGCCTTGGTCAGGCCTGCAGGGTCGCATGCAGGCTTTTGTCCTGAACTCAAACTCCTCATGCATATGGAATGCAGACAGTCCTCACTTAACAACTGAGTTTTGTTCCAGTGACTGGTTTGTTAAATAAATTGGTTGAGCAATAAGCAAAGAGGTTAAAGGCAGATGTCTTGTGGTCTATCACGACACCATGGCATATGTATTTTTCAATAGATATCATATGACACCACACTAGAATAACGTAATTTTATCCATACAAAAAGCATACATTAGGGAAGCGCCAGAAAGTGGCAAGACACACCACCATTACAATAGTATAAATCCAGCGTAATTTTTAAATTTATTCTAAATACTATGGGTGCACAATACTCTACAAATTTATAAATTGAATACGTAGTCTTGCTTGACTGCAACCACTTCATGTAGTGAACACTAACCGATTGTGGATGAGACAAAGGCTGAGGGGATTCTCCAGCACTGGAGAACTGGTCCTGTATCTGAATAGTCACTAAACAGGTAGGGCGTGATGTGAGACATGACTTTATGTGAGACATATCTTTCTGTGAGAGGTCTTCAAAATGTTCACAGAAAATGTGTATTACAAAAAAAAAACTAGGCAAGGATTTTATTTACTTATTGCACCAAAATCAACTCAGACTGGGCAAGCTGGTAGCATGGTGGGTAAGGTGCTTGGATCCCACATAGCCAATGGCATGATTGGAGTCCCAGACCCAGCGGCTTGAGAAACACACTGTACGTGTGTACATGTGCATGCATGCCCAAAATCTTGAGAGGAGAATGGAGGAGAGGGGATTACAACACGGTTATCCTCTCTAGGGGTGCATTCTCCCCCCACCCCACCCCATGAGTGCACACACCCTATAGCAAAAGTATAAAATAAAAATTAAAAACTTGTACTTTAATTCCATGTTTTCATGAATTTTTTGAAGTTTTCTATTCATTTTTGTTCTTATAAAAATGACATTGTACCACGCATCGTTCTACAACTTGCTTCTCTCACTTAGTACTTCGTGGATACCTCCTGGTCACAAAGCTTACACCTCACCCCTTTCCTAATGACTGTGTAACACCCTATGGAATCCAAACCAATGTGTTCAATAACGCCGCTTTCCATAGACATTTGCTCTGTTTCTGGTCTTTGCCACAATGAATAGTGCCAAAGTGAAAATTCTTGTATGTATATTCTATACATTTAGTTTTTTATTTCTTTAGGATATATTCCCAAAAGTGGGATGGCTGAATCATCGAACATGTTGTTATAATTTTAAGAGATTCATGAGGTATAGGGCAACCTGTGGACTGGTGGTTAAGGCAGCTGGATCCCACATGGCCAACTGTGAGGTTCAAGTCCTGGACCTGGCAACTAGAGAAACACATCAGGTGTGTGTGTGTGCATGCCCAAAATCCCAAAAGAGAAAGGGAGAAGGGATTGTGGCATGACCACACCCCACAAGGGTGTTTTCTGACTTTTTCTCTATCTATCTGTATCTCTTTCTCTCTGTCTGTCTTTCTGTTTCTCTCTGGTGAGCGCACACACCCTCTAGCAAATTTAAAAATACACACACACACACACACACACACGCACACACATATATATTTAAAAGGCACACACACACACATATATATGTATATATATGTGTATATATATGTGTGTGTGTGTGTGTGTGTATATATATATATATATATACTTAAAAAGTATAACAATTCACATTCCTATTATGAGTTTTTTTCCACTCATTCTATCAGAGCTACTGTATATTATTGGGTTGTTTAAATGTTTGTCAATTTTATGAGCAAAATTATGTTACTTATACTTCAATTTGCATCGTCCTGGATCGGCGAGATTAAGCATCTTTTCCTACGTTTATTGACATTCGCATTTTCCCTCCTGTCAATTGCCTCATCATCTCTGTTATCAACTCTGTCTCTTGCTGGTTTGTCAAATGCCCCTTGGAGCATGTCAGTTCCACGCTGTGAACGTCACACTGAGGTGGGACTTAGCAAGAGTTAGTGTGATCTCTGTAAGGGAAGTTGTAGAATCAAGCAAATATGTAAAATGGGAGTCCTGTTTTACCCTTTGTTTTTTCTCTTTACCATCTAACATTTGGAGTAATTTGGGGAACAAAAAGTAGGTGTTTTTTATTCCAAAATATCATGTTGGAGGATGGAAATAGCAGGACTTTCTCGGAAATGTTCTTTAAACTCAAAATTCTCATCAGTTAGGAATAAATTGTGTCCTCTTATGTGGCTAATGTTGGGGAGGGCTGCATTTATTTTTTTAAGAATTATTTTTTATTTAACTTTATTTCTTTATTTTAATTTCACCAGAGAAGAGAGAAAGCAGGAAAGTGAGAAAGCAAGCTGCCAGGTCTAGGACTTGAACTGTGCTCAGCCATGTGGGAGTCCAGTGCCCTTAACCATCACACCACCTGCTGGCCCCAGGGAGGGCAGCATTTAATGACCATTTGTGTCTGGGCCTACCTGTAGCTAGACCCCTCATGACTGGCCTTGGTTTGAGTCCTGGCCCTGGCCCTGGCCACTTGAGGAATACACTGGATGCATGTAGGTGCATGCCAAAAATCCCGACAGGTGGAAAATTTACAGAGAAAGTATTGTGGCATAACCATGCCCTATTGGGGGTGGTTTCACCCTCTCTCTCTCTCCAGCAAACACACATGCTCTCTGACAATTTTTTAAAAATAAATAAATATATTATTCATGTCTTTGCTTTACCTTCTCTTCTCCCATCCTTACAGCTGACTCATAAAAACACATTAAAAATTAATGTTCTTTGTATCACAAATAATGTTCCATCTGTTACATTAGAATTAAAGTTAAAGCACATAAATTTCAGCTGCAGTCTGTGTGAATGAAAGGCTCACCTTAACTTTAGGAAATATGCTTAAGACCCACACTCTCACAGGGCTGGCAAGTGGTGTGGTGGTTAAGGTGCTGGATTCCCACATAGCCGACCATGGTTCAAGTCTCAGACTTGGCAGCTTGCTTTCTTGCTTTCTCTCTCTCTCTCTGGTGTACACACATGCCCTATAACAAATTTAAAATAATAATAATGATGATGATGATAAATAATTCTTTAAAAAATATCTATCCCATCTGTATGGGTAAGGGGTACTGGAATTGGAGGTGGTTGCCATTTAACAAAACACTTCAATCCCTAGAAACTTCCTCATATAAACTCTGCTAAACCCTCGGTTGGTAAATGGACTATCATCCAGATTCTGACCATGGCAATATCTGCAGGTCCATAGCTGAGGCCCCGGGAGATTGGTCAGGGTTTGTCCCTAGTTCTTCTTGACCCTCAATTCTGCTGCAGCTGGTTATTTTTCTTTTTTTTCACTTCAGTTTTCCTTAGGAAATCATCTTGTAAAATAATGAAGTAGAAGATATGGAGTGCAGGTTTCCTATGATGAGAGAATGTAGCTTTCAAGGCATTTCTCAACTTTATTGATTGTTTAGTACGAGCCTTGTCAGTCTTCACATGCACTTCATTCCCTTTGAAACCCCTTTTCTCTCACTGCCCTACTCAAGATAGGAGACCAGCACTCTGACGAATCAATCCTGAGATCAGAGAAATGAAAGGGAGAAAGATCAAAAGGAAACCAAGGATCGCATAGGGAGCAGATCACAACGGAGGGCCCAGCAGGGTTGGTAGCCAACACTCTGTCATCTCTAATCCATGGGTGCCTCAGAGTGGAAGGACTTGGTAGTTCAAAGGAAAGTGAAGAATGTCCTGTCCAAGATGGATTTGTATATAATTACCTGTTTAAGAAAGTAATAAGCTAGATTGGGCCAGCAGTCACGTTGGAACTGAATGCAGATACCTCACCGCGTGTGGACTTGAGTAAACATGGTGGTAACTAGCTGCTGCCTGTCTGCATTCTCTCTCCACTGCCCACTAGGGAGAGGGCCCTACCTCACTTCCCTTGGCCTTTCAAGTCACTTACTTCCCAGTGACACTCAGCCAGAACAACACCCTTGTATGCCTGTTGTCTTCTTATAAGACCAATGAAAATACGCATGGAGGCCCAGTCAGTCAGGGGAGCACTTGTTGGTGGAGGCCACATGAGAGGCCAGGGTTCGATTCCTGGCCCACCCTAAAAGCTGGGTGTGGTAATGCACACTTGTAGTCCTGGTAACTTAGAGGCTGAGGCAGGAGGATTGGGACACAGTGAGACCCTGTCTTTAAAAAAAAAAATTGTATTGATGTTTTGAGAGCGCCGACTATGTACAATTAATAATGCAGTATTTTTAAAAATCTTATTTAGAGCCTTCGTTTACCCACTCAAATCCACCTCATCCATTTAGTCACATTTCCATCAATGAATAGTTACTACACATCCACCATGTGCGAGGCACTGAGCAATGAAAATCCAGAGGCTATAACTTAGGCTGAACCTTGGACTAGTTACAGCCTGGAAGCCAACCACCATAGCAAGGACTGGTAAGGGCTGGGGGACAGCTTGGGACACCATGGAGTCACAGAGAAGGGGCACACAAGTAGTCTAGGAGGACAGCAGAAGGCACTCTCCTGAGCTGACTCCGAGAGAAATAAGTTGGCCATTGTAAGGAACAAGTGGACGTGAAAGGAGGAGCGAGGGTGATACCAAAGCTAGAAATGTAGGCAGTGTGTAGGGTGGCTGGATCCCACATGACCGACTAAGCAGTCTGAGTCCTGGTCTCAGCAGTTTGAAAAACGCTGGGCACATGTGCGTGTGTGCCCAAAATCCCCACAGGAAGGAGACATGGAGAAAGGATTGCGGCAGGACCGTTCTTCATGGAAGGTGCTTTCTCACTTTCTGTCTTTCTTTCTGCACTCTGGTAGTGACAGCAGGCAGGAAATACAGACCGGAGCCAGATAATAAAGTGAGAAATGCTGAGAGGCCATCAGAGGACTTCAGGCCGGGAATGTGCCTGATGGCAGGGGTGCTTTACAACCTCCTGGTGAGCCTGTGGAGGGTGTCAGAGGAGGGCCCAGCCTGGGGCAGGGAGAACAGTGGAGGGCTCCTGAGTCATGAGAACAAGCTCTGGTGGGAGCCAGGCCCTAGGCCCCACCGGGAGGAACTCAGGAAAGAGCGTCATTTCATGCTGCTGGAGAGGATTCTCCAGGACTGGGTGCCTGTCGGGGCGTGGGGTTGAGAAAAGTGACCAGATGGCTCTCTGGCTTCTGGGAGGGGCATTGGGTGGAAAGTAGTGTCGTTCCCAGAGATAGGGAATCTGGAAGACAGACTTGGGACGGAGGTGAGGACAGAATCATTGGTTTTGGGGACCAGCAGTTAACATAATGGCTATGTCGCTGGTCTCCCACATAGTCGACCGCAGTTGAGTCCTGGACCCGGCGGCTTAAACACACACTGGGCGCGTGTGCGTGCGTGCCCAAGATCCTGAGAGGAGAATGGAGGAGAAGGGATTGCGGCATGGTCATCCCCCCTGGGGGGTGATTTCTTGCTTTCTGTCTCTGTCTCTCTCTGTCTTTCTGGTGAGCGCACACACCCTATAGCAAAAACCTCTCCAAAAAAACAAACAAAAAAAAGAATCATTCGTTTTGAACCTGACTAACTAGGAGATGCGAGGGGATGTGAGAGTGGGAATACCTGTCAGCAGGTTCACGGCGGGAGCACCACAGGGATGTGGGCTGGAAAGGTCATCTGGAGTCCTCTGCATATGGAGCTGTGACGCCACTTATTCATTCAGTAAATATTAGGGACATACAGTTGGGGCCAGCCTCGCAATTAGGAGAAATACCAGGCCAAGGCAGCGTGTACAACAGGGATCCAACCTAATCTTGGGGGCTAAGGCCTTGGGAAACGAGATGGCCCGGGGGAGAGGGTGTGAGATGAAATCCTAGTCACCACTCCAGAGGAGGGGTGTGGAGAAGTCCGAGGTAGGAGGGGCGCCAGGAGAAGGACCATCGCAGAAGCCAGGGCTGAGAGACAGCTGACAAGGAGATAGGGGTGTCGACACGCCCGGTAGAAACAGCAACGGAGGGGCTGTCTGGTGACCCTGGGGACAGCAGCTGGAAGGAGAGGCCATTTACTCCTATGCGAGGGATTAATGGAAGATAAGAAAATAGAGACAATAAATGTAGATCATAATGTTCAAGCCTTGGTTTAGTAAGAAAGAAAAGAAGATTACCCTTGAAGGTGGGTTTTGGATTAGGAGAATATCATTCGTTTGGCTTTGTTTTCATTTCGTTGACTTTAAACACACAGTGTGTTGAGTATATTTTATCCTGAGCAGAGATGCAGTGGAGAAAGAGGTTGGGAATCCCGGAGTGGGAATAACTGCTGCTGGGAGAACCCGAGGCGGGATGGGATGGACGGACTAGCCCTGGTCGGGGAGGGAGGGCGAGAGAGCTGAGGAAGCCAGTGAATTTCTGGGCGAAGGCCCCTCTGCTCTGTGAAGCTAACCCTGTCTTGCGTGTTTCAGCCAATCCTGACTGCCTCTCAGATCTTTTCTCCTCTTGCTTCAGATTCAAGGAGGAGCTTCTCCTAATTCTCTCATCTCCTTTACACAACAGATATTCAGGGGCCCCTCGTGTGACAGGCTCGGTGCTAAGTGTGTGGAACACAGGAGGGAACAGACAGACAAGAGCCCTGATCTCCTGACACCTCCATCCAAGGAGAGGATCGTCCGTGGCCTGATTAAACCTAGCTGGCTTCTCCCTGGGCCTGTCGCTCCACCTTCTACCTTCCCTATTTTCTTCCTTTCACGTTGTCTTTTACTCCCCTCCAGGAAATATAGCTTGCCGAGATGAGCCTAGGAATTCAGGGTCATGTAGACATAGGGAAGAAGAGTTAAGACTATAAGCAAAATTCTGAAAGAGAAGTGGCCTTTGGAAGAGATCGTGTAATAACTTGATCCCCAGCCTCTAGGTTCTCAGGGTCTTCCCTGCTATGTCAGTTTGTTTTGTTTTGTTTTGTTTTGTTCTGAGAGATTTTTGCTACAGAGCTTGTGTGCTTGCCAGAGAGACAGAGAAGCAGGAAGCAAGTAATCAACACCCCCCCCCCCCCCCCCCCCCCGGGAATGGCCACACGGTAATCCCTTCTCCATTCTCCACTGGGGATTCTGGGCATGCACACACACACACACACACCTAGCGTGAGTTTCAAGCTGCTGGATCCAGGACTCGAACTACAGCTGGCCCTATGGAAGTCCAGTGCCTTAACCACTACACCACCTGCTGGCCTCCTTCCTGCTACTTTAGGATCAGGTCCTAACCTAGGCTTTCCTGACCTTCTCAAATTCTCCAAGTTTCTCCATCTTCCATCAAAACTCCTACTCCCTTATTATAGCTATTTTCAATTGATAATTGTGACAAAGACCATTTGAATTAACTCACACCAATTTTTTAGAGATTTTTGCTATAGGGCAAGTGTGCTTGCCAGAGAGCCAGAAGGAGTTAGACAGAAAGCGAGAAATAACCCCTGAGGGGAGATGGCTACACTACAATCCCTTCTCTTCCATTCTCCTCTCCAGATTTTGGCCGTGCATGCACATGAGCCCAGCATGAGTTTAAAGCCACCAGGTCCAGGACTCAAACCACAGTTGGTAATGTGGGAGTCCAGTGATGTAACCATTACACCATCTGCTACCTCACACTGGTTTGTTAATGGTGGCTATCCCTTTTTTTTTTTTTTTTTTTTTTGTGGGAAGGAGATGATTATATTTTACAAGCAGCTTGAGTATACAAGTAGGAATCTTTCATTTGTCACATGCTAGGCAGCATAATGAAAGAAGTGATAAGCAATTTTGCAGCATTGGGTCTTCTTCCCAGAGTTGTCTCCTCTATCCTTATCCATCTTCTCACCTCTTCCACCCTTTTTTCTCCTGGAGCCATAACTTCCCTAAGACCCCCCAAGACTTGTTACCTCCTTCCCTACCTGCACACTCCACCCCTTCCCATGGTAGCAGCATCTGGGACACTGGATAGCAGGTGGCGAGGGTTGGGGGTCGTGACATCTGGGGGCTGCCTCTGCAGTTGGGGAAGGAGTGCTCTGGAGCTTCTTGACAGGAAGAATGCGACCTCTCCTAGAATCAGCAGGCATCTGCCCAGCACGGTGCTCACCAAAGGCCTTTTCTCATGCCTTCACTGAGAGGTGTGTCACGGCTCAGGGCTCGGCTCCCTCATCCTGGGAGCTGTTGGGTTCACAGAGAATGCAGTTCCCAAGCTGCTTGCATTTGTTGTAGAAATGGCAACATTCTGCTAGAACCGATCGATAGCTGGAAAGTGGCTGTCAGGAATCACTTCGGAATCAGGTCTGAGAACAGGAGGCACCGCTGGGAGTAGGCCCAGGAAAGGTTGCTCCGCGGTTATCGATCCTGCAGCCTCTCCCTTAGACATCTGCTTTGGGCAACTGCAAGGACTGTTCCCTCGAAAGTCCTTGAATCAGCAGCTGCTCTTGGGCACGTTGTTTGGAGTGTGAACTTTCTGAAGCTTAAAATGAAATGAGAGTGCCTTTTCTGGACCCAGGGTATTACCCTAGAAACGCCAAAGTGTAGCCAGACGTGCTCAGATTTTAATGTGCTTCTGAATCTCCCGGGATCTTCTTACAATGCAGATTCTGCATCAGTGACATCTGGAGTCGACCTGGGAGTCTGCCTTTCTAACACGCTTCCAGGTGAGGCCGGTGCTGCTGGCCACAGACCCTTGGAGAGCCAAAGACCTGGAGTTGCACTAATACATTAAACACCAGCCACAAGTACTGCTTGCACTTACAGTTCATTAAAATGAAATAAAAATTCAGTGAAGTTCCTTGACATCACTAACACAGTTCAGTGCTCAGCGCCCACATGTGGCTCGTGGCTGCCGTATTGAACCACACAGATGAAAACCGTGATCACAGGAGAGTCTCCTGGATAACCCTGCCCTAGAGCGAGCCTCTGCTGCAGCGTCCGTCCATCACCTGTTTATTCATGGAGCATTTACCACATGCTAAGGGGTACACTTGGGGCTAGGACGTCAAAGGCATGGTTCCAGCCAGCAAAAGAGTAAACGTGAGCTGATTTGAATTGAACGTGCTTAAAATAAAGATACCACTATCGAATTCCAGACCTGGCAGTTTGAAACTCAGGTCAGGTGTGTGTGTGTGTGTGTGTGTGTGTGCGTGCCCAAAATCCCAAAAGGAGAATGGAGGAGAAGGGACTGCAGCATGGCCATTCCTCCTAAGAGGTGATTTCTTGCTGTCTCTTTGTCTGTCTTTCCAGTGAGTGCACATGCCCCCCACCCCCCAAAAAAATAGAAATACCACTAATGTGGCCAGTGATCCCAAGTTGAAAACAATGGGCTCTGCCATGCAGGTGGAAGGGGAAAGTGTCTCCTGGTATTTTGCGAGGGATCTGAGCCACGCTCTGGCTGTCCCAGAATCAGAGTATTACACTTACTGAGACGGGCTGCTGATGATACATTTTCACTGTTTCAGGGCCATAATCATCAGAAATGGAGAAATTATCCCCATGTCTTCAGAATTCACCCCCGAGACTGAGCGCCAGCGACTTCAGTACCTGGTAAGAGTCATCTGGGTTTGGCAGAGGGGATGGCTTTGGAGCCGTTTGGAAGAACACGTTGCTATTGACTCTCGAGCGGGCCCGCAGCAGTCACCGACATATGGTGGCGACTCCCCCGCACACACCTTCTGGATCACACATCCCGGCTCTGTGTGTGACGGCACACTCCACCTCCATGAATGTATTATTGTGGCTGATTTCCTTCCTTCTGTGGCCAGTCAAAGACATGGAGTGCTGTGTTTCTTCTCACGGTTTAGTACGTACAGTATAAAATACAGCTTTGAAGAGCACTTCTTCCTTGGCTTGCTACTCACTTTGACTCAGATAGGGCCTGGTTGAAGCACGTAAGGAGGAACGTCTGCCCTGGCTGCTCTGAGATCCCCCAGTGCACCCCCTAATCATGCACAGATTCACGGTCTCGGGGCCCCTGAGAAAGATGGCAGGTGTCCAAAACATCTGCTTCTACCCTGAAAGTACACTCTCTGTGTAGAGAGTCTGTATTTCCATTCTCTTTGGGGTAAGATTTTGAGAGGGCTCTGTTTCACTCAGAAATCTCCATTTTCCATGCCTGGAACGTGTGACTATGTGCCCAAAATCCCAAAAGGAGGAAGAAGTGGAAGAGAAGGGGTTGTAACATGGATATGCCCTGTGGGGGATGTTTTCTCATTCCCTCTCTTTGTCTCTTCCTCTTTCTCTCTCTCTCTCTCTCTCTCTCTCTCTCTCTCTCTCTCTCTCTCTGGTAAATGCTCATGTCCTCTGACAAATTTACTTTTTTTTTTTTTTATCTCAGTTTTCTGGGAAACAAAACAGACACTCCCCTGTTCTCAGATTCCAGGGGTACTATGGTGTTAGGCTTAGAATCTTGGTTAAAGATGACTTTGGTGATCATTCTAGGTTACTTTGGGGTACACATCTCAGGACTAACTCTGAGAATAGTAGTCCTGTGGATGAAATGTTTTCTTGCCAGCTGGATTTTTTTTTCTTTAAAGACGACATAGCTAACCTTTGTGACCATCTGCTCTTAGAAAAGAATTGATCCAGGCTCCTCCAAAAAGAATACTGTTCACATGCCTGAATTTCAGTATTGTGAATGGGCAGGATTGGGTTAGCTTGGTTAATTTAGGAAGGAGCTGTAGCATTTTCCCTCCATTCCTTTGTCCGTGTTTTTGTTTTTAACTTATTGGATAACTAAGCGGTATCACTTTTACTATGTATCTGGTGTACAAGACAACAGGAATACAAAACCAGTATCAAGAGTGCTTTACTCTTTTACTGGATTGTCAGAAAAGTCATGGTGTCATTTTCTATTTTAGTCTATACAAAAATGTGCCATGACTTTTCTGACAACCTCAGACGTGCTCTTGTTGTCTAAACTGTGTGTTGTTTTCAGGCTGATAAACTTGAAGCATTACAGGATCAAACTTTAGCCCTCTTCCTTTCCTTGTCAGTCTACGCAGGTGGCGTGGACCCTGCAGCAGTCAACAAACTTCATTCTGGTCCCAGCTCTGTTATTCGCCAGCTGGATAGCGTTGTTGCAAGTCTCCTAGCCTTTCCAGATCTCAGTGTGTCACTTGTGAAATGGAGGGCTAGACTCGAGGGTCACAAGGGCCTCCAAGCTGGCCTTTTGCCTCCTGTCTGGCTTTCCCCAATTTATCTTCCGCGAGGCCACCAAGTGAGATACAGTGATAGAAATACACCGTATTAGCTGATCGTTTTAAATGCATCTAATCTTATCAATTAATTTTTCTGAGCATCCATTCCCTTGAACTAATCAGGAAAGAGTTTAATGCAATGATAGTCATAGTACACTTTTTCTCTTACATGATCTGAACCAAATAGCCCATTGCTGGAAAATGAATGATGTATTCCTCATTCTTAGGCCAAATCAACTTCTATGTTCATGATATGAAGAAACATTTATGACAGAATCAGTAAAACCTCTAGGTTCTCTAGCCACTTACTTCAAGTGGCTGCCTGCAGTCCCAGGGCTGTTTGACGTGGAGAAATGGTTAATGATTTCTTGCGGGTGGTGCAGGTAGTCAGAGGCCTTTGTACGTGAACCATTTGGATGCCTGTCGAAGAGGAATGTTCTTGGTATGCGCAGTCTGGACACTCGGGCATTACAGACCTGGAAGCAGATCACAAGATGATGGATGTGGCATGCCTGTTAATTTTGTTTGGTCTTGCATCCTGACCTGAGGGCCCTTTGCACAGCTCTCTGGGTGACGTGAACTTTGTTCCGTCATTTCTCAGGCTGGGTAATTAATCAAGTAGGCTTGTGGGTTTGATGTGTTCACACGGAATGTGGCAGGTGGGTGATGAGGGGATCAGGCATTGCGCCCCCCTGCCCCAGCAACCAGGGAGGGCCAGTGATCCTACACTCATGAATAAGCCTTGCTCTTCTGTCACTGGATTCTTTTCATGTTTCCAGGGTGATTGAAGTAAAATATTCAAGGAGGTTCCCCGAGCTAGATAGAACATTTTGATGGAGTCAAGGCTCAGATGGGAGGAGAGGGGCGCTGGGTTATGAGCATTTCTCAGTAGTGTTTGCTGCTCTGATGCTGTGGCCTCAAAGAAGTCACCCCCACCTTTGCTTCAGGTGACAGCCAGAAATGGATCACCCTCAGGGGACCTCTGTAGCCCTGAGTGTGAAACTGATGGCTTTCCCTCCATTCTGCCTAGACATATTTATAAACTCTGATTTGATTACATTAAGATGTGTTGGTATCATCAAACCTACAAATGATATACCTCTGTCCTTGCAGAATAATCCAAGTCTCCAGCTGTTTTTCATCCAGGGCAATACACAGGAGAGATGAGAGTGGGTTTCAGATACACATTTGATACACACACGTGCAAAAGTATCTGAGGTGATTTCTTGCGGTGTCCTTGGAACTGTCCCAGCTCTCCACATAGAGCCTGGTTCTGCTCGCCTGCCGTTTCCCTGGTGCTGAGCTTGGAAAGGTTTGAAGTGAGCAGCATCGTGCCTCTTGGCTCTCTGGGGTCTTTCATGCTCGAGAGTTATCTCCAGGAGAGCATTCCTTCAGCTTGGACTTGCTTTTAAGACAGGAGACGATAATCGGGAGGTTCAAGTATGTGAGTGAGTAAGAATGACGGGCTTGCCACCTCCGTGTCCCACCTAACCTTGAGAGCAGGTGGTTAAACCCGGCGAGCCTTGCTTTAATCACAACAAGGCGGCTTCACTACCTCTCTGCTTTGCTCCTGAGGAGAACATCTGAGTCATGGAAAAATCCACTGTAATTCCATCTCCCTCCCTACTTAACCCTCTTCATAAAACTACACATAAGTTCCAACTTTTCCAATTATGAAAAAATGCTAGATGCTGGATGGTAGTGCAGTGGTGTAAAAAAAAAAAAAAAAAAAAAAAAAAAAAAAAAGTTCTGTGAGGCTGAGCCACCTGGAAACATTCCAGATTGATATCCAGAGACTTCCTGGAGGTCACAGGGCATATGCTTGCCTAGGATCCAGGGCTGACTGAAACTAGGGTGGATCATGGCGTCAGGCCCGTGGGGGCTGTGCTTGCTTTCTCTCTCTCCCTTCCTCCCTCTCTCTTTCTGTCTGTCTGTACCTCCCTCTCTCACTTATGAAATACAGAAACTTTTTTTTTTTTTTTTTTTTAGATTTTTGTCATAGGGTACATGCATTTGCTGGAGGGAGGATGGGAGAGAGAAAGTGAGAAATCACACCCCGGGAGGGATCCCATACAACAGTCCCTTCTTCTTCATTCCCCTCTTGGGATTTTGGGCGCACACACACGTACGTACCCTGTGAGATTTTCAATGGTCCTGTAGAAATTTGCATCCATGTAAACCAGGCGAATCTTATCAGTGATTAATCCTATAATAGCTTAATCTTGTTACTTCGAGATTTTTAAGAACAAACTAAGCCCCAAAATTTTTTTTTCTTTTTTTTTTTTTTTTTTTTTGGAGAGGTTTTCGCTATAGGGTGCGTGCGCTCGCCAGACAGACAGAGAGAGACATAGAGACAGAAAGCGAGAAATCACCCCCCAGGGGGAATGGTCACGCCGCAATCCCCTCTCCTCCATTCTCCTCTCAGGATCCTGGGCACGCACGCACACGCGCCTGGCATGAGTTTTAAGCCACCGGGTCCGGGACGCAAACCACGGTTGACTACGTGGGAGTCCAGCGACATAGCCATTACGCTAACTGCTGGTCCCAAAAATTTTTTATGAAAAAATTGAACCAATGCATATTAAGCTCTCATTCATTTCACCTTTTTTTTTTAACATTTTTTTTTTTTTTCACCCAAACCAAAATATTCTGTTCCTGCACTGTAAATCAGGCGGCCAGCCTTGGCTCGGGAAGAGCCATCTCATTTGACTGTTAGCGTGCCCGTTAGCAATCACCGACAGTTTGGCTGACATTCTTAATTTCATTTTATTCTTGACCTTAGACTGCCTATCATGATAAATCATTTTGAGTTGTAAGGCTTCCAATCCTCCTCTCATATAATCTGATGAGAGTCCCACCACCGCCGCCTCCAAGGACAAAAAAGAAGAATGATGACTCAATTTTTAAAAATGTTTGTATTAGACACTGAACATCCTCATTCTGATAACTTCCTTTCAAACGCTGAGCGATTTAAACAATTAAAAATCTAAAAGTTCTAGTTAGAAAACTACACAGTGCTTTCTGCCTTGGACGCTCCCATCTCATTTAATACCTGTGTTTTTTGTTTGTTTGTTTGTTTTTACTTTCCATATTCTACCCATGGGAGTGGAAATCGACACAACTCCTTTGAAAGAGGGTTTGGCAGTCACTCCGAAAGCCAAGCACGTGCTGGCCAAGCATGTGCTGGCTCGGCATTTTCACTCCTAGGTACATCTCTACCAGGAATGGGTACAGATGTTCACTGAAAGACCAAACTGTGCACAGCAGCACTGTCCATAGCGGCCCAAGCTGGACACCCCAGTGCCTGGGAGGAGCAGGGGCGGTAAATGAGTGGTGACGTGGTCACGGGGTAGCCTGCTGGGTAGCACTCCCAATAGTAGACTCTAACCGCACATCGTGTGGATGAGTCTCACAGCCATAACGCCCGGCACAGGTGCACCCCCACGGATTCCAAACCAAGTACAGGCCAAGCAGTCTGGAAGTGGGAATAGCGCTTCCTTCTGGGGGAGTGGCAGTGATTGGACAGGTCCTGCTCGATGTTCCAGGGTTCAGGTAATGTTCTGGATGCCAGCCAAAAAATGTGTTCCGTTTGTGGAAATCCATCGGACTGTACACCTCTGATACAAGCACTTTACCGTATGTATTAATACTGTATCGCAAAGTTTTTCTGAAGGTACTTTTGCCTTATTAAACTGTATGTATCCTTTATTTAACTGCATTACTCTTTGCAGAAGGGGCCCTCCTTGGTGCCCTGTGGGAAGCTGCACTCCCGCCTCGTCTCTGCCCCATAGTACTACCCAAGGCTGGGCTCCACTGTCTTGCCTTTGCTCTGGCTGCACTCTCCCAGAACCCTTGCCTGACCAACTCCTAAAATTGTTGCATATCCTCCCCACCCCGCAGAGTACCCCACTCCTGGTTCCTTAAATTCCGGGGGGTTCTTCATTTCTGCCTTGAGCCCTCCTCCGTGTCTCAGACTCCGTGCACCTGCACCACAGTGGCCTCTTCTTCTTTGAATCCTTGGCCCCTGTTCCTCAGCATGTGCAAGCACTCAAATGCTAGCTGCATGAATTCCTTTGGTCACTCCCAAACCCAGGATGATCTCCTCACTGGGTGACACTACTCGCTGGCCAGCCGACCACAAATCAGCAGAAGGAAATTTTATTAAAAGGAAGAATAAAATGAGGGAGGACTTGAATTCCCTAGCAGACAGTTTTGAGTATCAGAGACCACCCTCTGCTCCCCATCTCCACATCCGCTGGAAACCTGGTACTTGGAGCTCTGGTCTCCTCAGTCTCCTCCCATAACCAGGTCTAGTTTCCTGATGGAGCCTGGGCTCCCTGCCTCTGGCTTTCTTTTCTTTCCTTGCTCAAACTTCTCCTCCAGCCCAGGAGGGTCGAGCTCAGGCCCATGGGCTCTGGAGTGACACAGATCTGTGTTCAGGGTCCTCACCCACTCCAGACCACTGGCCTCCCTCTGCTCTAATGAGGGCTTACAGGAAGGTTCTGGAAGATGTTCGTACTTTAGGCTTGTCTCCTCCTGTTACGGCTCAGATCCTCTGGGTACTCTCACTGAACTTCATCATGGTGGAGTGCTCATCTCCCTCTTCCTTTGAAAACTGGTTTCTGCCCAGGATTGGAGAGGAGAGTAGCCATGGGAAGACAGCCAAGCTCTCTATTCTAGCTCTGGTGTCCTGCCCTGCCACACAGGTTACTCTAGCATCTTCCTGAGAGATGTCCTTCATGTCCCTGGCCAGATGTAACAATGCTGTCCATGTGTTCTCATTAGCTGCCCGGACACTAAGTGACAAGGATATGTCCTGATCTCTTTGCTCTCCAGAGTCCTTAAAAGAGTCTTGGTGGGCTGCCTTGGCTTCACTAGGGCAGTGGCTACCAAGCTTGTGGCACACACATGACTTGGGGTGTACCTCTATCCCTCCCCTCCCAGTTACAAGTATTTTATTATGCTTTCTGAAGTAAAGCCTCAAAACTTAGAAGAAAAATAGAGGCACTAAAGAAATTATTTGTTTGTTTTCTTTTACACAGGGCAGGCTGGCACACTCTAATGTAAGGTGCTAGTTTCTAGTCTACATATTTATTAAATAGAGAAGAGACTGGATCAGCAGGTGTGTGGTGGTTAAGACACTGGACTCCTACATGGCTGACCATGGTCCAAGTCCTGGACCAGGCAGCTTGAAAATCACGTATGCATGTTTGCCTAAAATCCTGAGAGGAGAATAGAAGAAAAGGGCTGTGGTATGGCCATCCCCCCAGGGGGTGATTTATCACTTTCCCTTTCTCTGTCTCTTGCCATTGAGTGTGCATGCCCTATAGCAAAAACCTAAAAATAAAAAAAATTAGTGAAGAGACAATACTATTATTTAGATATTCTTAGGATTGTGAAATCTTTCTGGGATTTTTAAATAGTATAACTATACCTGTATATATGTGGTTTTACAAAAAGGTAATTTAAATTAAAAAGTTAACTAAATACAAAATACATATGTCCAAGATTTTTTTTTTTCCTTTGCTTTAGGGTGCATGCACTTGCTAGAAAGATAGAGAAACAGAAAGCGAGAAATCACTGCTCAGGGGGATGGCCACGCAGCGCAATCCTTTCTCTTCCATTCTCCTCTCGGGATCTTGGGCATGCATGCACATGCACCCGGCGTGAGTTTAAGCCACCAGGTCTGGGACTGGGACTGCAGTCAACTACATGAGAGTCCAGCAACATAGCCATTACGCCAACTGCTAGTCCCACCAAGATTGTTTTTATATAACCAATGGTCTTAATTTTAATTTTTTCAAAAGACTGAAGCTATGTTGTGTTATTTTGTAAAGCTTAAATAATCACTAAAGGGCTGGCCACTTAGTACAGCGGTTAAGCACTATGTAAGGAGCCAGATCCCACATGGCCAACCACAGTTTGAGTGCCAGCCCCAGAGGCCTGAAAAAAAACATCTGACTATGGGCATGCTGCTTCAAATCTTGACAAGATGAAAAAAATGGAGGGAAAAGGATTGCAACATGAACATGCCCTGTTGGAAGTCTCTCTCTCTCTCTCTCTTTCTCTCTTTCTCCCCACCTCTGCCCCTGTCTCCCTCTCCTTCTCCTCACCCTTCTCCCTCCCCACCCTACAGAAAGTACATACAATGTCTGGCAATAATAAATAAATAAATAGCCACTAAAATGTCATTGTGTAAAGCAAGTCAGAACGTTTTGTATTTGTTTTTTCCAACAAACAGTTATTTAGTTGGGTGTTATGCTGGGCATTAGAGTGTAGCCAAGCTTTTGAAAATAATGAACATGATGGGGCCAGCAAGTGGTGTGGTGGTTAAGATGCTAAACTCCCATATGGCCTACTGCAGTTTGAGTCCTAGACCTAGCAGCTTGAAAATCACGCCTGGCACATGTGTGTGCATGCCTAAAATCTCATGAAGAGAGTGAAGGTGATGGGACTGTGGCTTGGCCATCCTCCCAGGGGGATAATTTCTCACTTTCCCCCTCTCTGTCTCTGTTTCTCTCCAGCAAGTGCACATGCCCTGTGGCAAAAAAAAAAATAAAATAAAATAAATAAAATAAAATAAAACAACTAAAAGATGAGCGTATTTAATGTAGTTGACATTTACATACTCCCAACAGCTTATATTACTAACAAGCATCGCTATACAGATGCTTCTAATGTGCACATATGTAAACAACACCATAAAAGAGAAAAAACCTCAAGTAAGGAATGTTCAGGAGAGCATCCAGAATCTTTATTTTGCAGGTAGACATGAGTCATCAATGTGTGCTTGATTCTCTCTGATTCTTGATTCTTTCCAAATGTTTGGCCCACTTTGTTTTTAGTTTATTTGTTTATTCGGGGAAGAGCACCCCCAACAGAGTTCCCTGCCACAATCCACCCCCAGTTGTGTTGTCACTGTGCCACTGCCTGGCCCTCCCCACATTTTTAAAAAGGTCAGCATCCCTACGAACTGTGCACCCTCGGGAAGAAGCAGTAGTCATGTTATGCATATTTATGAACTGCCCAGTGGGCAGTAGGGTTAAACATACCAGGATTGTGAATCTTGTAAGCTTAAAGTCAGGAAATCATTAGGTTTTATTGATAAAAGCAACCTAACAATGTCCTGCCCCACATTTTACAGGCTTTAAACTTGAGTTTGTTGGGTACAGTGAATTCTAAGTAAAATCACTTTCGGGAATCCAAACTCCCGAATGCTGACTTGAGCTGTGCTTCCAGTGGGACAGGCCAGTACAAATGAAGTCATTCTAGCCAGTCGTGCACTGGAATGCCAAGCAGACCTTAGAAGGTTCCACACTTCTGAGTTGTTTGGCCACTTTGCCTCTACAAACAAAATGTCACCATGCTGGCCTGCTGCAACTGCACAGCATTAACACCCCACACTAGAGTCTCCCCTATCCTGGCTGGTTCCTCCCATCAACTTTAGCTTTCTCTAAAATTATTAGAGCAAAAATCAGCAAAGCTCCTCTCAACCATTTGTTAAATCCTAACATGAACACTGGGTTCTCAAAAAACGAGTAATTTTTAGTTATTTAAAAAAATAAATAAGTAATTTGTATTCACTATATAAATACTCACAAATGTGTGTTAACTTAAAGAGAAAACCCTCAGATAGCAAATCGACAATATTCTGATGATTTTTGACATATGTACATATGTGAAGAGAAGCATCGTATGTTTGCTCTACTTGTACAGTTCTTGAGTTGAGGTACTATAACACCATTAACCCTCACAGGGGGCTGGCCCTGTAGCACAGTGGTTAAGTGCTGTATCCTGGGAGCCAGGCCCTACATGACTGACTATGGTTCGAATCCCAGCCTTCAGGGCTTGAAAAAGACCAGGAGCAAGTGAGTGCCCAAAATCTTGATGGGATGGAAAAATGGAGAAATGGGGATTGTGACATGACCACAGCCCATTGGGAGATGCTTTTACACTCTCTCTCTCTGCCAAGCGTACACACCCTCTGGCAATAAACAAATAATAAATTCCATGGGTTTTAACACAGGTAACAATAGCAAATGTCAATGTGCTGGTAAGAACTTTAAAATGTGGATGGATGGTGATCTTAAAAAAGAGGGAGAGAGGTAGAAATATGTGCCAGGTATATATGGAATACTGAAATTCCTCAGCAGGCATGACTGTGACAGAAAACGAATCATATCATATGTGCTGCGGCAATTAGCAAGAGAGGAAGGAAAATCAGCATAAAGATAGAGAAGTCTAGGGCCAGCAGGTGGTGTGGTTGTTGAGGCTATGGACTCCCACATGACCAACCACAGTTCAAATCCCAGACCTGGTGGCTTGCTTTCTCACTTCCTCTCTATCTCTCTCTCTCTCTCTCGCTTGCTCTGTCTCTGTTTCTCTTTGGTGAGTGCACCTGCCCTATAGCAAATTAAAATAATAATAATAATAATAATAATAATAATAATAAATAGAATTAAATCATTCTTTTTTAAAAAAGAGAAAGAAATCTAAGGATGTGGCATTGGTATCTGGGGGTGGTAAATATAGCAATGTTTCTTCAGAGCTAAGATACTTTTTCCCACGTCTTAGCATCTTTAGAGTTGGAATATTTCATACTCGATCAGGAAATCATTAGGCTTTATTGATAAAAACAACCTAACAAATTCCTGCCCCCACATTTTACAGGCCTTAAACTCGAGTTTGTTGGGCACAGTGAATTCTAAGTAAAATCACTTTCAGGACTCCAAACTCCAGAGTCCCATTAGCCGGGTGGCAGGCATGATGATGTCACCTCCCGGCCATGTTCAAGCATCGAAAGAGTAGGCACTTATGAAGGAGGAAGGGTTTCTCCTCTTCGTCCACTACTGAGGTCGCTATAATAAAAACAAGAGAAAAACGTGCCAATTTATTTAATATGGTTGTCTGCCCTTATCCACAGGAAATATGTTCTAAGAACCCCAGCAGATGTCTGGCACCCTGAATAGCACCAAATCCTGTACTTACATATCCATGATAAAGTTTAATTTATAAATGAGGACAGTAAGAGATGAACAACAACAAACAATAGAGCCGTTCTAACAATAGACTGTAATAAAGTCATGTGAATGCAGTCTCTCTCTCTCTGTCCTCTCAAAATATTGTACTGTCTGGTACTCACTTGTTTCTGAACCACAGTTGATCACAGAGGACTGAAACCAGAGATAAAGGGGAATGTTATATAAGTTTTACATGGCACAGAAGCCTTGGCAAGAAAATGAAGACATTTCCCACCAATCCCCACCCCCTCAAATAGGTAACTTGTGTATTTTTATGCTCAAAATGAAAAGAAGACAGTTGGAGAAATGTCTGGACAAAGAAGATAGGGATCTGATAACAGTAAGGGGGAGGGACTTAATGCCTGTCTATTCAGATTCCTCTCTGTATCCCCGTGTCTTCAGAGATAAGATGTTTCTCTCCTCTAGGAAAATGGAAGGCACATCTGCCATGAGAATCTTAGGATCTGCTTTACAGGAGAAGAGCAAGAGAGGGTCAGGGAGTTATCTCTGTGTTTTATGACCCTTCTAAGGGTAAAGTGGGAGAGACCTTCCTGCTTCTG
The DNA here is from genome assembly GCA_026018925.1 of Tupaia tana. Classification (NCBI taxonomy): domain Eukaryota; kingdom Metazoa; phylum Chordata; class Mammalia; order Scandentia; family Tupaiidae; genus Tupaia; species Tupaia tana. Next base: position 167,886,737 of record JAKSZU010000006.1, on the reverse strand, counting down.
TTGTTTTCTCAAATGCCAAGATGCCATATTTGGGGACCGTGTGTCCTAAACACCATCGCACCAAACTTATAGGATGGCTGGCCACCAGCTTGAAAGAAAATCCTGCAAACAAACAAGAAAGCCCTTTAAACCTATTGGAATCCTCCTACTTGTGCAGAAGGGGGTTGGGGAGATGTGACTCAGACTTGTTTAGCCACATTCCTGAAGTGGGAGTCAGAAATAAACTAGCTATAGATAATTGCAAAGCTGGCTTAAGAACTTTTGCACTCTTGGCTCTGAGGCTGGCAGTTTTGTCATGGGTTGTTGAAGAACTGCTGCATCACCAGTGCCCTCGAAACCCAGGTCCTTACTGTGTGGAAAAATCACAAACACTCCAATAATTAGCATGGTAGGACTCTAAGTGTGAAAAAGATTTAGAAAACCATAGCCAATATTCTTCACTTACATATCCCTTATTGAATATACACAATAGTGATAGATAGTAAAAATCTGTCTTAATATAAAGGATCTCTTCCAAACAGATACAATAAAAATGTGAAGTGGTATAAAGCACTGTACATAGATTCATAATGTACTGGTGCATCTAATAAATGGCATCTTCAGTTTGATCACATAGAGGGCTCTGTTGTTATCCTGAGAGAAAGGAGAAAGCAAGCGGTTTGCTGAGATGATGAAAGGCTCTGCCTTTGAAGGGGCTGCAGGTGCCACAAGTGACACAGGCTTAAGGCCCTTTTGAACCTGCGCATCTTCAGAGAAAGAAGTGAGGGGCTCCTACAAGTATCCAAACTCTTGTGGATTCCCAGCTCACTGGCAGACATATGACCCAACCGATCTTCCAATACACCTACCCAAGAACATGCATTTAATATGGTCATCTGCCCTTATCCACAGGAAATATGTTCTAAGGGGTATGAGGTTACCTGATTAAAGTACCATCAAGGGCTGGCCCCATAACACAGCAGATATGTCTGATGCGTGGTAAACCAGATCTCACGGGGCTGGCCAAGTTTCAAATCCCAGTCCCAGCAGCTTGAAAAACATGCCACGTGACCACACTGCAATCCTTCCTCCATTCCCTGCTCCCATTAGGATTTGGGGCGTGCACACACTCGTGTCTGTCTCAAGCCTCCAGGGCTGAGTCAGCTACGGAGTTAACTGCAGTCAGGTACGGAGGATGCAGCTCCCCATGCACAGCACTTAATCACTGCACTAGGGGCCAGCCCCCTGTCACCGTGTATTTCCTAGAGTGTCATTGTAAAAAATAGCATAAAACTCTTCTGTATGGATCCATGCTAATGTATTTTATCTCTCACATATTAAATGATTTCCTCGATTAAAGAAAAAAAAATACTATACCAGAGAGCATACGCAGACATATGAAAGAAAAAGCACCCTATGGGATGTGGTCATGCCACAATCCCCCCTTCTCCTCCATTTCTCCATCTCATCCGAATCCTGGGCACCCACACACACACGTGCCAGGCAGGTTTTTCAAGCTGCTGGGGCCGGTATTCAAACTAAAGATGGCCCTGTAGATTCTGGCTCCTTCTGCACAGCACTTAACTGCTACCCTGCAGGGCCATCCCTCTTCTATTTTAATAATTCAGGAACATCCTTGTGACTACACTATGTGAAAAATTTGTTTTTGGTGTTTTTTTTTTGGGGGGGGGGGCAATGTAGGCTTAGGATAGGGATTATAGGCATGAGGTGGGACTAGAGACCCACCCAGTTCTGGCTGATGGCCTTGGGCTAGGTGTCTCAACCTCCCTGAGAATTAGTTTTCTCATTTATAAATGGAGTCTCTGACATGTGCTTTGTAAGGTTGTGGGGGAATAAGAGATAGCAAATGCCCAGTGTCAGGCTGCCACACGGTGACCCCTAACTCTGTGTTAGTTCAGCTGGGGGATAATGGAGTAGACAGAAGGTTCATGCTTCTGTAGTCTCGAAGTTCTGAAAATCAAAAAGGGTAGGGAAGTCACAGGTGCTGATGTTGATTGACTACTTACAGCTCTGTTCCGTAGTTTTCACGGATGGGCTGAAATGAAGGAGGAATGAAATACTTTTAAACCCCAGCACAGGGACGAGGACGGTCACACAGGGCCCTGCATTTGGTATACTGCCCCGCTGTCCCCAGGTGAAATTCTTCATTTTGAACAGAGCCTCCATGTTTTCATTTTGCCTTGGGCCCTACAAATTATGTGATCAGTCCTGCCCATTAGGTTGTTGGGAGGCTAAAAGAACTCACAAAGCACTAAGCATAGTACTCAGGATAGACTCATCCATCTCCAGCAGCCCATGGCCTGGTGTTTAAAGGAGCTGGATTCCACGTGGCCTACTGCACAGTTCGAGCCCCTGACCCGACACCTTTAGAAACACACAGGGTGTGTGTACATACCCAGAGTCCCAAAAGGGGGGAAGAATGGAAAAGGGATTGTGGCATGACCATTCTCTGTGGAGGGTGCTTCCTCCTTCTCCCTCTGACTCTCCATCTCTGGCAAGCACTCATGCCCTTTGGCAAAATTATTCATCATTAGGTGGATATAGTATTTTTCATGAAAGGAGACAACCGTAAGTGTATTACAGACATTCATTTCATTCTGTTATGGAAAAAGCAGTGTGAGGTAAATATTAACTTTACAGATATAGAAACCGAGAACCAAGAAATTAAGAACCCACCAAAATCACACAGTTTATAAATGCAGAGCTTAAATTCAGACTCAAGTCGGTCTCACCCAGAGCCCACACCATTGACCTGCCCTGTTAAATATTAGTTCCCCCCTTCCTTCCCAGGGTAACCCCTCTGTAAAACCCAGTACTTAGGTTTCCTTGATGGCTATCAGCTTCCTGAGCCTCACTCCAGGAGGCATTTCAGTGTTCCTCAAAATTTGTACCAGGCTTGGGGCCACAGAAGACAGGAAGACACAAGTCCCCGTCTCATATTCAGTCATCCTGTCCTGTCTCATCCCATCCCGTCCTGTCTGCAAGCCTGCCAGAATTACTGGCTCAGAATTCCATATGTCCAGCTTGGTGACAGTCCAGCTTACATCCTTTGGCTCCTGATAAACTTAGCTTCAAATGACTAACATCTAACTGATACCTGCGCCCACCACGAGAATTGATGGGAAGTCTGACGGCAGTGGGTCCTAACAGAGAGGCTGTGGAAGATGCCTGTCATGTGACTACGGACCTGGCCACCTGTCCCATGTCAGGGATCCCTTGCTTTCCTGTCGTGCCAGCATTACGTGCCCTCCCCACTCTTTCTCCTGCCAGGATGAGCAGGATGATGAGCAGGCGTCCAGCTTGGGGTGGGGCTGTTCATTCTAGTGCAGGGACGCTCATGGTGGGTGTGGCGACTCACAGCAGGGAAGTGCACACATGAGCGTTCATCTCTTGAATAGCTGGATTTGAATTTTGAATGTGACAATGAGACTGTTTGTTGTCTCAAAGCAATTTCCTGAGTGGCTATTTGCTCAAGACCTGTGTAGTGTGAACAGAGATTTGGGGGAGAGGAGAAGCCATCTGCTCCGGAATAGTCTTCCAGTGACACGATCAAATGACTGCAGAGCAAACTGGAGGGAGTCCAACAGAAAGTTCCTGCCCACAGCATCTAGCCCCAGCTTGCGCTCTCGGGCCATTGTGTCTACCCCGAGACTCACACACAGGCTTCCAAGGCAGCCCTGCGATAACTGGGGTGTACCCAAATGAAAGCCAAGAAAGCCAAGGAAGGAAGAATCTGAGCTTTCTCACCCTGGAGCTCTTCAACACACATTCAGGAGAGTGAAACCATGTTAAATTTGAATTTTAAAGTAACCTTTGGGGACACACAGTGGCACAACAGCAAAGTGCTACACGCTGTGAGGCTGACCCACATGGGAAGTTTCCAGGTTAACATCTGGAGACTTCCCTGAGTATGGCCCATGTATGCGTGCTTTGATCCAGGGCTGGCTGAGACCAGGAGTAGATGGTGATGCGATGACCCTGTTAGGGCTGCTGTCTCTCTCTTTCCTCGTGTATGCATGTTTGTGTGTGTGTGTGTTAGAAAAACAAATAAATAAAAATCAAAAGTCTGGGACCAGCAGTTAGCATAATAGCTATGTCGCTGGACTCCCACATAGTCGACCGCGGTTCGAGTCCCAGACCCGGCAGCTTAAACTCATGCCGGGCGCGTGTGCGTGCGTGCCCAAGATCTCGAGAGGAGAATGGAGGAGAAGGGATTGCAGTGTGGCCATCCCCCCTGGGGGGTGATTTCTCACTTTCTGTCTCTCTGTCTCTCTCTGTCTTTCTGGCGAGCGCAAATGCCATATAGCAAAAAACCTCTCCAAAAAAAGAAAAAAAAAAAATCAAAAGTCAACCTTTGGAGGGAGCTCAGCTTCTTATGCCTCTAGGTGTTGTCTTTTATTACAACTAATTTGTCTTTTCATATGAAAAAGTTACATCTCTGTAAGTTAAGCATTTCTATTTGCTCTTCTGTAAATGTTTAGGTTCTTAAATGTATTTACTTCCCCTAAAATATGAGATGATGTTCTTGCTTTTGAAGATAGCCTGTCTCAATTTGCAAAACAGCCTCAAGTCTTATTTTTTTTTTTCCTCTAAATATGTGTGTGGCTTTTTTTCTTCTTCTTTTTTGCCATTAGGCATTCATGCAGCCTCACTTGCTGGGAAATGAATTCACACATTTGGAGTTTCCAAGGAGAGTACAGAGAAAGGAACTTGGAAAGAAGATGCTCTACAGGGACTTTAACATGACAGGCTGGTAAGAACTCGCCTCCCTCTCCCCCCGCACCGCCACAGTGCATGAAGGAAGCATCCCCACCATCAAAAGCCACTTTCGGGGTTTGCAATAGGAAGCTCGGCCTGAGACCTGGGTCTGTGGTGCAGGACGAGGGGCTACCCCAGCTTCTGTTCCAGCCTAGGATCCATGCTCAAATCATAGGCACTGGCTTGCCTCTGTTTCCCGAGGTCCTCCTCAGGGGTACTGGACCCCATAAAGCTGACCTAATTCCTCACTTCACATGGAGCAAACATCGGGGGTTTCTAAAACACACGAAGCTTCATGTTTTTAGGTCAGAGTTATTAAAAAGGGGCTCAAAGAAATGTGCCAGTGGGTTATTGAGTCAGATAAGCTTGGGTTTGAATCCTGACCCTGATTTTCCTAAATTAGCAAAGTTGAATTAACTGGTTAAGCCTGTTTTTTTATTATGGATAAAGTGAGAAAAGCTATATCCTTTGAAAGGTCATTGTAAAGACGAGAGGTAACGAGCTAGTCTCATTATTTTATCACCTTCAGATTAAAATAAGAAATCTTGGCATGATGTGTCTTATTCTCGGAACACACTCATAAAAACTACTACCATTTCTGCAGTGGATTATAGCTAATGTGGACCAAGAGCTCATCTGTTTCTTCCAACTGGATAATAGATATGGTAATAAAGTACTTATATGTTCAAGGGCTGATGTGAGGATTAAAGGAGAGAGTAGGACTTGGCACATGAAAGTGTGGGTGAAGATTTGTCGTGTGCCCTGGGACAAGAGGCTAACAAACGAACCTCCTGCAGGTCTGGAGGGTAATGGGAGAATAAGACAGTGGACTCTTTCCTTGCCATATCTCCAACAGAGGCAAAGAAGGGATTTTATTAGCCTTTCCTTATTGACAAAAATAGCTATAACAGATGGTCACAGCCCAAATTCTCATGGTGGTGGCTTCTAGGCTAGAAAGCTACTCCTAGGGTACATATTATCTTAAAGGAACAAGTCATGCGACCCGTGCAAGATAGAAGGCTGATTAAAGGGACTTCCGGCTGCCCTTTGCTAATACAGAAAGGCATTCATTTATATCCATTCTTCTTCTAGAACAAGTTTGGACAACTATGGTCCAAGAGCCAAATTCCACCCATCATCTATTTCTATAATTTTTTTCATCTTTTTTTAATACAGCTAGATTCATTTGTTTGCATTTGACCCATGATTACCTTTACACTGCCAGATGGCAATTGAATCGTAACGGAGACTGTATGGCCTTTAAAGTCTAAAATTTTTACTCCTGTTTTCAAACATGAATGGTTTTATCAGAAAGGGTTTGCTATATTTGCCGCTCTGAGTTCTGGGGTTTTGAGGCCCCAGAGTTATAGTTCTAATCCTGATCATGTTGTCTTATAAATATTGTGTTATCTTAATTTTAGCTTATTAGCAAATTCAGCACTTCTTGCTAAAATGGTTATGGTGAGGGCCGGTATAATCTGGCAAAGCACAGTGGGGTTTGGTCTGGGTATCGTAGAGTTTAGAAAGATGGAAGGAAGTGCTTCCCAGGTGAGGAGATCACGTGATTATAAATGCATAAACAAAAAGAGTAGACCTAAAAAAAAAGCACAGAGAAGAAAATGACCAACTAGAAAAGAGGAGACTATGGGAAACACACCGAACTAGTACTGAAGAAACATAACAGGGTGTGGGAGCCACACAGAGGTTCAGATTCACCATGGGAGGCTGTCACTGCTCTTGTGTATTCCTGAGAAGAAGAAATGAAACTAATGTTTTGGGGCGGCTATCCCAAGGGAAGTTTGAAGGAAGCCAACTAGGAGTGAAGGCCATTTCAGGTACCCAGAGAAAATTATCGTGGAAGTAGATACATAAGAGGTCTCCAGGGCTAACTAGAAGGATGGATGCAGAAAACAGAGAAGAAAAGGAAGTGAACAAGAGACCAAATGATTAAGGCCAAGGGGTGAGTCATCCATCATCTGTTTAAATATGTCCCCTCAACTAGTCTATACGCGTCTCAAAAAGGACACCAGTGCCTAGACCTGCTTCTAATGCACAATAGACAGGCTACGATTATTAGGTCGCCAGGAAAGTCATGATGTATTTTTCTGTTTTTCTATGTAAAAATACGTTATGACTTTCCCAACCACCCAGTATTTATTGGCTGGAAAGAAGAGAAAAGGTGTAATTGACAGAAGTTGAGGAAGAAGTCAATGTTATGAATAGTCAATGAAAAGGGTGAGAATAATTTTGCACTCAAGACATGTTGAGCTTGAGCAAGGCTGTTTGTGTGTTCTTTCTATGCCAGAAAAGCAAACGAGATCTAAGCAGTCAAAATAGACTTGGTAAATATCATGCCTAGGGTTTTGTCATATTGCAGATGCTTAGTTTCAATTCAGAAGAAGGAAGAACAACTTATTGTTACTAGATCTGGGAAACACTTCTCATTAGACGATAGGCATGATCACTTTAATGGGCAAGATGCTTTCAAAGGCGCTAAAGGTTCCACTCAGCTCTCTCTTTGTAGAGCATGATGAGGTTCATTTTTTTATTATGTTCCTTTCTCCAATCTTGTGAAGCACTGCTTTTTTTTTTCTTTTTCCCTTAGTGACTTATACATTTTTTCCCTTTAACAAGTGGCTGAAAATTGCCCCAATTTTATAATGTTTTAAATGTAAATACATTCAGGGATTGGATTACATCCAATTTTATATACACTCAGCCTCTCTCTCTCTCTCTCACTCTCTCTCTCTCTCTCTCTCTCTCTCTCTCCATTAGCATGTTCCTTAGCAGACAAGTAGTCCATAAATGGCCTATCTTTAATTGTATGGAACTAAACAGAAGGTACTAAATAATTAAGGAGCTAAGACTGAGAATGACTTCAGTCTGACATGATTTGCTGATTTGTTTTCAGCACAATTCCCATCATGGCTGTTGGCTCACGTTGGCTATGAGCAGAGATTTATGGACACCTCCGTGCGTTTCCTACCCGTTCTTACTTTTGGCTTGAAAATAGGACTTTGGGAGAAGGAAAGGCCTTTGTATATCTTTTGGAAGAAATGAGGAAGTTTAAAACCAGTTTAGACCACTCCCTATGTGAACCTCCTCCCCAACTTTAATGAATTCCTTCTTTAAATCTTCTTTACCCTCGAGCAAACACCCTCAGATCTAGCAGTTATTTTTCAGGACTCTAAGAAGACAGGATGACAGTTTGCTTGTCTGTAGAAAGAGAAGGGCTAGAAGATGAATTCTGTGGGAAGGGGTGTGGGACCATATACCCCGTTTCTTTTCCCGTGAGAGCCCTGAGACTGCTACTAGGTTGGAGCTGGCTGAAGACGCGCTGGTGAGCGTTTCGATGTGCCCTGCTCGAGAGTGCAAGTATGCCCTCGCCCTCGCCTAGTCTCTCCCTCACATTTCTTGGCTTTGGAAGCGGCCTCAGGCAGGGAACTCACTTCTCTGGAACCTTTCTGAGAAATAAAGGGCCCACCCACTGCAAAGCTGTTTAATCCTTATAGCTAGCCCCTAGTTGTAGTAATTTTTATTTTCTTCCTTGTCCCCCCCCCCCCACCCCCACCAGTCATCATGTTGGTAATGGGGCTTGGTTTTGGGGCAAAGTCAGTGGCACTGTGAGGAGAGCTTTACCTAGTTCCTCGTATGTTGCTCTTAAAATCATCCTGTGAAATAAGTACATTTTACAGATGAGGAGATGGAGGCACTGAGGCCAAGTTGCTGGGATAAGAATCCAGTTATGTGACTGGTAGGTGGAGAAGCTTAGATGTGAATCCAAGAAGCCATTATGGGCTGAGCTGCCAGAGGGGAATGACAAGCCCTGCCAGGCAAACTGAGACTCAGAGCAATTAGGCCATTTGCTCGACCTCTTCCAGTACAGAGTGTCATTCAGGGGACCAGCAGATGACATAGCAGTTATGTCACTGGACTCTCACATGGCTAACTGCAGTTCGAGTCCTGGACCCAATGACTTGAACTCACTCTGGGCATGTGTGCGTATGTGTCCAAGATCTTGAGAGGAGAATGAAGAGAAGGGATTGTAGCGTGGCCATTTCCCCACTAGGGGGGTGATTTCTCACTTTCCCTCTCACTGTCTTTGTCTGTCTGTCTCTCTTTCTTTCTCTCTCTCTCTGTCGGGAGCACACACACCCTAAGGCAAAAAAAAAATTTATTTTTAAATGAGAAAAGGAAAGTATCATTCAGAATATGGACTGAAAGCCAAGTTTCTGACTCTTAGTCCAGGGCTCTTTCTGATACGATATGCCAGTCAACTTTTCTTCAGAGTACGGTTAGATGTCATTATTTAGTTTTGAGCTACAATGTAAATTTAAGCAAGGGACCTCTCCCTACCAGGGTCAGTGTCTTTATGACAGTCCTTTGGGAACAAGAGGAAGGAATGAAACATTTTCTGAGCTGCCGTGGCAGTAACTTTTCTGGTTCCCCACCTGATCGGCAGGCCATTGGTCACATTAAACCGTGCTGCTTCCCACTCCTAAGAATCATTCAGATTCCCACTCCTAAGAATCATTCAGTGTGTGACTGAGAGGTGGTGATGGTGAGATCTCAAATGAACCAAGCCTCCTGTGCTTGGGGAAAATGCTCCCATTAGCGGAGCGCCCTGCCAGCATTCCGTGGTGAGTCTGCAGCAGGGCGGAAGTGTGGGTGAGGCTGTCGCTCTTGGAAGCCTTGTTTCCTAATTAAGGATGAGTCTGCTCCCTCCTGATGGGAGCCTTTCTCTCCAACCCTTGTGCTTTCTCGGAGACTGTGAAGCAGCTTGGCATGCCCAGATTGTTTAGAGGACAAAAGGACCTTCGTAATGAAATTGGTGTCCTCCCTGGCTCGCCAACCTTCCCTTCTCCTCTAGTGGTTTGCACAGAGAGAGGCCTGATTTACAAAGCCTTTTCCTTCAGAGCCCCTCCAGCGCTGAGCTGGGTTCTGAGGTGGCCTTTCCTTGCAGTCCCCATCACCCACTCGGCTCTCACCTTCTGTGCCTGGTGTCCCTAGTCCTGGGGCCAGAAGCCCAGGCTGCCCCTCCTCCCCGCCCTTTGTGTCCCAAGCTGCTGTTGCAGGATGCATACTGTAGCTGGCGTTGTGTCATCTCGAGAGGTCTGCGTCCCAACCCGCAGTTCTCGGAGCAGCTCTCAGAGCTGTCTCGGGCCATAACTGGCTGGCAAGCGTCTACATTACTGAGTTGGAACAACAGTTTCTCACAGCTGGCTCTGTGGCGCCAGGTCCCTGCCCTGCGACTACTGGTGATTTCACTTTCTCGTGTAGAGTCAGTGTTCTTCGTGCTCTGTATCCAGCCACATGAGGTGACAAGCAGGCCGGGGGCCCAGGAGGACCTCAGTGCTGGGGGCACTGTAACTATGCCCCTGGCTTTAGGCCAGACTCTCCAGCAGCTGTTCCTGGGCTGATGGGATTTGTAGAGAGAGCAGGGGCCAGAGAAGAAAAGTCTATCGTGTGAATATGAGATTGCTTCCAGATGGTTCTGGTTATGAGCAAAGAACAGCGGAATTCTTTTCTTTTTTTCTTTCTTTCTTTTCTTTCTTTCTTTCTTTTTTTCTTTCTTTCTTTTTTTTTTTTTTTAGCAAAGCCTTTGTAACATTTATGCTGGTCTTATTTCAAGGGACAGGCTGGACTGGTAACTTGAGATCACAGGGTTTACTTAGCCAAGGAAGCTCTGCACTGGGCGATAGTCTCCTTGGGTATTGTTCTTCCCAGGTCATGGGGCCTTGGGCAAACCCTGGCCAGGGGAAGACATTTGCTTTGCCCATTGCTGCCGACCTCTGTTTCTGCAGGGAGACGGGCTTTGTTCTGCTTTTCAGAGCTTCTGGGAAAGGCAGATTCTATTAGAAAGATTCCAGGGACTAGATTAAAAATAAAAGATTCCTTTTATTTTTGTCTTTTGCAACACCTAACTTTTTTTTTTTATTTTTATGATTCTACTTAATGAAGCATCAGGATAATTTCCTCCTCTTCCATTTCCCTTAAAACTATGAGCAAATCTGGGGACTTTCCACTGGGAACAGAGTATTCCACCATCGTTTCTCCTTCCAGCGCTCTCAACTTTTATTAGTGCAGAGAAAATATTTCCATTCTCTGAGCCCTCAAGTACAGTAGCCACTAGTCACATATGGCCATTTGAATTTTGTTTAACAAAAATTAAAATTAAAAATTCATGTCCCTGGGACCAGCAGATAGCATAATGGTTATGTCGCTAGACTCCCACGTAGCTGGCCACAGTTCAAGTCCCAGACCTGGCATCTTTAAACTCACGCTGGGCCCATGTGTGTGCATGCCCAAAATCCTAAGAGGAAAATGGAAGAGCAAGGATTGCAGTGTGCTATCTTCCCTGGGGGTGGTGGTCTCACTTTCTGTCTCTCTGTTTCTCCCCTCTCTCATGAGCACACATGCCCTATAGCAAAATCACCTCTCTTTAAAAAAAAAAAAAAAAAAAAGTTGGCTGGCAGGTGAGATGGTTGTTAAGGGCACTGGACTCCCACATGGCTTATCGCAGTTTGAGTCCCGGACCTGGCAGCTTGCTTTCTCACTTTCCTTTTCTCTTACTCTGTCCCTCTCTGGTCAAATAAAATCAAATGAATGAATAAATTGAAAGTAATTCTTTAATAAAAGAAAATCCATGTCCAAAGTTTCTCTTCACCACCGGTGGCTAGTGTCTATGGAATTGTGGTTAGTGCCTACAGAACTGTGGCTAGTGCCTACAGAACTGTGGCTAGTGCCTATGGAATTGTGGCTAGTGCCTACGGAATTAGACTACATAGCTGCAGAACGTTTCCATCAGCACGGGGTGGTGCTGCACCTAACGGGAGTGGGAGCTGCTCAGGGTGGAATATGGTACCAGGAGCTGCCTGTAACTAAGCTCCCCAGTAGCAAAGAGTTTTTTTTTAAAAGGCAAACCCAGAGCAGTGGTTAAGGGAGCTGACTCCCACATGGCTGACTGAGGTTCGAGTCCTGGCCATAGTGGCTTGAAAAATGTCCTGGGCATGTGTACATGCATGCCCAGAATCCCAAAAGCATGGAGAAATGGAAAGGACATTGTGATGTGACCACACCCCATTGGGGGATGCTTTCTCCCTCTCCCTGTATCTCACTACTAAGCACATGCACCATCTGGCAAATAAATGTATGTGTGTGTGTGTGTGTGTGTGTGTGTGTGTGTATAATATTTTTAAAAGATGAGCCCAGACAGGGAGAGCCAAATGGCACTGGCCACACTCTGGCTTCTGGCCATCACCTCCAGACACCGAGTCAGCTGGGTTTCACTCCACTTTTGAGATTTTCAGGGGCACCAGACACTGAAACAGCTGGACTCATCTCCAGTGGGCCCTCGCCGAGCAGCCTGAGGGAGCCCGCTCCTCTGCCCTTGCAGGAGCGCACCTGCCTCTCCCCATGCCGCCTGGCAGCTCCCTCCCAGCCCTCACCACTGCCTCCTGGGCTGGCACCAGCCCCTGGCACTCTTGCTTGTCCTTTCACTTCTTGGGGAGTATTTCAGACCCTGGGAATCTAATTAAAAAGCAATTTCACTTCCAACCCTTTGCATTCTTTGGAGTGACCTTTACTCTGGGTCTGCAGCCGGGCCCCGCTCGGGGATGGGATGCACAGAGCCACAGTGCCGCACTCCTCAGCAGCCATCCACACATTCTCTAGAGAGAGCATGACTCCCTGGAGGCCTCCTCAAGCCTGGTCTGGTGCTGCCGGGCCGAGTTTTACAAATTCTGTGGATACGGCCTCTATGTGATGCTTTATTGCTCTCTTCAATGCCCTCTGACAGCACATTCAGGCAGGCTGACAGGGAAGTGCATGAGCAGATTGAGAAACGCCACAGAATGCTTTATGAAGCCAACTCAGAGCTGCTCCCGCATTTAATATAAATTGATTTATTGAATCAAGCACAGAAGCCCTGTTACAGAAACCCCAGGCTCTATCCTCCCGAGGACCACCTAATAAAGCAGCCCCAACTGACAACTCCTCATTAGCTTTTCTTCTGATCCCCAGGCAGTTTTTAAAGGGACAGTGCCCCTCTTTGGGGCCTAAATTTATATGATGGGCCGTGCCTATGGGTCTAATTAGCTTAGCATTATTAGTCTTACTTAGAAAAGCTGTATTTTTCTGATGGTGTGACTCTTGAGTTTTAAAGAGTAACTGGAAAATCCAAATTCTGTGCGTTTCCCTCTTCTTGCTTTTAATCACTCTTAACCCAATCATTGCAAGTTTACCTGAAGTTGTCTCTGACTGGCACTTGAGGGGCACAGAAGGATTTCTCAGTCCCGCCCCAGTACAAATCCTAACCATGACTGTTGTGCTATGGACCTCACCAGAAGGCATTTTAGACTCGCCAGAGAAATATCACACTTTAATTTTATAATGACTTCGCAAGAAAGCAGGCCTTTTCCCCCAGTGAAACCTGGTATTCATTTCCTCCCAGTGACTTGAATTTTCATAATTTAATGATTATGGGCCACCTTGGCAGCAGTCTGATTGCTGAAAGCAATCTGAAAATCTGACTTTGTAGAGAAGAGAGTAAAACGTGGTTATTATTTCAGAGAATTTTAACTCCAAACCTCAAGAGATGGTCCAGGATGGGGATCAGCCAGGGCAGGGATTAGGCACTGCAAAGTCCGCAGGTGCCATGTTCCAGTGGGAGCTGGAGCTGAAGTCAGAGTAGGTCGGCCCCACACAGGGAGGGGTCTCTGCCAGGGCTCCCAGGGCCAAACTGATGAATGGTTATTTGTGATGTGCATATTCGGCATCTTTTCGAGATTTGCAGCTCTAGCTGCAGGAGCAGCAGGGAAGAAAGCCGGCCGCTGTGAGCAGCCCATCTCCTGACAGTGATGGATGACTGTTGCTCCCCGCCTCCTCCCTCCCTGCTGCACCAGAGGCCAGTGGAAGCTGTGGGTCTTTACATATGGTTGCAAGCGAGGACAGACAGGCTTTGTCGGGCCACAGGGAGGAGAAAGAAAAGAGATGCCCACCAGCTCACTCCCTATTGATCATCATTCCTTCTGCATGCATGCACGCATGCGTGCACTCACGCGCTCACACATACTGCGTATACACAGTCCCTCTCTCACTTCTCTCTGCTTGTGGAAGTTTATGCTTCCTAAAGTGGCCAAACTCCTTCCAAGCCTCTCTTACCCCCTCAGGCCCTTGGAGGAGCCCATTCACATACCCCTAAGCAGAGCGCATGTACTGTAGTCTTCCATGACCAGCGTTTTGGGGTACGGCACATGTGTGGTAGCATGTAGCTCAAGTCACCCGGGGAAGTTTAGATGTTGAGTGCTTGTGACAAATCCTGTTAAAATAGCTGCTTTCGGACAAGGAGTGCCGGGGCAGGGGGAGGGGGAGAGCACTCCTTTTGTATTAGGCAAACAGAAAAAAAACATGTACAGTTGTTGGATACTGGATGTCGAGTGGTAGTTAAAAACAGGACCACAAAACCAGACTGCCTGTCTGGGTCAGTCCTCACTGGTGTGGTTTGTGCAAACTATGTCACTACTCTGTCTCAATGTCCCCATTTGTAAAATAGGACTAAAGACAGTATCTGGTAAGAGTTAGGATGTCATGAGCTCTTATGGCCAAGTGCTTGAACAAAGCCTGGCCTGCACGATAATAAGAGCTGGATATGTGTCTAGTACCATAGTCCTTAGCAATCTCGGAGAGCAGAGCGGGAGGCCAGAGCTGGTCCTTGCCTCAGGAGGTGTGCAGCCTAAGATGTGTTGAGATGCCGATTTCCCCAGGCAGTGATAAGCCGGAGACCGAAAGGAAAAGAAAGGCAGTTTGGAGAAGCAAGAGAAGCAAAAAAGGTCCCCTGGTGCATCTCTCTCTACCTATGAAAGAGTTGCCATCGGTACAACCATGGGGCCTCTGTCTGTGAGCACTATCTGGCACTGTGTTTGGGGGGTATTTTGTTTGTTTGTTTTTCTGGTCTACCCACTGACTTTATCTACCTAATGGGTCCTAGGTGCTGAAATTTTTTTGTTGTTGTTTCTTTTTTGTTTTTAAAGAACATCTTAAGTTTTTAATCCTTTCTTTAATGGTTACCTAGACCACTTTTGATTAAGAGAGTTAGTAACTGCCACAAGCGAATGCCAGGCGGTGGCACGTGTCCATTTTCCACAGAGTCCTTTGTGGGGTATCTGAATGCACTGCTTGGGGTCTCTACTCACACTTGCTAGACTCAATCATGGCAGATTTTAGTCCACAGGTTGCTTTTCCCTATATTTCTTTGTAAACTGTCCAGCGTTCTTATAGAATTTTTTATAGCCCTTAGAGTATTCTTCAGCTAGGTCAGCCCCGAGTGGGTGCTCGAGCTGGGGGTCTTTCACCAGTGCTATAAGGGACTGGATTACTCAGTCAGTGTTGGTAAGCTGGCTCCCAGTTTTCAGCACTAATTACTAGCAGACAGACCTGCCCCTTTCATCGAGGTTTGGGTGATAGATCTTTGTTTTAAATGTGATCTTTGGTGGTTTGAATGGGTACTCTGCTAGAAAGTTGATTTTGATTCTGAAGGCCCCATGTCATATGGTGGGTTGTCAGGAACCATAAGCCCTTGCCTCATCAATAAATTAGCTTCATCAACCCGGATATCACAGAAGTTTTTCTTTCCACATTTGCGGATTTCTTCAAGCTACTTCATCAGCCTTCTGCTGGCCACCATCGTGGATCTGGTGCAGTTGCCCTTCCAGGTGCTGGACTTTTGTGTTTTTTTAAGACAGATTTTTGCTATAGGACACATGCACTTGCCAGAGACAGAGATAGAAAGAGAGACATCACCCCCCAAGGAGGATGGCCATGCTGCAGTCTCTTCTTCTCTGTGCTCCTAGGATTTGGGCATGCACACACACACACACACACCTGGCATGAGTTTTAAGTTGCTGGGTCTAGGACTCGAACCGCAGTTGACTACATGGGAGTTCAGTAATGTAACCATTATGCCATCTGCTGGTTCCCAGGTGCTGGACTTTTAATGTGCCTCTGAAGTTCTACAGAGCATATATACCCAGGGTACAGGAGCACTAAACCCCTCAGTGGCCAAAGCATGTCCTCACAGAAGACGATTTTTATCTGAAAGGACTATTAGTCTCAGAGTAGTTGCAAGGTGGCTCAGGACTGGCTTTCTAGAAATGTATTGGACAATAGTATTTTACTTTTAGATGCGTTCATGAAGCCTCAGCAATGGGGGAATTTGGTGTGATGCTGCATGTGCATACATCGCTACAACAAGACAGAATACCCAGGTTGTACAAAGGCGTTAAAAGAAAGCTCTGAGAACCAGCAGATGGCATAATGGTTACATCGCTAGACACCCACATAGTCGACCATAGTATGAGTCCCAGACCCAGTGGCTTCAAACTCAATGCCAGGAGTGTGTGTGTGCGTACCCAAGATCTTGAAAGGAAAACAGAGGAGAAAAGATTGCAGTGTGGCCATCCTCCCGGGGGGCGATTTCTCACTTTCTGTCTCTCTCTCTCTTTCTGTTTCTCTTTTTGTCTCTCCAGTGAGCACACACACACCCTATAGCAAAAATATCTCTAAAAGAAAATAAAAGAAAGAAAGGGAAGCCCTGTGGCTGTGGTAGAGTGAGTGGTTCTTGTGGGAGAGGACATTGGAACCAGGAGTGACTTCATGAAGAAGACTGTGTTTGAACCCTAAGGCTGAAATCATGAGGGGGGTTTTCAAGAGGTCTCTGGAGGGAAGGACGTTCTGAGCCAAAGACCAGCACAAGCAGAAATGCAGAGGGGTGAAAATATGATGTATGTTTGGGAATGCGGAAGCCAGGAGGAATACTTCAACTATTTTAAATTGGCAAGAAGGAATAGGCTCCAGCTGGGCTTCAAGTTCTGGAAGCCTTCCTGTTGTGCCAGGCATTAACCCTTTGTTTCCTGTCAGGTCCTGGGGATTCCAAGGAGGATCTAGAGCAGCAGCAGGAGGAATTCAGTGGACTTGGGATAGGCATCTTTTCCAACCCCTGACATGGAAGTATCTTGGCATTTTCACACTCTGTACACAGTTTAATTGGCATATATCAGCTAGATCACAGTTCTAGTGGGAGCTTCAGGTGCTATGTGTAATATTCAGTACTTAAAAGACAAGACCCAGAATTTCATCTCCATAGGTTGACCATTGTCAGCTGTTACTCATTGAGTGAGCTAGGTATTGAATTGGTCATGGGATGTACAGAGAAGAATAAAACAGTCCCTTCCCTCATGCACTTACAGTCTAGTATGGGTACAGGCCTGTAAATGAATGATTAGAATTCCATACCAAAGCCCATAGAGAAATGTTTACCCACAGTGTAGCTTTGGCATCTGAAGTGATTATGAAAAACATTCCAGGCTCATTCAGCTGGAGCAGAATCTCTGAAGTCCTGGAATCTGCACTTTTTTTAAAGCTCCGCATGTGATTTGTACCTATCCTTCAACGTTAACCTTGGGCAGCCCTAGACATTCTTAGCACAGATATGAACAGCAGCTTGCAGAAGAAATGGATTCAAGTGCTAGGCAGCCCGGGCTCTGAAACAGGGTTGTAATCCTAGGGCATTGGTGGCCTCTGCCCCTGGTTGTCCTTTTGTCACTTGAAACCTTTGTCTTTCTGTAGTGAACCAAGACCTGTGTTCAGAAGAGGTCAATAGACTGAACTTGATGACTTGAGGTGATAAAGCCCTCAGGTATCAGTAGTGGGTCAGGGTCAAGTTAAGCCTTTCTTTGTCCTAATTGATGCTTTTGCCCACACTGGACAGTTCAGGCCCCAGGCATGGTATAAATACAGGAGGTAGTTGAGGAGGCCATGCTTCCTGGGTCATTTAATTTACTGGTTTCTCATTCCTCTTCATCCTCAATAAATGATAACCAACCCTGTTTGTTTAACCCTTCTGCTTTGCCATGGATCACCCCATGGAAAGCTGGGCAGCAAAGTCTGAAAATTTGGAATCTTTGGGACCAGCAGTTAGTGTAATGGCTATGCTGCTAAACTCCCACGTACGTAGTCGACCGCGGTTGGAGTCCTGGACCTGATGGCTTAAACTCACGCCAGGCACGTGTGCGTGCGTGCCCAAGATCCCAAGAGTGGAAGAGAAGAGACTGCGGCATGGCCATCTCCCCTGGGGGGCGGGGGGGGGTGGATTTCCCACTTTCTGTCTCTCTGACTCTCTCTGTCTTTCCAGCGAGCGTGTGCGCCCTATAGCAAAAACCTCTCAAAAAAAAAAAAAAGATAAAAAAATTTTGGAGTCTTCTAGTTTATTATATCTGAATAATTTGAAAGCCAAATCTCAGGTTAAATCTAATTCTGCAGTGACCTTGTACATCTACCATACTGTTAAGAGAAGAAAAGACTAAACATGTGATGTGTTACAACTTCTGTGCAAGTTAGCCACCGTAAAAACCTAGACGGTGGCGTGGACTTTTTGTAATTTTTTTTTTTATAATTAAATCTGACAAAGGGCATTAAGTCAAATTTAATCTGAAAGTGGGGATTAGCAATTAAACAGCTTGCATTTCATGCCACTATGTGGTATGCATACAGATTGGTGGCTCCTCGAAGATGGACAGAGAAACATGAGTAAGAGCACAACACACTTGGGTCAGACCGTAAAGCAACCTTGGTCACTTCTGTTTCCTAGTTGTGTCATGTTTCTCATGCCTTCAATTTCGTGTCTGTGTGATGAGGGTCATACTCATAACGACCTTACAAAGCTATTATGAGAATCGTATAAATTTTAAAAGTGCTTAGAACCATGCCTGGGGCAACATGAGTGTAGAGTAACTATTGGTTGTATCAGAATTTACTGAGTGTTGGAGTGAGGTGATAGCCAAAATTTAGATTTCCTGTCATCCTCTAAAACAGAAGGGCCACCTTGATGCAGGAGCCAAGAGCACCATGTTCCTCCTATTGGCGAAGATTGGCAATGACCACCCAGGCCTGTGTTTCTCCAAGAGCTTGAGTAACGTGGGGACTAGCAGAAGATTCAGAAGAGTATGAGAATCCACAGGATAAATGTCTATTTCACCTGAAGATTTTGAGAGAAGGGTAGACATTTTGTTTCTTAAAATAAGAGTTGATTAAATGTAGGCTTACGCAAAATTCTCATTTTTTTTTTAAGATAAAATAGAGGATTTGAGGGACTAGTAGTTGGTGTAATGACTGTGTTGCTTGGACTCTCATGTAGTCGACCATGGTTCAAGTACCAGACCTGGTGGCTTAAACTCACGCCGGGCACATGTGCATGAGTGCCGAAGATCCCAACAGGAGAATGGAAGAGAAGGGATTGCAGTGTGGCCATCTCCCCTAGGGGGTGATTTCTCGCTTTCTGTCTCTCTATCTCTGTCTGTCTTTCTGGCGAACGCACACACCCTATAGTGAAAACCTCTCCAAAAAAAATAAAACCAGAGGACTTGAAAAAATAATGTTGCTTATTTTGAAATACTTGAGCTTGGGACCAGCAGATGGCGCAGCAGTTGCATTGCTGGACTTCCACATGGCTGATTGTGGTTCGAGTCCTGGACCTGGCGGCTTCAAAATCATGCCAGGCACGTGTGTGTGTGTGCCCAAGATCCCTGGAGGAGAATGCAGTAGAAAGGATCGTGATGTAGATATCCCTTCAGGGGATGATTTCTCACTTTCTATCTCTCTCTGTCTCTCTCTCTGTCTCTCCAGTGAGCACACATGCTCTATAGCAAAAATCTCTCAAAAGAAGAACTATTTGAGCTCTGCTCTGTGTGACATTACCAGTTCAAGGGCACTTGAATAAAAAGTTCTGGAACAAAGTAGCATAGGATAGAGTCCCAGCAGTAGCTTTTCTGAGGGGTGACTGCAGGGCCGGGGCCTCCATGGTACAGATAAACCTATGAGCAGAGCAGGAGCTCTGGGCAGGAGGGCTGCAGAGCCAACAGAGGACCTGACCTGTGCAGCAGAGGCCTCTGTAACCAGCCATCTCTTTGTTATTTGCTCCCCTCCATTTGTGGCTATTGGGTCAATTTTGGTCATCCGATTTGTGTATATTGACTTACTCTCATACAAAATAAAGGCCAATGTCCATGAAATTCATGTTTGTTTCAAAATGAACAGTCCCTGAGAAAGCAGAAATCACTCCGTATTTCTGTGCTCATAAAGTAAGAGTTTCTGATGCACACCCATGGGGAGAGCTAAATGTTATTGATTAGAATATGAAGCTCTCCTGGCCAAGTGCTAATGCACGCCAAATGGATACTGAGTCAGAAATCATTTCCAAATCTGGAATTTCCCTAGGAGTCATTAAGAATGTTTTATCCTGAAATATTATTGGTTCTATTTTACATGCACACATGATTATGCTTTTCAAAAGACTGAAAGCATTTTCTTCTATGAGAATCATTTTCCACTATTAAACTTAGGTCTGTGAGTCAAGAGATGACTTTTCTTTTACATCATTAGCTTCGTATACCTAGCACCTGAGCATGGCACCTAGTAGGCGCTCAGTAAATATTTGAAATAAAACTATTATAATAAAGAAATCCCTTGTTTTAAATTTTATTTATTCAATTAATTTTATTTCTTATTATAACTTTTTAAATTTACTATAGGGCACATATGCTCACCAGAGAGAGAGAGAAGGAAAGTGAGAAAGTGAGTTGCCAGGGCCGGAACTTGAACCACAGTCAGCCATGTGGGAGTTCGGCACCCTACACCCCCATGCCACCTGCCGGCCCCATTGCTCTTAACTGGTCAAAGGTTGAGCTCCTAATTTGGAACCTACGTAGAGCAGAATCTTTCCTTCTATCCCAAATTTCAAGTGAATAGGGACCCATTCCTGAGTAGTGAAATCAACTTAGTGTGTGTAGGTAAGCATTTTAAATAAATTAAATAGGATATGATAGAAAGAAGATATTAAAGTATATATCACATGGTAAGGGTAAATATTTTCTCTTTTTTAATTTTTAAAAAATTATTTATTTATTTATTTTTTAAATTTGCTATAGGATACATGTGATCACCAGAGAGAGACAGAGAGAGAGAGAGAGAGTCAGAAAGCAAGCCATCAGGTCCAGGATCAAACATGGTCAGCCAAGTGGAAGTCCAGTGCCTTAACCACCACACCACCTGCTGGCCCCTTAAATATTGTTTTTTAAGATGTGTTCATTTATATACTTGCTTAATGCAATTAATAATACTTCTTTATTTCTTTCTCTTTTATTTTAGAGAGAGATTTTTTGTTGTAGAGTGTGTGCGCTGGTTAGAGAGATAGAGAGAGAAAGCAAGAGATCAGCCCCCAGGGCAGATGGCCATGCTGCAATCCCTTCTCCTCCATTCTCCTCTCAGGATCTTGGACATGCACACACATGCCCAGCATGAGCTTTAAGTCACCCAGTCTGGACTCGAACCATGGTCAACTCTGTGAAAGTCCAGCAGCGTAACCATGAAGCTATCTGCTGGTCCTGAGATTGATAACCCTACCCATCAAATTTCCTCGAGGGCAGCTGCAATGTCAGGCACTGGGGGTTAGGCCCCACTGTGCAAAATTTTCCTTACAAGAAAGCCAGCCAGCTCCCCATTTCATGTGGCTAAGGGGATGGGGAGGTTGTTTCTCTCATCACAGGTACCAGGTATGTGTAAGGCTGCTGTTAGCCTCTTCACCACTTAGTAACCACACTCACTTAACTCAAACAGACTAATTGTGCCTGAATCCAGCTGTTGCACTGTCCCAGCCGAAGGGCAGCAACTCGCTCAGAGCCTATGGCTAGGCTTCAACTAATGTAAAGGACACCCAAGGACCCAAGGAAGAAAATATGGTATTATTTGTCTGGAGAGCCTCAACACCGCAGGGGAACTCTCCCAGGGATCACATAATCGAGATACCTATTGAGAATAGCTCCTAGCTCATAAATCCAGGAATCCAAGGAGTCAAAATATGACCTTCGAAACACAGATTTATAAACAACTACAGACTGCTGTCCTGTTGTGAGCCTGTGGCCGAGATGTTGGAGATGACGCAAAACATTGTAAGAGATACTCCTGAATCCCCAAACTACCTGCTGGATAATGGATGTTTCTCAGCCTCTTCAGACTCACCCTGAGAATTCATCTTTACTCTGCAACTTGGACTTGAGCCTGACCTGGTTATGCTTCCCTCACCCTCACCGTCCCTTATGGTTTAGTTCCAGCTCTCCAGCATCCTAAGGTTGGATCCAAAGGCAGATTTAAGAAATGTCTGAAAGTTTCTCTGTCTTTCTCTGTGTGCCAGAGAGCACATGCACGTGTCACAGAGAAACTGAGAGGGAAGGAGGGAGAACACACTCCTGATGGGGTATGGTCACACTGCAGTCCCTTCTCCTCCATTTTTCCATACTGTCAGGATTTTGTGCATGGCCTATACATACCTGGCATGTTTTTCAAAGTGCTGGGGCCAGGACTCGAGCCGTGATTGACCATGTGAGACTCAGCTCACCTTAGCCAGCAGGCCACGGAGCCAGCTCATAAGAATTTCTTTTTTAGTTTTTGCTATAGGGCATGTGTACTCACTAGACAGAGACAGAGACAGAGGGAAAGTGAGAAATCACCCCACCCCCAGAGGGGATGGTCATGCCATAATCCCTTCTCCTCCATTCTTTCAGGGTTTGGAGCACACATGCTCATGCACCCGGCATGATTTTCAAGCCTCCAGTTCCAAAATTCCAACCATGGAGTCAGCCATTTGGGATCCAGTGCCTTAAACTCCACACCACCTGCTGGCCCCTCCATGAGAATTTCTTAACTACGAATCTTTAGAACTGGGAAAACAGGACTCTCAAAAGCTGACATGTAAAACAGAATAATAAGACCTAATCTAATACCAAGCTCTCCTTGTGTTACATTAGAGGAACCATGTGCATGTGCACACGGGCGTGCGTGCACACACACACACACACACACACACACACACACACTTACACAGTGGGAGGAGAGCTTGTGGCCCACTGTAGGCCACTGGAAGGAACAGGAAGCAACCTCCATTCACGGAGCCCTGTGCTTGGGCTCTGGGTGTGATTCTTTTGGAAATACAGATGGCTGGCAGGAAAAAGGAAGCATGCCGAGCTTGCCAGTCCTACATTACTTTTTCCAGGAAGGGCTGAGGAGGGTGGGTGCAGGGAGACAAGTCAAGGGAGAACCTCTGCGGGCTTCAGAATTGCTTAATTGGGGTCATGCCAAGCTCTTAAAAGCCATGAGTGGCATTTGGGCTCCAGGCATGTGTCTGGTTCTGATCAGCCAGGCCTGGGTGGGTTTTACCCCAGGCCTCCTGGGATTCAAGCTTCTGCTGAGATTTGGTTATAGGGAGGCGGGAGTAAGGACAAAGAGCCAGACGCCTCTGCCCACCAGGCTCCAAACCTGCACAGCCCCTGTGAAATGTGCCTCGCTGGGCTAGAACTTGGTCTCTGCTTTGAGAAAAACGAGACGGCTTGTGGCTTTTCCCTCCCTCCTGGAGGGCCATTGAGCTTCCAGCTAAGGGGAGAAAAATTCTCTTTTTATGACTATCTCAAAGTAACTGAACAACGCCCTCTTTAGATTATCAGCTCTGAGCCATCCTTCTGCATCTGAGTCTTCACAGTAGAGTAAAATGACGGACTTTTCTAAATAAAGTTGGCATGGGTGCCTTGCTTTAATATCATCAGTGATGGTGGAGAAGGTATGGACTAGGTGGCTTTCTCTCCCAGTCTCTCTCTCTCTGGCAAGTGCACATGCCCTTTGACAATTAAAAAAGGAGAGGGGAAAGCTCTGTGACCTATTGTTAAGGCAGCTTTACCCACATAGCCATTCATACTGTTGAGTCCCGGCCCTAGCAGCTTGAGAAACATACATTTAGGGGCTGGCAAGTAACGTGGTGGTTAATTGCACTGGACTCCCACATGGCTGACTGTGGTTCGAGTCCTGGACTGGACAGCTTGCTTTCTCACTTTTCCCCTCTCTCTCTGGTCAAATAAAATAATAATAATAATAATAACTAAACTTAAATAAAATAATCCTTTAAAAAATAATAAAAACACACATTTATACGACCCAGTAATTCCACCTTTAACTATTTACCCAAAGGATTAGATAAACCCTCAGTTGGAAAAACATTTGCACAGCCATGTTTATCTCTGTATTATTTACAATTGCTAGGACATGGAATCAACCTAAATGTCCAAAAATAGACAAGTGGATTGAAAAATGTGGCACGTGTACTCTATGGAATACTACTCAGCCACCAAAAAAAAAAAAAAAAAAAAGAAAAAAAAACAATGAGACTCTGACATTTGATACGGAGTGGATGAGTATGGAAGACTTAATGCTAAGTGAAACAAGCCAAAGTGTGAGAGACAGGCTTTGTATGTCCCCACTTAATATGTAACGATTGTCTGCACCCTGTAACACAAACGGAAAGATTGGAAGATACCACAATAGAGAGGGCCAAGTGTAGATTCTAGAGGTAGTAAAGATATGGGTACTACAGGGGTGGGTAATACAGGAAGGGAGGAAGGGGAACAAGGAAAAATGTGTTGACACAGAAAGGAAGTTATTTGCTGATGATAATGTATATGGTAATGTCTCTGTCTTGACTGATGTGCATTGTCTTCATGCTGGAAAAAGCAGTGTTGTACACTGTAAAAATATATAGTGGTTAAATGTAAGTTAAAGATAAATGTACAAACTATATTTGACGTAGTATTATAAGCCCCTGCAAAAAATTAGGAAAGAAAAACACATTTGCATGTGTGCCCAAAATCCCAAAAGGAGAGTGAAATGGAGAAAGGATTGCTATATGATCATTCCCCATGGGGGGAGTGCTTTCTCTTCCTCTCTCTGTCTCTGTGTCTCTCTCTGGCAAGTGCATACACACACACACACACACACACACACACACACTCTAGCAAAAAAAGAGAGCAAGAGACTCCAAAGACCCTAAAAGCCATCACATGTGTTTAAAGAGCACCTTATCCTTCACAAAGGACTTTTTCAGATACATTATATATTTGCATTGAATCCTTGCAAGCGCCCTGGGGAGCCGCCAGCTGAGGACGACTTCAGTGAAGTTCGAGGGGCTTTCCCAGGTTTACACAGCGAGTTCATGTGAGGACTGAGACATGACTTCAGAAGCTCTGACTCCAAGTGCTTCAGTATACTGCAGTGGCTCTGCCAGGAGGAATAGCTCCCAGGGGAGCAGAGGCGGCCAAGACCATGTCGAGAGGTTAGTGGAAGAATGCAGCTCCAGCGAGCCCCACGAGTGGACTGTCAGGATCATACAGTCCCCAAAGGGAGAGGGTCTCTTTACTGCCCCCAGAAGGGGTCATGTTCTTTTTAAATGACTTTGAAGTCCTGCTAAGGAGATTAAGACTTGGGGGAACAACTGGTATTTCCATTTTTCTAGTTAGAAGTCATGACTTAGGAGAAGAGGGAGGGCATGGGAAGTGATCTGTGAGGATGATGCTGAAGCGTGCTCTTTGAGTTTCCGGCCTTGGGTTACAAAGCCCAAGTCGGGGCTCCGGCTGGGAAGAGAAGAAGCCTGCAAAGACTGGAAACAACTTTCCTAAGTGGGAAACTTGCTTTTAAACCAAGTTAACACAGAAGAGAATTGTCTTGGTAACAACAAATACACTGGAAAACAACTGTGACCCAAAAAATGGCCATTCTGAAGTGGTACTTGGGAGCTATCTGGAGAAAGTGATGGGCAATAGGGTCATAAATGGTATTTTTAATAACTTTATAGCTACCTAGTAACATGTAGAGGTATATAAGGAAACCTTAAATTTTTCAAATCTATTTATTTATTTTTATTTGATCAGGGACAGAGTAAGAGAAAGAGAGAGAGAGAGGGAAAGCGAGAAAGCAAGCTGCCAGGTTCGGGCCTCGAACCACGGTCAGCCATGTGGGAGTCCAGTGCCCTTAACCACCACACCACCTGCTGGCCCCAGGAAACCTGAAATTTTAATAAAAAGATGTAAGCTAAGTCAGAGTGATGGGACTCAGTCCTGAATTCCAGCTTTAGAAAAACTTGTAATTAAGCCACAATGAATGGGGACGCCAAGACCATGGTATATCTCTGGAGGGAGACTCACGTGCTGAGGGAGAAGGACCAGCTGTCCTCCACGTAGCCATCTGGCTGTTGTCTACCTCATATCCATAACACGCCTGCCGGGTGTAGATGCGAGCACAGAGCAGTGCCTAGGAAAATAGGCCCCACCTTCATGGAGCTAATGTTCTAGAGACGGAGGCAGAATGTGATCCAGTAAACAAAGTAATAAATGAGATCATTTCAGTTCGTGCCGGGAAGAGCTGAAGTGGGATAAGCAGGAGCAGGGAACGCCATTCTTTATGTTAGTGGTCAGGAAAGGTCTTTCTCCGTGACACTCAGGAGTCAGCTATAGAAGGACCTGGGGGAAGAGTGGCCCAGGCAGAGGGAACAAAGACCCCATGGCATGCTAAAGAAACAATAATGGGGGGGCCAGCAGGTGGCAGATAGTGGATAAGGCGCTGACTCCCACATGGTCAACCATGTTCAAGTCCTGGACCCTGGAGGCTTGAAACTCATGCCTGACTTGTGTGCACGTACCCAAAATCTGGAGAGGAAAATGGAGGCGAAGGGATTGTGGCATGGCCATTCCACTTGGGGGTGATTTCTCGCTTTCTGTCTCTCTCTGTTTCTCCAGTGAGTGTCCCCACCCTATAGCAAAAATCTCTCTCTCAGAAAAGAAAAGGAACAAAAAGGAAGCTGGTATTACAAAGTGCAGCAAAGGAAAACAGCTTCGGGTGGCAGCAGTGGTGCGGCAGGATGGCAATGCTTTTCTTTTCTTTACTGCTGCCAGAGGGTGCAAACACTCACTAGAGAGAAATCAAAGAGAAAGGGTCTTCCAATGCGGCATGGTCACACTGCACTCCCTCCTCCTCCATTTCTCCATCCTGTTGGGATTTGGGGCATACATGCACACAAACCTACCATGTTTGGATTTTTTTTTTTTTTTAAGTTTGGCTATGTCAGAGTGAGAGAGAAGGTGAGAAATCACCATCTCAGAGACAATGGCCATACCACAATCCCTTCTCCTCTCAGGATTTTAGGCATGCACGCACATGTTCCAGGCATGATTTTCAAGTCATCCCATTCCAGGACTCAAACCATGAAGTAGGTCATGTGATATTCAGCTGCCTTAACCTCTGTACCACCTTCTACCCCATCTGGTGTGTTTTTTAAGCCACCAGAGCTGGGATTTAAATTACACTTGACCATGGAATCTGGCTCCCTTTACTACTAGGCTAAGAAGTCAGCCCAAGGTAATGGTTTTTGATGCTTGACCCACATGGGCAGGTCCTGAGTTCACATCCTAGGGCTCCCCTGTACATGCCAGGCACACTCATATGTCTGGCATCCAGGCCGACTGAGGCTGGTTGTGGATCGTGGCATAGAGACCCTGCCAGGGGTGCCTGTCTCTTTTTCTTTATCACTTTCTCTCTGTCTGTCTCATGGAAGAAATATAATAAATTTAAAATAAAAAATATAACAGTATTAAAGTATGTGAAGAACAGATTGCAGAGGGTCTCACAGTTTGATTGTAGTTTAAGATGATGAGAAGTCAACAGAACATTTTAAGTTAATGCATTTTTGCACAGAAAAATATGTCATGATTTTTCTGATGACCCAATAGATTGACAAAGAGAACTAGTTGTGGGAGACTTCCTAGCAGGCCTCCCAGCCAGAATGAGAATATGAGCGACATGACAGAACTGAGACCAGTGAGATGTGTTCGTGGTGGAAGACCCCTGTGATAGCTGCCCATCAGGAGAGCAAACACACAGCGACAGAGCCACACAGGGACCTTCTTCAGTTGTTCCAAAAGTGTGTCTGAAACTGTCGGGAGCAGCTCCTAGCCAGCCACGCCTGTGAGGGAGCTTCAGTGGGACACAGCACACCCGAGACTTAGGAAGCAGTAAGAGAAGCCAGGGGGCTCTTTGCTTTTGTTCTCTGAATGTGTCTAGAAGAAGAAAATGTAAACAAGTGGGGAAAAGCCTCCGCTTGGGGAAGGCGGTATTCATTGATTTGCCCCCTTACTTAAGTATTTATTGGGCACCTACTGTCTGCTGGGCACTCTTCTAGGTTACCAGGGGTACCATGGCTAACAAAACACAAACCTCTGTCTTCACAGAGCTTAAGAGGTATGGAGAAGCAGTACAGAAAATAAAGGTAGAAGTAAAACAGTCTTTAAGCTTACTTATTTCTTCTGAAAGAGAAAGGAGGAGTCTCCCCCAGCAGAGTGTTCACACTGTGATCTACCCCAACCTGAGCCAGCCAGGACCAGGCACATGAGTGCCCGGCATGCACAGGGATCCCTTAGGACCTGAACCCAGGACCTGCCCACGCAGATGCAGTATTGTGGGACGTGTTACTATTGTGCCACCGGCACGCTCAGGAAGGTGACAGTGCTGCTATGGAGAAAAATAAAGCAGGGAAGGGGACTAGGGAAGGAGAGCAGTTTTAAAGAAGGCCGTTTGAATTCTTGGCTTTTGTGTGGAGTGTGATGGGAAAACCATTGGCGGGTTTGAGTAGGGTAATGACGTATTCTGACCTTTGAAAATAATGACTCTGGTTGTTCTGAGGACAGAGGTAAGGAACAAATCTGAACAGCATGCAACACCCTCGCTGCCGTCACCCTAATGAGATCATCCCAGCGCCACCACCTCCTGCTCGATTATTGCAGAGTCTAATGAGGCGGTCCCGAGAGACGGCCAGAGACGACCGTGCTGGGATTCTGCCAGCAAGGACGGTGTTGAAAACTTGGTTCTGAATGAATTTTGGAGGTAGAGATAATAGTATTTGGCATAAAGTTAATAGACACAATGTCCAATCCCTATTATATTATGAGAAAGTCAAGAGGATGAGAAATTCTAGGCTGCTAGCAAGAAAAGTATCAGAAAGATTTGCCATAAGTGGAGACTGGCTCAGAACAATTATGGTCAGAAGGCAGAGTAACAGGACCCAGAGAGAGCCACAGCAATGGAGTGACACGAAATATGGTTCGGAACGCAAATCTTGGAGGTGGAGGTGTTCCTGGGTACAGATACTCTACCTGGGTGCTGTTGGGGAATGGAGCAGAAGTGGGCTAGGAGCTGGACAGCCAGGATTCCAGAGGCACCACCCAAATCTATGAACTTGCTGAGAATAACACCAGGGGAAAGAATTGAAAAGTAATCGGGGGGGGGGGGGGGGGAGGGGGGGCTGGCAGTGGCGTGGTGGTTAGGGGTGCTGGATTCCCACATGGCTGACTGAGGTTCGAGCCCTGGACCCGCCGGCTTGCTCTCTCTCTCTCTCTCTCTCTCTCTCTCTCTCCATCTCTGGTCAAATTTAAATAAATAAATAAAGTTAAATAATTCTTAGAAAGAAAGAAAGAAAGAAAGAGAGAGAGAGAGAGAGAGAAAGGAAGAAAGAAAGAAAGAAAAGTAATCGGAACCCAGGCTGAGGTCTTCAGAGAAGGTGGGAAAATGTCCGGAAAGGCCAATGGGTGCACAAGAGGGCAGATGAAGGGGCTAATTGAGTGGCAAAGGGCCTCATTCCAGAGGGACTGAAGTGGAGACAGTTAGAACCTCTCACCTTCAGATTAAGAGGGATTTGAAGGAACAGCACCCATTGGAGGCCATTTCATCAAGGGAGCCCACCTGGGTTCGCTAATAAGCCAAGCTCAATTAATAATCTTTCTTCTGGGGCTGGCAGGTGGCATGGTGGTTAAGGCACTGGACTCCCACATGGCTGACCGCAGTTCAAGTCCCAGACCTGGTGTCTTGCTTTCTCACTTTCCTTCCCCTACCCCCATCTCTCTCTGTCAAATTAAATACTATTACTAATAATAATGATAAATAAAATTACATAATTATTTTAAAAAATAAACCATCTTTTTAATTTTGTTAGGGAATCTAAGCTGGTTGATTAGGAAATAGTGTACATGGGTGTACTTTGACTTTTTAAAATTAATCTGATCATTTCTTCTCTTAGCCTTTTAGATAACACTGAGTGGATAATGATTCAGTTAAGTTGCTTCCTAGATAGCCCAAAAGTCATCTATATCCAAAGACTCAAAAATCCATGAGTCCATGCTCTGTTTTTCAGCCATTTACAATCCGAAGTGTGCCCTCTTTGAACAGTAACATGTCATTGTCCACCCTCCACTCTTGGGTCTACCTTCTGTGCCTTCCCACCAGACAAGATTCTGCCAAAAGTTTTACCATCTGTTGTTCACATTAAAAAGGAAATCGATAGATTTTTCATTTTCATGAGACAGAGTTTTACTACTGAATATGATTTTTTTTTTCATGGAAAACACTTTCCTCTGCACACCTCCCAGGAATATTGATATACCCTTTGTTCGGTGCGTGTAGCCGGAGGAAGGACTCTAATGATTTGGTTGTGCTTGGGTTGTGCTTTTTTTTTTTTTTTTTCCCAGTGATCTGGATAAAGATAGCAGAGCTGCTTATCAAACTGAATATGACATAGCATCGAAGAAAAGCCTATATTTTGGATAAAAGGATCTAAAATTAAAAAAAAAAAAAAAACCTCTCAATGGGCTCAAACAATGGACTGGGACTAACAAAATAAAATTAATAAGGAAATGGAATCCTCCACTGAGAGGGAATTATCTATCGTGTCCTTATAAGCCAGAGCAAACTACAGGCCAAAAACCTCTCAGATTTTTCTTGCAGACCAAGGGATTTCTTGTTTGTGTGTTTGTTTTGTCTTTTGTATGTTGGGTTTTCTTGTTTCTTTGTTTCACTCATAGTTTCATTATATGACCCTAAAATACATAGCTCCTGACACACAGTGCAAGTACGTAATGCAAATATAAACCTCATTCGCCTAAGAGTGAGGTCCAGATCAGAAGTATAATTCCCTTAATGGTCACCAGAAAATTCATCATGCATTTTTGCATAGAAAAACACATCGTGACTTTTCTGACCACCCATCGTTTGGACCTCATGAGAAGGGTTCTCGGTTCTGAGTGCTGTTCATTAAGGACACCGACACACTAGAAAGCCCGAGAGGTCCCTGCCCCAGTCCTTGCTACCCAATTAATGCATACTCATTGAATGAATGGTGACTTGAGTGTTTCAAGATAGTCCCCCAAGTCTTTGAAAGAACTTGGGAAGAGGAAACATCAAGATCGCCTTCTCTAAATACTTGCAGAGCTCTCAAACAGAAGAGAGTCAGGTTTATTTCATATTTTTCAGAGGATAAACCGAACACATCAATGGGCCCAGGTCAATTTAAGAAAAAATTTCCTAGAGCCATTCTCCCATGGAATGGGCTGACAGTACTTTAGGTACTTTTGTCCCCGGACAAGGACCATCTACAGCAGTCCATTCAACAGAGGCCAGGAGCCACTATGAAGTGTGTTGTGAAAGAGACTCCTACGTTTGGGGTGTAGCTCACCTAATGGCCTTTCGGTCACATGCAAGATTGAGCTTCTTTTAGTAGGTTCAGACCAAAGTGACTTCTATTTTCAGCTTATACAATCAACATTGCAAGGGGAACTATTACTTTAAAAAAATGTTCAATGGAAATTTCTGAGGATAATGCCTCTAAGTTAAGGAAAACCAAGAATTGAGCAACCCTTTTTAAGCCTTATGTGTGTGTGTTTTTTCCTTATTCTCTTATCAATATTTTGGTCTCCTAAGTATTTATAAGGGAATTGACCCAAAATCAAAGTTTTTCTAAAAAACTTTCCTAAGATTTTCAGTTTTACTGTCTGGTAGCAAATAATTATTTAAAGATGATCTCTGGTCAGTTAAATTATGGTAAAACTGTGATCTGGCCTGAGAGGGTTTTTTTTTTAATTGATTTAATCAAGATTTCAAAGGTCTTAGGCTTGGCTATGAAGGACATTGATTCACTTGTGAGATACAGATAGGGTTTTTTATCTGTTGACGAGGAAGTGTATAATAGTCTCAGCTGGGCTGGACTGAGGTGTATATCATGCTGGGTAAAGTCTCTTCACAATCTAAATGATGTATACCGATTTAATGTGTGAATAACAATTTTAAAATTAATGAAAAATTAAAATTAAATTTAAAAATAATAATAACAAAAAAAAAGCGTTCTTAGCCTATCTCTAGTGAGCTCTAAGTCATCTGCAGTCGTTGAGTTGGGAGCCGCTACCTTCTGCCTTCTGTTTAACTCCAGGCTCCTGTGCCTGGATTTCAAGACCCAGCCTCTCTCCACGCACCACTCTCGAGGAGTCCTCCTTTCTCTCCAGGCCTGTCTTCTCACTTTCCATATTGCCTTCTCCACACGCTGTGTGTTTGGGGGTTGGGGGGTCTCACTCTCCCATGCTCATTGGGCGCCTTTCTCAGGCCACTTCCTCTCTCTGGAGTCACACTGTCATCTTAAGGGTCAAGTTGATAAACAGCTTATTTGTTCACTCATTTGCAATGTGAGGTCATTGACACTTGGTCTACAGCAGTGGAGAATCACCTGGCAAGCTTAAAAAAAATACTGTTCCACCGTTTGAGTCCTGGATATGGCAGCTTGCTTTCTCACTTCCCCTTTCTCTTTCTCTCTGGTCAAATTTGAAAATAATTAATAATAACAAACAAATAACTGTTTTTTTTTTTTTTTTTTTTTAAATCCTGTTGCCTGAATCCCAGAGAGTCTGATTCAGTTGCTCTGAGATGTGGCCTGGGCATTGGGATGTTTCAAAGGCCTTCCAGATGAATCATTATGGAGCCAAGACTGAGAACTACAGGCCTACAAACTCATTCAATCCCCAAGCTGGGACTGTATTCTAATAATAACTTTATTTGTTCTCATGTGACTTGTATCCCAGTGTTTAAAATAGTTCTCACAAGTGTATAAAATATCAAAGTGGCTACAGTTACCCACAATTTTTCTTTCTGTCATTTCAGTTACCTGCAGTCAACCACGGTCCAAAAATACTGAATGAAAAATTCCAAAAATAAATAATTCCTAAATTTTGAACACTACATCACAGTGCTTACATTTACCTTACTTTATCTCATCATTAAATAGGCATTTTATCATTTCAAGAAGGATGAGTATACCGAACAATAAGATTTTCTACGAGAGACCATATTTATGTAACTTTTATTACAGTACATTATTATAATTGTTAACTTCATTACTAACTATTGTGTTTTGGGTTTTTTTAAAGAGGTTTTTGCTATAGGGTGCGTGCGTTTGCCAGACAGACAGAGACAGAGAGACAGAAAGCAAGAAATCACCCCCCAGGGGGGATGGCCACACCACAATCCCTTCTCCTCCTTCTCCTCTCGGGATCTTGGGCACGCATGCACATGCGCCGGCGTGAGTTTTAAGCCACCGGGTCCGGGACTTGAACCACGGTCGACTACATGGGAGTCCAGCGACATAGCCATTACGCTAACTGCTGGTCCCACTAACTATTGTTTTTCATCTCTTACTGTGCCTAATCTATAAATTATCATAGATGTGAATATACAGAGACAAAACAGTGTATATATAGGGTTTGGTGCTATCTTAGAATGAATCCACCACAGACACCATATTTTCACTTTGCGTTAATTTGGTAGCTATGGAGGAGGAAGTAGTACAGTTTCTTTTTTGAAAATTCAACTCCTAAAATACCTCTGGGCTACCTTGACAGTATTAGCAACAATAACTATAATAGCATTTCCTAAACTCTTAGCGTGAGTCAGGCACTCTGCTAAGTACTTCCTAGACTCTTCACACCCACTACACTGTTTCAGTCTTCACAATCTCCCCTCCTTGAGCGATTGAGCCCTCATTTTTGCCCTGCTTGATTAATGAGGATCCTCAAGTCCAAAGAGCACATCCACTTTCCCAGGACTTTACAGAAAGCAATGCTGAACTCAAGCCCAGGCTCCTCTGGTACCAAAATGCCACTGATTGTCTACACCTTCAGGAGGAACAACTTCTCCAATTAAGTTCCTGTAAAATAGGCATGTACCTGCTTTAACTTCAGGATTGCCCTTTTTTAAAATTGAGTTGCAGTCTTTTGTACATCAAGAGCTTTCACACCCAAGTCGCCTGGTTGTATCCAGGACAAAGAGAACATTTAATAAATTAGTTTTTTTTCCATGAGCTCATGAGATATTATTTTAGAGAAGCAACTATTTCCAGCACTCGAACCAAGAGAACTTTCCTCCTACTTCACTTAGTCTTCCTAATGACTTCTTTTTTAAAAAATAATTATTTATTTAATTTTATTTATCATTATTTTATTTGCTACAGGGGATGTGTGCAAGAGAGAGAAAGCGAGAAAGCAAGCTACCAGGTCCAGGACTCAAACCATGGTCAGCCATGTGGGAATCCAGCACCTTAACCACTATGCCACCTGCTGAGCCCCAGTGACATCTTTGAAGTGTTAAATAAGCAGTGCTATCCACATTTTGCAGAAAGGGAAACTGATAGACCAAGTAATTATGCCCGCCTAAATATTAGTAACAGCTGCTACTTACGGAGCTCATACTTAGCGCAGGCTCTGTGCTAAACTCTACAGCCTGAGTTTATGGATGAGGAAATTGAGACTGCAAAAGATGAGGTCACTTATCCAGCCAGTAGCTAATTTATCAGGCACCATGTGTGTTTGCTTCTTTGTTTTTTAGCTTGCTTATGAACAAAATTGCAAGATGTGAGTTTCATTCACTCTCTCTTCTGAACCCTGCCAGCCCCAGCTGTGTAGGCAGTGGCATTTGGACACCCATATCTGGAATAAACCACAGAAGCATAAACTGGATTTTCTTTCTGTGTGTCGAATGGCCATTTGAAAGCTACCGTGAACAAAGAGCTTTCTGCCAACCTTGAATATCATACTTAGGTCAAACAGGCTCTAAATATCCCTTCTGAAGCCGTCCCAAGAGGAGGCTTTAGTGTACAATCAACAACCCCTGCAGGTGAGAACTGGCTCGGAGCAGTTTCACACTCCATCTACGTCTGAGCTCTGTTCTTTCTCACAGCTTCAATTAAGGACAAGAATTCGGTCTCTGTCGCTGGGTCACTTCATTACTGCACAGACACTAAGGACAGAAACCCATCCCTTACTCTCGCTAATTGTGAATATACCAACTTATTTTCTCCCTCTTCAAGGATACGAAAGACTTGGCTCCCTTCTGGTGTGCTAACATACACATACATGATTCTGCAGGGAGAAACCCTCTGTAAGAAGGCAAAGAGAGGCAGTGTGGAGAGCAGATGGGATCTCAGGGAAAATGAAGGACCTCACAGCCAGTGCCAGGGCACCAGGTCACTAATTACTCAAGTGCCAACCTTTTTTTTTTCCTTAATATTGTTTTCTTTCCCCCTACAGGGCATACAAAACCATTGAGGATGATGACTTGAAGTTCCCCCTAATCTATGGAGAAGGCAAGAAGGTAGGCAGTACTTGCCCTGCACCGAGAGGATGAGGCTCTGGCCCTGCTGCCCTGCTCGCCAGCAGCAGCCGTGTGTTCCTCCCAGAGTGCGTTCCACCCAGCAGCCCGTGATGTTTTAGCCCTGACAGCCTGAAATACTATCACATCCATCATACTCAGGCCTCTTGTCTTCAGGGCTCAAGGAGTGACAGAGTTGGGAGCAGCGGTGGGCGGTGAGCACAAGGGACTAAAGTCAATGTTGTGAAAATAACATCCCCTCTCCTAATCCATTTCAGTAACTTTTTACAGTGTTTAAACATGGCCACTTTCACATACATCATCTCATTTTCTATCTGACAACAAGCTGGGAGGCAGGTCCAGCTGGCTATATTAGACCCACTTGGTGGATGAAGCAGCTGGGCCCGCAGGGTTAAAACTGCTCAGGCAGAGTTACACCACCAGCAGGGGCTGGCCCTGATGTGCAGCCGTGGCCTCCTGCCTCCTCTGGGTGCTGCCTGCTCCAGCGTGGATGGTCTGACTTCACAGCTCTGCCCCTCTCCACGGCACCACTGTAATTAAACCACCCAATCATTCAGCCGGCGCCCAGGCCGAGGTAGCAAAGACCATCGCGGCCCTCAGGCCCAGCCACAGTCACTGAGCAGCACACTGGGGAACCAAAGGGAAGCTGCAGGTCTCGAAGGGCCTGTGAGCAGAGACCTGGAGAAGACGGAAATCCTGGAGCGGAGATGAGGACGTTGTGCGGCCATACCCTAATAAGAACAAGCCCTTCTGAATTATGCATTCTTTCTCTGAACACTAGTATCTCTCAGCTCGGTGCTCAAAGAGCCAAGTAAAAGTGGAAAATGTGGTCACATTAAGAAGAATCTTCAACCGAAGTTGTTTTCACATTTTATAGTTTTTATTAAGAAGAAATGACTCACAGGAAAACTGGAGAATGCCTTCCTGAGCAGAGGGGGTGCGTGTTAGTGAGCGAGTGTGTTTACAGGAGGTAGTGAGCACACAGGATCAGGTCTGGGCTCCGTGTGGCCTGGCAGTGACTTCAGAGGAGGAAGCAAAATACGAATCTCTTTCCATGTGTTCATTTTTGTAAACTAACATTGAATCCCCTTTGTGGAACTGAACACCTTCTACCTCACCGTCTCGGGTTGAGAATCATGACAGGGACGGGCTCCGTTCCTGATAGCAGTGCGTCTTCTCAGTACCACAGATGCCACTGGTGTGTGTCATTCCACCCAAGGACGGACAGCCTGCAGCTGCAGCTCTTCGTGGGCCTGACAGTCTCAGTATCACCCTGCCTTGTCCAGTGAGCTCCAGCGAGCTCAGGACCACACAGTTCTGCTGTCTCTGTATCCCCTGTACCCGCCGAGCCTGGTACCTCGGTGAACGCTGAGTACTAACTGTGCTGTTCAGTGTACTCTCCTTACTCCAGTGGGCTGGTGTGCTCTTAGACGTTTATCAGCCATGAGAGTGAAAGAAGCAAGGGTTTTCCTAGTGAAGCAAAATGTTCAACTCATGGAAACATCAAGTCCCTCAAGCATTTCAGTTAGTGAGAGCTCGACTGGCCCGTGATGAGCAGCTGGCACACCATCCTTGTACCTGTTGGACTATCTGCATGCCCCGCGTTGCGACTTTGTCCATATTGGTGGGTTTTGTCTGTACCGAGTAGCACACCATCCCCGTGTGAGGACCCCGTGACACTGTAGAGCTCTGTCCAAATCCTTTACAGGGGTTTTCTGTTTCTTCTCTGCACACACCTACCCAGCAGATTCAGAATACTTTCATAACCCTTACCTTTCGTTTTATTTCCACAAATGCTTTTCAGGATTCGCGTGGGAAATACCTATCTGTATACTTCAGAAACAGGTTCGGTCCCTGGCAGAAACATCTTATTTCTTTGGACTAAAATGCAGGCATGTGATTTTTTTTCCAGCCAGAGAAGCTGCCATTGCAGGGCGGAGAACAGGAGGCCACAAGGGATGCAGCATTTTTCACATTTCGAGTTGAACACTTAGCAAGAAGGGAACCAGTCCAGCCTCCCCGCAGGGCAGAGGGCTTGTGCAGCCTGCCTGACCTGAGGTCCCGGGCTTCACATCTCCTGTCTGCATTTGATCTCCTTTGACTCTCGCCCCTAAAAACATGCCATGACTTCATTTCTCCTGTAACGTGGACTGTGCCAGCCTTCTGATCTGAGACCAGCTCCAAAATTCACAGCTCTTTGGGGGACTAGGATGAAGATGAAGATAATGACTTAGATCATCATGTGTATAGCATTTATTTACTTCATCCCCACCCCTGTGGGCTAGTACTCTTATTGCCCAAATGATATTGATAGAGTGAGGCTTCAAGCCCAGGTCTTCTCTCCGTGCCACTACACAGCATCTATTATTGGTGACTGGAGGGTCAGGCCACTGGCCTTCGCCCACTCAGAGTGACTCTCACTCCCTCCCCATGTCTGCCTTTCTTCCTGCTGTGCAGGCATCTGCACTAAGTTAGTGCCACCTCCTCCAGGGAACTTTCTCAGGAGAATTTCCGCCTCCTCTAACTCCCGTAATCTGTCGTTTACGTGTCTGTCAGCACTTAGCCATTGTATTTTATTAGTTAGAGCATACCTCTTACCTCCCTTACCAATTCCCTTGACTGCAAGAATGAAGCCTTAGCGTGCGTGTCCCCATCGCGTGGCGTCTGCCCATACTGGACGCTCAGTACGTGTTTGGATAAATCAGAGCTGTGGCATGCCAGGAGAGGTTTAGACTGACTGTGGAGGCATCTGTGTAACCGTGTTTGTTTCCTTAAATCGTTCAGAAAACAGTTTTGAGAAAGCATGAAGGGTCAGCCGTGAGGTCCCTGTGTAGCGGCAGCACTAAGGACGTTTCGTTCCTTTCCACCCAGAGGGAGTCTGTGGGATGTTAGCACAGTTGCTTACAGACTTGCTCATGGTTTCTTTTCTCTAGCCACAAAGCATAATAGGTGAGCTTTGGAAGGGCAAGAACTGCCTCTGACTTTTCGTATCTTTGGCTAGTGTCTATCTTGGGACTAGGAACATGACTGGTGTTCAGCAAATATTTGTAGAGTAAGTGTGTAACAGAAGGATGGATGGGTGGGTGGATGGATCCTGTTAGATTTGTTCTGAACTGATTTCCGTAGCGAAGGGCATCACACATGCCTTCACGTTAGTTTATCAGGCACAGCTCCTAGGCACTACAAAAAAATAAAATGCTGGAAAGAGATAGAGTAGCAACCCATCAAGCTTACAATAATTGGGAAGAAAAACTGCTCAAATACACAAGTGATTTTGGTGAACCCTTCCTTGGTCCCAACTACCCACATAAGTTAACAGGAGGGGCATGGAAAGACGGGCAGAGGAACTGGAAAATTCTCATTACTCTTAGCCCGTGCCAGCGGTAGTTTAACAGGATGTTTTCACCGAGTGTGTGCATGTTTCTGATGACCCTCTGCTTATACTCCTAGGCTCGGGTAATGGCAACTATTGGAGTGACCAGGGGACTTGGGGACCATGACCTGAAGGTGCATGACTCCAACATCTACATAAAACCATTCCTGTCTTCAGCTCCAGAGGTACCACATCAGGTTTTTGTTTCTATTTTGTACAAGAAAATATTTTCTGTATTATTGCTCCCATGACTCACATCCCACATCCAGATAGCAGCCGGCCTAGGCTTCCCTTGGCAGGGTCCCTCACGCCTATTTCTTTTTCCCACTCCATTCTCACTCGGACTGTCCAGGTTCATACCTTCATTAGCTCCTGCCTCCCCGAGTCCATCCCACATAGGCTGGGAAGTGACTTTTCCTCAAGAATTTCTCTGACTCCTAATTGCTCCGAAACCTTTAATGGCACCCCATGTAGTAGAGGATGAGCCAGGCTCCTTCAATTGGCATTCAAGGCTTGTTATGATTTGCTCTGCCTTCCTAATCTGTTCTTTGTTCCTCTGCACCAACCAGAATGAACTTGTTGTTTCCTGTATATGCCCCTCAGTTTCCCAGGTTTGCTTAAACAATTCCTATTTCCATATGTCCTAACACCCAAATTCTTCTCTGTCTCTAGAGTTTCAATCAGATGCTTCTCCTATGGAGACGTCCCTGATTCCCTTCTCTTCCATCCAGAATTAATGTCTTCACCTACTCCCGATGCACATCGAAAACTCCACCTTACATCATTTTCACTGTCTGCCTTGTTTCGCAGACAGTATTCATGAATACTGTACCCCCTCGCTAGATCTTCATTTCCTGGACAGCTTGTATTATTCAACTGATATCTGAAGACATTAATTTAAAAACACATCGGTCATATATTTGATTTTTTTTAAGAATGATTTTACTTAACTTTATTTATTTATGTATTTATTTTAATTTGGCCAGAGAGGGACAGAGCGAGAAAGAGAGAGAGAGAGCAAGCTGCCAGGTCCAGGGCTCAAACCTTGGTCGGCCATATGGGAATCCAGTGTCCTTAACCACCATGCCACCTGCTGGCCCCATCAATTTTAATTTTTTTTTAAAGCATGTTTCTCATATTGCTAAAAACAGTATCAGGTTCGATGTTCACTTTCAGAGTATATCACTAAGAAAAGCTTTTGTTTCCAGATTATATACAAATCTAATGATAGTGTAGAGGTATATTTTCTCATATAACAAGAAGGCTGGAATTTGGTGACCACTGCTCTTGGTTCAGCTCCTCAGTGCACCAGGCTGGTACCTCTGCATGGCTCTGACTTTTTCTCCAGAGTTGCAAGGTGGTGGCCGCAGTTTCATGACTAACATTGCATGTAAGTAAGACATGAAGGAGGGGCCAACAAAGAGCACTTGCACCTTATTGTTCAAAACTCTGTTGTGCAGGGACCAGCAGTTAGCGTAATGGCTATGTCGCTGGACTCCCATGTAGTTGACTGCGGTTCGCGTCCCGGGCCCGGTGGCTTAAAACTCACGCCAGGTGCATGTGCGTGCGTGCCCAAGATCCTGAGAGGAGAATGGAGGAGAAGGGATTGCGGCGTGGCCATCCCCCTGGGAGGTGATTTCTCGCTTTCTGTCTCTTTGTCTCTTTCTGTCTGGCTGGCGAGCACACGCACCCTATAGCAAAAACCTCTAAAAAAAAAAAAAAAAAAAAAAAAAAAAAACCTCTGTCGTGTGACCTCCTCTATCTGCAAGAGGGGGTTGGGAGAGAGATTTAACTTTCCCAATTTCTGTTGTAGAGGCAGTTAGAGAGGAGTAAGTGAGAACCAACAGTGGTGGTTGTACTGTGTAATTACTCCTAAAGCAATACCTTGCCCAGGAAATACCCAGGATATTTACACCTAACTGCGTCTGCATGTGCTGCCCAAGAATAGGTACTGTTTTAAGGGGTGTCAGGGGGGAATTTAGTTTAATCATATTGGGGAAATGTTTGTGGTGTCCACAGAAGACTCTTTGAGCAGCCAGACTTCTGGAATCAAGAGTGGTTCTGGAATCCAGGCAGCCTTGAAGAGCCCCCACAGCAGGAAGCTACCAACCTTCCTGGGGGAGCTCTTCCATTAATGTGGCCAGTCAGGTCCCCTAAGTTTCTACTAACCCACCTACTTTGTCACTTTCCCAATTCCAGATTTCTAGAAAGGAGTCTGATTGGTCCAACTCATCTTTAATTTTTGGCCACAAGTGGATTTCCCAGCCTATAGAATGCTATTTCAGATTGCGTGTCCACTCCAGGACTTCTATGGGCACCAACAGCCCCCTCAACCCACCCCTTTGGCAAGGTTGTGAGCAGAAGTACTTCCTCGATAGTCCCTTGGAGCTGGAGCTGGCATGTAAAATGCATTTAGATACAGAGGTTAAGAAGCCATTGAGAGAGAAATCACTAGTAAATATTTTGCACGGAAGACACACACATTTCCCAATATCACAGGGTTCCACAGGAGGTCAGCTTGGTAGAAATAAGAGCCATTTGTTAGGAGCCTGAGAATGTTCTCTCTCTGAGCCCTCATAGCAATCCTGCTTGTTGAGGTCCGTTACTACACAGGTGTCAGGGAGCCCTCGAAGCTGGTAGATTCCTGGTCCCTCTGTCCTGGCCAGCATCAAGATCCACAGATTACTACTAAAGCTGCTGCTCACCAGAAAAAAAGCGATAAATATTGGACCTCAAATTCTTTCTCACTTGCACCCCACTGAGCACAGGGCTTGCAACTGGACTCATAAGCCTCTATGTTTTCCCTGTGGGAGGGAGACTTCTATCAGAGACACATCTTAAATGGTGCTTTCACCTTTCTATTCCCCAGGTCATTGCTGGGGGTCCCAGGAAACATGAACCATTTTACTTCTTAGAGTAAAATCTCCCTTTTGGCCCAGCCACAGTGGCACAGGCTGGAGAGTGCTGTTGCCCAATACTGGAGCCTTATGGAAGGGCCCACGGTTCAAAGCCTGGGTTGACAGAACATGCCAGGTGTGCCCATGCGCTCCTGTGATCCTGGCTGGCTGAAAGGCTAGGTGGGGCGAATCATAGCATGGCTGGCCCTGTCAGGGATCCCTGTCTGTCTCTTTTCTCTCCTCATGAAAGTAAGAAACTTAGGGAGGAAAATGTTAAAATGTCCTTCTCCCTTCTGCCTCCCATAAACATGCATATACTCTCTATAAAAAATGAGAAGCAGCACAGTTTTGTTTGAAGGAAAGTGACCTCTGTGCAGTTAGGGTTTAGATCTTCCAATAGCTCTACTACCATTGATCCCAGGAAGAAACTGTAGGTTCTTCAAAGGCCCCTGAAGAGTGAAGCAGAATCCCCATTAGTATGATCAGAAATCGTGCGTCACTGTTCCTGGATTGATACTGGTTGGTAGAGCATGCGCTG
Organism: Tupaia tana; assembly: GCA_026018925.1. Taxonomy (NCBI): domain Eukaryota; kingdom Metazoa; phylum Chordata; class Mammalia; order Scandentia; family Tupaiidae; genus Tupaia; species Tupaia tana. The sequence continues at coordinate 167,844,775 of JAKSZU010000006.1, read as the reverse complement.
GTTGGTTCAGCACCAGTGGGGGATGGGGAAGATTTAAATGGAACTGTCAACCTCTGCAAAAACTCAAGTGCTCTTAGAAAAGTTGGGAATATTTATCAACTACTGAATCTGGGCCAGACAACATACTAAATTGACAAATAATAATTGTATATATGCATGGGATATATGTGATGTTTATTTGTTTAAATCTTTATTTAATGAAAAATTTTTTTTTCTTATGAGAGCAATTATTTTGCTATAAGGTGCATAGTTTGCCCTACAGAGAGAGACAGAGAGATAAAAAGCGAGAAATCACCCTCCAGGGGGTATGGCCACACCACAATCCCTTCTCCTCCAATCTCCTCTTGATATTTTGGGCACACACGCACAAGCACCAGGCATGAATTCTAAGCTGCCAGGTCCAGTACTTGAATCGCAGTTGACTACATGGGAGTCCAGCAACATAATCATTACTTCATCTGCTGGTCCCCAAAAATATTTTTTTAATAGCAGAGCACATACATGCACACATGAGAGAGAAAGAGAAAGCACTCACCAAAGAGGCCCGGTCAAGCCACAATTCTTTTTCTTTCAGTTCTCCATCCCGTTAGTATCCTAGGCACACATACGTTGCCACTGTGTCTGGGGATCGAACGCCCATCAGTCAGGTGAGAGCCAGCTTCTTCTGCACAGTGTGTAACCGTTGCGCTACGCGGCTGACTTGAGATGTTTTGATATGTTTACATTATGGAAACTAATTAACGTATCAATCACCTCACTTATCAGTTTTGTGGTAAGAGCATGTAAAACCTATTCTTTAAGCAATTTTGAAATTATTCAAGATGGGACCAGCAGATGGCATGGCGGTTATGTCGCTGAACTTCCACATGGTTGACCACAGTTCGAGACCTGGACCTGGTGGCTTGAAACTCATGCCAGGTGCGTGTATGTAAACACCCAACATCCTGGGAGGAGAAAGAAGGAGAAAGGATTATGGCGTGGCCATCCCCCCGTGGGGTGATTTTACTTCTCACTGTGTCTTTCTCTCTCCAACAAATGAACATACCCTAACATAAAAACCTCTTAAACAACGACAAAAAATTATACAAGACATTATTATTAGCTATAGTCACCATATTGTACAACTAATCTCTAAAACTTACCTTATTCCCCCATCTCGCTGAAACTATACCTTTGGCCGACATTTTCCTATTCCTTCATCCAATAAGTTTTTAGATGTAACATCTCGTTTAATCCTCACAACTCTATGAACTATACGTGTAGTTATTATACCCATTTTTACAAATTGGGCAGTTGGAACTTAGGAAAGAAGAACAACTCTCCCAAGATCGCACAGTTACTAAACAGCAAACTGGTAATGGTACCCAGGTCTATCTAATTAGATCAGGATCTATAGGGAAGAAGAACTGAGTTCAAGAAAATTTCTTTGGTCAGTGTTCTAGGGACCTACTTCGTGCTGGTTTGAGAAGCTCTGAAAAGGACACCTTTTCTTCAACCCAAGCGAGCAGCTTTGTCTTGGGACCTCAGTGGCCAGAGTTTCTCAGGGAACTACTGTTGACCTCAGCCTGAAGTTCTGGAAAATGATGGTGCAATAGAAAAGGTCACTGTAATCCAGTGACCTTTTATGTGTATACAAACCTAGGCCTGATAGAACTACACAAAAATAAAATTGTGCACCTTTTATAATTTAACGGAGATGTAGTATGTATACAAAGATTCTCCCGCACGAGATTAAAATCGTTGCACATCTAAAATGCTTCCAGATGGAAAGGCCACAGCCAGAGCAGGAAGTGGGGAGGGAGCACCATTAGAAGGGGAAAGGAGCAGCTTGCTTTGGCTACTATGGAGGAGCATAGAAGATAGATTCAGGGACCCACCCCTCACTTCCCACCCACCCCACTCTCTAGGGCAGAAACTCCCTTTCCCTGGGTGATGATGATAAAACCATACCCAAGAGAAATGGGTAAGGTCTTCTGCTGGGAGCCCAGAAAGCCAGGCTAATTTAAACTGGCCTACCTAGTAGCTCAGTCAATAGCAAACTAAATTGCAGTGCTGGAAGCCACATGGCCAGCTGCGGCTTGGGATCCCAGGTCACCTTGGAAACATTCTACACACATGTGCCCAAGACCCTAAGGAGCTGGAGAATCGGGGAACTGTGATGTTAAAGACCCTGTCACGAGTGCTTTTCTCTCTTTCTCTCCCACTCGAGCGTGCATACACACGTGCTATCTATAATGAATAAAAACAAAACCCTAAAGAAATCATTTAAACCACCGACTGAAGAATAACTCACTCTCTCCCTGTCTTCACTACCCTTCCCCCACCTTCACACTCAGACTTCCCAAGAGCCTTCCCCTGCTATGCTTTGTCTTTGCCAAGTGAGGATCTTTATTTCACAATTGGCTTCTAAGTTTCAAACCCATCTCAGTCTGGTGGTTTTAACGGTTGGTGGGGGGAGGGATGTGATTAAGTTCTAAGAAAAAGGACTCAAAAATCTTCTTGGAAATCAGCATTGTCCCCATTCATCATTGTAGCTCCTAATTCAATTTGATGAGTTAAATATAAATAAATCAAAAACATGTGGATCAAATTTACGTAAAAAATGCACAGGGGTTTCAAAATTAGAGAAGGGTTTCCAGCCAAACACATTTTTGGTTTCACTGAACACAAGGCGCTGGAAAAATCTCGAGTTTGCCAAGCCCAGAGAGCCAGCCGCCAGGTTTGCTGAGCCTCCCTCAAACCTTCCGGGGTCTGAGGCAGGAATTTCTGGCCAAGAACTGAATTCCGCAAGAGGCCCCGCCAGCCATGCTTAGGCCTGTTAGCCAGAGGGGGAGCCACGGCTGAGGGTGGGAGTTGCTTGACTCTCCCCTGGCCCACAGCCCCTAGTTCTCTGTGCAGCAGTGTAGGAGGCAGCGACTCCCCTAGCCTAAGGAGCACATCCCAGCCAGGTCCCCTTCCTCTCACTGGCTGCAAGAGTTCACGGAGGAAAGGAAAGGATTTGTTAGCTCAGAGGCTCTGGAGCCCAGGCACTGGGCATATTCTATTCTGACCATCTCCCCCGCCCCTTCCCTCCCCCGCTCAGCACACAGTGGTGTAGTATTACTCAGGCAGCTCCAACAGCCTGCAGCCTGAGCCTCCAGATGTTCTCTGCGCCACACCCCTCTGTGGCCTGTGACAGGCCCTCCAATGGAGCCAGGATTCTTCTTAACTTCACCCTTCTTTCTAGCTGCCGCTCCAAGACTGCTGTTGCCTTTAGCCCCATTTTGGACTCTAGAAAGAACAAGGCCTTTTTCCTGTTTGGGAGCCAGTTTACAAAGCCACCTCCCTCCTCAAATCGGCAATCCCTTCTTCCTGGCCCTCACGAGACTGAGCCACGAGGAGTCCAATTTTCTCTCTGCTTCATTCTTCCTCTCCTTAGTTTTCATAGTTCCTGCCAGTTGTTTGCTTGCTTGTTTGTTTTTATAACTCCAGATCACTTGTTTAGCTCATTCTTGTTTTTGTTTTTTGGAATCTAGGTTTCTTTTTTGTTTGATCTGAAACAGCCTTCTCTAAAAGAACAATGACCTTATGCTCTTGTATCTGAATTCCGGCCCCAGCACCAGTGTTCCACTGGCCTGCCCGAGTCTGGTGAAGTGCTGTGTTCGGTTTCTGTAAGCTGGAGGGGACATGCCTGTATTTGCAAGGTGATGGGAAAAGCGAGTGAGAGCAGCACTGAAATCACCTGGCACAAGGTCTGCTGTGTGGTCAGAGATGGTCGGTAAACATTAGTCTTCTTTTTCCACTGGCTTCTAGAAGACTTCACACTTAACGATTTCAAGTATTCACTTTCCTATTAAAAGGGAGTTACTAGTCTGTGTAAAACTTCCTGTTGTCGCCCATGAAAATAGCAATAATACTTAAGCTCTTATGTTTACATCTTAGTATTTACAGTCTTCTGATTCTCGGTGACTTTTTGTGCCCAAAACAAAATCCTATTCTGAGAAAGAATGTGTTTTGTAGCATTTTCTGCTTTCTGCAGTCTGGCCAGTAGTTCATAAGAAACAGTAGCAGTGAGTAATGACACAGAAAAATGGCTGTGTTAGGGCCAGCAGGTGGTGTAGTTGTTAAGACACTGAACTTATATGTGGTCTACTGCAACCTGAGTGCTAGACTCAGTGACTTGAAACTCACACCAGGCAAGAATGCACACATGCCCAGAATTCCCAAGAAGAGAATGGAAAAGGGATTGCACTGTGGCCATCCCTACAGGGGGTGATTTCTCACTTTCTCTCTCCAGTCTTTTCAGAGTACCTACGCACCCTATAGCTAAAATCTCTCCTCCTAAAAGAAAAATGACTGTTATAGCAAGTGAAGCAGTATGATTATATAAACAAACAGTATGATGACAGTAGGTATAAATGTATATGCATCACTGAAAGTCTGACTTTTCTAAAATATTTAGTAACAGTTATTATTTTGGGGTGGTAGAAAAGAAAAAAAAGCTTGTTAAAAGAGCTTGTTAAAAGAAGTTACCCAGGGATCAGATGATGGTGCAGCAGTAGAACAGAACATTCTGCAATGCGATTCCACATGGGAAGGTTGCCGGTTCAAGTCTAGAAACCTTCCCGATACATCAGGCACGTGTCCATCATCTGAGGAGGGCTAAAGGCTTCGGCAGATTGTGGTGTCGAGGCCTTATTGGAGATGTTATCTCTCTCTGTCTCTCTTGTTCATGAAAGGAAAAGGAAACTTCAGGCCAGCAGGTGGTACAGTGGTTAAGGTGGCTGGATCCCACATGGCCAACTCCATGGTTCAGGTCCGTGGACATGGTGGCTTGTAAAACACTCCAGGCACAAAATCTAAAGAGAAGAATAGAGGAGAATGGATTGCAGGATGGCTATCCCACCTGGGGGGTGATTTCTCACTCCCTCAACCTTCGCCCCCATCTCTCTCTGACAAGAGCACATACCTTATAACAAAGCTAAAACAAAAAAAACTCCAACTGGAAATCAGTTATTAATAAATAAATTATTTCTTAATCCATAGCATTTACACTATGTTAGATATTGTAAGTCTTGAGTTCCAAGCTGTATCTCTACCCGTACTAGCTGGGTGACCTTAAGAAAGTTATCTTGCCTAAACCTCACCTTCCTCTTCATAAAAAGAGGACAATGGAATTAAAGTACCAAAGAACCCAAGGGAAAATATTAAGTGATATATATATAAAATACTTAGCACAAAACCTGGTATGATGGGTATTAGCTCCTACCTCCTCTTCTACTTCATCAAAACCAAACATTTCACTGGCCTTTTGAAAGGGATTGTTAGTTCAATAGTGTTTATTGAGTAGAATACTAGGGAACATGTCCTAAAATAATTAAACTTTTTGGCCAGTTAGAAGGTGAGACTAGCCAAAGACTAATTAGCCATACATCCTGTTGCTCACTTCCTAAAGGACAGGAAGAATTCCGTGAGGGCGGGGAGAACTACATGCAGTTGACTCCCCACATCCATGGGTTCTGCATCCACTGATTCAGCTCACTACAGATCAAAAATATTTTTTAAAACATTGTGTCTTTACTAAACACAGATTTTTTTGTCATTATTCCCTAAACAATATAGTATAACAACTATTAATACATAGCATTTACATTGTCGTAGGTGTTATAAGTAACCTAGAGATTTAAAGTATACATGCACAGGGGGACATGCACAGATTATGTGAAAATACTGTGCCCTTTTATCTAAGGCACTTGAGGACCTGCAGATTTCAGTACTCAGAAGTGGAGGTGGGGGGGTCCTTGGAAGCAATCCTCAGGGATACCAAGGGGGAAAGAAGAGGATAAGTAGGATGAAAAAAAGGAAGCAGGAGTATAAAATAAAATTTGCCTTAGAGGGTCACTGAGTTTGAAAGATTAACTAAAAGAGCTATTGCCTTTTTAATATTACCTTTAATTGCTGCAGAGGCCCTCGAACTGGACCTACGCAGTAGATTAGGTCTTCAGTAAGGAGAGGGGCTTCGCTGCAGCAGCATGTAGTTGGGGGAGGGAAAGGATGGAGAACTGCTGATGGGGAAACCCTGGTAGGACTGAAACTATGTGCCAGTGAGGAGCTGAATGAGGGGGATGACTATGAAAACTAAAGGAGGCATATCTGAGAGACATTTCCCAAAAAGTTAACCAGAACTGGTAATAATAGAGAATGATGCAGAATAGAATTTTTTTGAGAGATTTTTGCTATAGGGCATGTGCACTCATCAGAAGACAAATAGACAAAGCGAGAAATCAGCCTCCCTTCCCCGGATAGCCACACTGCAATCCCTTCTCCTGTGAAGATTTTGGTCATGCACACACACGCACCAGGCATGAGTTTTAAGCTACCAGGTCCGGAACTTGAACCACTGTCAACTACATGTGAGTCCAGCAACATAACCATTACACTTTCTGCTGGCCCCAAATATAATTTTTTTAGAGGTTTTTGCCATAGGGTGCATGCACTTGCCAGAAAGACAGAGAGAGACAGAGAGACAGAACGCAAGAAATCACCCCCCAGGGGGGATGGCCATGCCACAATCCCTTCTCCTCCATTCTCCTCTCGGGATCTTGGGCACACATGCACATGCACCCAGTGTGAGTTTAAGCCACCAGGTTCGGGACTCGAACCGCAGTCAGCTACAGGGGAGTCCAGCGACATAGCCATTATGCCAACTGCTGGTCGCAAATATAATTTTTTTTTTAAGGAAAAAGCTTGTTTTTGTAGCCTCTGAGAAAGGAAGAATGGTGGTGCTTGATGGGGTTTCAAGAGGAAAAATTGTTTTATATATTTTTCCCTCTGAGTTTTCTAACCCAATTTTAAATATCAACACAGGAATCTGGGGTCCAAATAACTTATAACTAATATAAAATTAGCTTAAAAACTATGGTTTGGCTTTAAGACCAAAACAGATTTGGTATTCCTGTCCTCTAGCACCCTCTTTAAACTTGCCCGGAGGACAGCTGAGGGCTGTCATCTCCCAGTCCAACAGAGGAAGGATCTTCCCAGTATTTAACTGTGGAGCACAGGAGCCAAGGGACCAATACCACTTCCAGACAAATAGAGACCAAAGGGGAAACTCCAGAGGGTTCAATGTCCCATGCCCCAACCCACTAATCCTATAGGGAAGAATAGCCTGGATTATTATATCCTGATACAAAGCCTTTGTGTTTCTATTGATTATAAATCAAACTACCTCCAACACTTACAGGCTTAACAAAACAATTACTACCCTTCCTAATTCTTTTTTTTTTTTTTTTTTTGGAGAGGTTTTTGCTATAGGGCGTGTGCACTCGCCAGACAGACAGAGAGAGACAGAGAGACAGAAAGCGAGAAATCACCCCCCAGGGGGGATGGCCACACCACAATCTCTTCTCCTCCATTCTCCTCTCGGGATCTTGGGCATGCACGCACACACGCCCGGCGTGAGTTTTAAGCCACCGAGTCCAGGATGTGAACCGTGGTCAACTACGTGGGAGTCCAGCGACATAGCCATTATGCTAACTGCTGGTCCCTACCCTTCCTAATTCTGTGAGTGGACTGGGCTCATCCGAGCAGTTCTCCTTTGGGATCTCTCACATGGTCATGGTCAATGTGGCCTCGGGCTGGAGTCATCTGAAGACTGTATTGGACTGGAAGTCCAAGACGGCGACTCACCGAGCGAGTAGTTGATGTCAGCTATCGACTGAGAGTTTAGCTGAGGCAGTAACACATGGCCTCGCTATATAGTTTCAGCTTCTCCTAGCATGGCATCTGGGTTCTGAGAAAAAATATCCCAAGAGGAAGTGGTTCAAGAGTCTCAGGCAGAATCTGCAAGACTTGCCTCAGAAGTCAGAGAATGTCACCACTGCCACATCCTGCTGGTCTAGGAAGTCACTAAGGCCAGTCAATACTTGAGGAAAGGGAAACTGGAATCCATTCCTTGATAGAAGAAGCAGTTTGCTTCTACAGGGAGGGAAGGAACTGGTGGCGGTCACCTTGGAGATGCTCTCTCACAGCCTCCCTATAGGAGGCCCTCCCTGCTGTGACCTCTTGAGAGTTAAAGTAATAATCGTCTATCTTTCCATCGCAAACTAATAGAAGTTGATGAGTTAACAGTTTAGCTAATTAGGAAAGGAAATCTAGTTTGCCGTGTAAAGGCAGATTTCCAAAAAAAGCTAATTAAACTTAAGTGTTGGGGGCCTGGGTGCAGACCAGTCCTTGTGAGCTCTGGTTGGAAAATGCAGAATGTTCTAAATGAGGAGGAGAAGCATTCTTGCCATCAGAAAGTATTTTTATAAACTTTTCTCAAAGAAAAGGGAAGCCAGGTAGTAAAGTTTCAGAAATGTGTTGTTTCTCATTCTTCATAAACATTCACATTAGTATCTAAGCTTATATTCATAATTACTTTGAATTCTTTTTCTTAAAGCAAAACCACCAAATAGTACAAACTTCAAGCTTCACTAAACATGAATCACCCTGTACCAAAGGAAAATGATGACTTCCGAGGATACCTTGATAGCATAAGACAATTATATTTGACAGTTTTCTTGATCCCCTCTCCAGTCACACATCTGTACCATCTCATACTTCTGTGTTCTCAGGTTGGGTCTATGTGCTCCCCCTCAACACCATCACCGTGAACTGTGTTCTCAGGTAGGGTCTATTTACCCCCACCAACACCACCACCATCACCATGAACTGTGTTCTCAGGTAGGGTCTATTTACCCCCACCAACACCACCACCATCACCATGAACTGTGTTCTCAGGTACGGTCTGTGTGCCTGCCCACCAGCACCACCACCATCACCATGAACTATGTTCTCAGGTAGGGTCTATTTACCCCCACCAACACCACCACCATCACCGTGAACTGTGTTCTCAGGTAGGGTCTATTTACCCCCACCAACACCACCACCATCACCGTGAACTGTGTTCTCAGGTAGGGTCTGTGTGCCTGCCCACCAGCAGCACCACCATCACCATGAACTATGTTCTCAGGTAGGGTCTGTGTGCCTGCCCACCAGCACTCCCACCATCACCGTGAACTGTGTTCTCAGATAGGATCTGTTTGCTCACCCACCCCACCATCACCATGAACTGTGTTCTGAGGTAGGGTCTCTTGCCTACCCCCACCACCATCACCATGAACTGTGTTCTTGGATAGGGTCTGTTTACCCTCACCACCAGCACCACCACCATCACCGTGAACTGTTTTCTCAGGTAGGGTCTGTGTGCCTGCCCACCAGCACCACCACCATCACCATGAACTATGTTCTCAGGTAGGGTCTATTTACCCCCACCAACACCACCACCATCACCGTGAACTGTGTTCTCAGGTAGGGTCTGTTTACGCCCACCAATACCACCACCATCACCATGAACTGTGTTCTCAGGTAGGGTCTGTGTGCCTGCCCACCAGCACCCCCACCATCACTGTGAACTGTGTTCTCAGATAGGATCTGTTTGCTCACCCACCACCACCATCACTGTGAACTGTGTTCTCAGGTAAGGTCTGTTTGCCACCACCCCCCAACCACCACCACCATCACTAAATATGTTGAGGGACGGATGAAAATCACATGAAAAAAATGACACGTTAGGGAGTTCACAGAAGCTTCTCCTGGATTCCGGTACATTTTGACCTTGTACAGGAGACATTCATCCAGCTGTAAAATTCACTTGTACGCATCCATGTGTCATCTGTGTGTTATTTATGTGGGTTGTTCCCATGTGGCCAGTGACTTGAGATTTACCAGCCAACTATTTGAATAAAACTAAAATTTGAGATTTATTCTGACACATACCCAAAAAGCTAGCTTGGTGACTCATAAATTTGTGGTTACACAACAGAAGCCAACCTGTATGTTTGTGTCCAACATTTCCTCTCATTGAAGATTGTTACCCTCTGATCCTGTCTTGGAAAAGAATTTTATTTGCATGTTTTAGTTAAACATGCAGTATTTTTTTTCATTTATTTATTCCATTAATGCATATAAGAACAGGTTGAGAAGTTTGTTTCAAAAATACAAATCTCTGGAATCCACTTCCTGAAAATATGAATCACTAGGTCCAGGGTGGCTCCTAGGAATTTTCATGTTTTAGATCATTCCAAAGCAATCGATCCAGAGTCTTTGAGAAACACTGTAATAAGTCATTTTTCACTGTACTTCAGAAAGTTAGGTCTTACAATCCTAAAATAAGTTTGTGACCCATCCTTACTTTAGTCTTGGATTGAGTGATTCATTCTTAAAACACATGTGCTCGGTGCCCGGCTGGTGGGTTAGAGATATCACATGTCTCATTCTCTGCTTGAGCACAGGCCTACTGAGACCAGCCTTCCTACTACCAGAATAACTGCAATCCAGCGAGATTGACTTGGCCACACAGCAGGTAGCCCACAGTTTACCAGTGGCGATTGTGTCTTCTAAGGCAACTTGCTATCTTGTTCACTTGAGATCTCTGAAAACCTGCCATTGAGACAAGAGTCCTATAAAGTAAGAACACACTGGGGCCAGCAGTTGGCTTAATGACTATGTCGCCAGACTCCCATGTAGTTGATCATGGTTCGAGTCCCAGACCTGGTGGCTTAAACTCACGCCGAGCGTATGTGCATGCATGCCCAAAATCCCAAGAGAAGAATGGAGGAGAAGGGATTGTGGGTGGCATGGCCATCTCCCCGGAGGTGTGATTTCTCACTTTCTGTCTCTCTGTCTGTCTGGCGAGCGCACGCGCCCTATAGCAAAAAACCTCTCCAAAAAAAAAAAAAAAAAAAGAAACCTTTTGAGCTATTATATTGTACTTATCCTCCAAATTTAAATGTTTATTATGTCTGTAGACGCCAGAGATAAAACTCTCAAGAATATTGGTGGTATATCTCAAGTATAACATTATACTTGGAGCCAAAATAACCAGCTCCTTTTGGGTTGGATAAGCGACCAGCGTATTTGTCATTACTGAATGTCACTTGACTCACTTGTAGACAGATGTTCTGAGGTCATGCAGTCAGTCACATCAAGGCTTAAATCATGCTATGATGATAGAGTTGGAGAATGTTAGAACTACACACGTCCCCAGTGGCCACCTACTCCTAATCTTCATTGCACAAAGGGAGATATATCAGGTCATCAGGAAAGTCATGACGTTATTTTTCTGTTTTTCTATGCAAAAATGCATCATGACCTTCTCAATGACCCAATAGAAGATTCAAGAAGTTAAATCCCTCATTCCTTACCCCTTCCTATCCCCAGCAAAAATCCAGTACCACAGCCAAATTAAACTAGGAAAGGCTGCCCAAATACCAGTCCTCACACAGAGCTGGCTTTGACCCCTGCAGCGGTCACTACATCTAAGCCGTGTAGTGTCCAGCCCTGCCTCCCCGCCTCACTCCTCTCTGGGCAGTCGGCACTCCTCTGTTTTTCAGTATTCCCAGCAGGTGGCCCATAAGATTTGAAACTGAATGAAGTGCTTTGGCCTAATTACCAAGGGCAGGGGTAGATCTCTAACCCCAGTCTTCTGCCTGAAGGTTGTGTGTCAGTGACATGACGTCCTATAGTGCAGAAGGAATCACGACAGGGAGTTTGGATGGGTGACCGTCTTGGTGGCCTGCCAGAATGCCAGTCTTAAAACATTCTACTGGGTTTATAGGACTGCAAGGAAACATGCTGAAATTGTGTTTTCTTCTGGTATGAGTGCCATAGTCGAGGTTCTGTAGGTTGAACTTTTTGGTTGGCCACATGACCTAAAGGGACAAGACTTTATATTCTTGATGTCAGCAGGTGGTATAGTAGTTAAAGGTGATGGATTGCCACATCGTTGACTGTGGTTCACATCCTGGACCTGGCAGCTTGTTCTCTCTCTCTCTGTCTCTCTGTCTCTCTCTATCTCTCTTTCTTTCTCTCTCGTGAGCGCACATGCCCTATAGCAAATAAAAATAAGAGTAAGAATAAAATGAAATAAATAATTCTTTTTTACAAAAAGACTTCATACTCTCTTTATTTCCCACCACCTATTGACAGCCTTTACCTTGGGAACCACCTTTGGTTTTTCTGCCAACTCTCTATTGAGAGTCCCAGTCATTGTTAGTTAATTTTTTAAAAGATAAATTGTTTGTTTTATTCAATTTATTATCATTATTTTAAGTTTGCTGTAGGACTGTGCTCACCAGAGAGAGACAGAGAGAGAGGAGGAAAATGAGAAAGCAAGCCACCAGGTCTGAGACTTGAACCACGAGTCATGTGAGAGTCCAGCGTCCTAACCTCCATGCCACCTGCTGACCCCCACTGTTACTTTAAAGGAGTCTTTTGGAATGAAACTGCAGGTTTCCTAAGCCCACACCTCTGTCTTTCCTCCTACCAACTAGCCTGCCCGCAGGCATTACTGCCCTGAGATCAGTACCAGAGGAGAATGGCTTGTAGTGCGTTAGAATTTGCAGTTCCTTTTCACGTCATTTTATTGTATTTGATCTTCATATCAGCTTTGCAAAAGAGGTAGAACAGGTGTTATAATATGTTATAATATTCATTTTTCTTGGTTTTTTTTCTTCAATGTTTTATTAAAAAAAGGTTTCAGAAATGAGAAAAGCGAAGGATAAAGAGGATGAGAGCTTGTCTCACGGCGTGATACTGGTTAGAAGCAGGGCCTAAATTGAAGGCTTCCGTTAACAAGGGCAGGCCGCTTTCTCCTCCACAAAGCCGGGCCTGAGCTCTGGGAGCTCATTGTCCTACACTGAGTACTTAAAAGGAAAAAAAGGTTTGGAGAATTTGCTGAGCTGATAAAGACGTGAGAGCTGTGAGGACATCCTGGAGAAGCAGCAGGGATTTGGCAAATGAAATTGATGGATTCTTTTTTAAAGTAGCTTCAAGAAGCCAGCGTCAGCGTACAGTAGTATGAACTCCCTGAACACGGCCCGGCGTAGCCTCAGTAACAGGGCGAAGAGGTGAGCGTCTTAGACGAACGCTGAAGCAGCAGCCTGCAGCCGGCGCTAAGTGAAGGTGGTGGATTAGAGAGCTGCTTGTCACAGGCTGCTGTAAAACCGGTGCCCTGAAATGACAGTAAGACATCTCCGGGTGCTCCGAAACTGAGGGCCCTGTGAGAGCACTTGCCTCATTCAGGACACATCTGCTTGTTTGCCCCCACACATATTCCTGTTCCCCAACACTGAGTGATTTTGTTTGTTGGCAGCTCCACTGAGGACAGGGCAAGAAAAGGAAAGAATTGGCTACTTCTGTTGAATATGCTACATTCAGGGCTAGCAGATGACGTAGTGGCTAAGGCATTGCAGTTCCACATGGCTGACTGTGGTTTGAGTCCTGGACCCAGCTGCTCGAGTCCTGGACCCAGTGGCTTGAAACACGCCGGGCACGTGTCCATGCATGCCCAAAATTGCGAGAGGAGAATGGAGGAGAAGGGATTGAAGCATGGCCATCTCCCCTAGGGGGTGGGGGGGGTGATTTCTCTCTTTCTGTCTTTCTGTCTCTGTCTCTCCAGCAAGCACATACACCCTATAGCAAAAATCTCTCAAAAAAAAAATTTTAAGTTACACTCTGGCAACAATTTAGAAATGTCAGGGTTAACAAGCTAAATCAAAAAATTAGGGGTCTTCTAAATGAATCTTATCTGTTTAATTTTTCTTCTTTCTTCTCCTATTTATTCTTTGTCTAAACAAGTATGTCCGGAAGATCTACTGTGGTTTACACCATGAAAGAGACTACTAAGCCCACAGAGTAGATGTAAAATGGAATCTCTGGCCTCCAAAGTTGAATTTTGAGAGGAAGATAAGATGAGCAGCTCCCTGGGTGTTTATTATGAACTGTACTGGGATAAATGTCCAACCAAAGAAATGCTTTCTTCGGTAATGAATTTAATAGTTATCAAGTGCTGGGCACAGTGCTCTATTTTAGGCACAGAAACAAGTAGGACAAGACAGACCCTAAAGGAGTTTATTGCCTATGACTGTTGTACAAGGTGAGATTCCCCCACTATGTGCATCAGACTTACCTGGGGTCCTGATTTATTTGTGTGAAGCCTGGGCCTCAGCTCAGATCTGCATAATCAGCATTTTTTAAGGTAGTACTCTTGAATCTTAATTTGTTCAAATTGCACCCCAAGGGACTTTTGAACACATTAGAGTTTGCAAAAACCTAATCTGGTGGAAGAGCTAGACAGGTGACACAGGAGTGTACAAAGTAGGTAAATGCTCTGTTAGGGTCATGCCTGCAGAGGACTGGGCGGGGGGGGGGGGGGGGTGGAGACAGCTGCCCCTTGGTCCTCCTCAGGATTGCTTTGGCAATTGAGAGTCGCTTTCAGACCCACTCAGTCCCTCTTCTTCACCACCAATCCAACACTGTGACCACACATGCCTTAATTCAAAGGACTAACAGTTACCTGAAGGCAGGAGGGAAAGACAGAAGGACCCACTGGAAATTGCCTCACTTGTTCAAACTGTGCCTTTCCAGAGAGGCTCACCATGAGCACACCTTCCCAAGTGACTCTCTGCTGCCCTTCTTACCCTGCTGAATTTTCCTTCAGAGACCCTGTCATCTTCCGACATTGTCACTTATTTGTGTCTAGCTCATCTACTAGTTTAGAAGTTGTCAGAGACTTTGTCACTTCAGTCCACTGAATCCCCAAGTGCTTGGAATAATCAAAAAATAAACACATAGTGACGGCACCAGAATCCACCCAGGTCCCATCTCTCAGCTGCTCAGACTATATTGCTTGGAGAAACTACAAGACTCACAGTCAGGATCCCTGACTGTGCTCCAGCCCCGCTTCTGACAGAGGGTTTCTAGTACACCTCTCCCTCCCACTCAGGGGCCTGCAGAGACTCTTCCAGATGTCTGAGTCCTGGGGAGCCCCAGAGCCCATTAGTTTGATGTGAGGCTTCCAGGAACATTAAGAGGCTATTTAAGGGAGAGAGCAGGGAGCTTTGGGAAGGTGAGTGTGGGTTGATTGAGGAGAGCCAACAGCAGCCTCAGGGAGGGAAGGTCAGGACTCCAGCCCACAGGAATCCTTTGAAGCCCTGGCTGCCAGAGAGGATGAGCATGAGTTGGGATGGCTTACCAGCAGTCCAGTTTTTATGAAAGCATTTTCACAAAATGCTCTGCATTGCAGGTTAATGTAGAAGACACCAGTTGTAAGTGGAAAGTTGGCAAAATCCTTTGGAAATTGGCTAAAGGACAGGAAATGAGGAATAGCAGTAAAAGCCTAAAAGGATGTTAATTGGGAAGTGCCTCGGGAGATAGGGTTGCCACCAGCGTTTTTATTATTTACATTAAAATTATGTGGAGACTGATATTGGAAGGGATTTTCATGTTGGCTAATGAAACTGCATTAGGGAGCTGTGTGTGGAAATGTGAAGAGTGAAATGAAGGAAGGATTCCGTTCATTGATGGAATTGAAGAGTAGCATTTCCTAACATGACTCTGTACCAACCCACACTCGTTCTGTTGGGCAGATTTCCACTTGCGTAGTGGGCAGGACCACATCAGCTTGAACAACTCAAACCCTCACAGTGCGTACACAGAATGCACTTTGAAGAGGTTTTGGCATCCTTATTCACATGGTGGATCTGGAAATTAAATGGATGTTACCTTCGGACCCCGAAACTTCTCTTTTAGAAGGAGCTGGAAAGCAAATGGAATCTCCTATTGAGCTACAAGCATATGATCAGGCTGCCTGACAGTCACATCGCCACACCTCTAGTGACTTAAAATTTGCTCTGTGTAGCTCAGATTATCGCAGAAATTTATGGTAGATATACTCTATTAGGAAGCTAGCCGGTTCTCTTAAGCAAAGTTATTACATCCCGCCGATAACATCAGAGAGGGCCAGACCTGAAGTCAGAAGCCCTGGAGTGACATTCGCTGTCCTCTCCCTAACCTCTATGAAACCGTCTATAAATTGCTATTGAAAGTAGTTAGATTATTTAAGAAATTTTGTGAATCAATAAAATATGGGGGGGGGGGGGGGAAGGAATGGAAAACAACTGTAGACACCAGAGTTAGTGTGGGAGGAGGATGGGAAATGGCAGAGGTGAGAATGGCAATGGTGAGAAATAAATAGGGGGAAAATATATATATATATATATATATATATATATATATATATATATATATGAAAAGGAAAATTATCGATGATACCATGTATCATTAAGCCACTATGCAGTATATTCTGGATGAGAGATCACATTTTGTATGCTGTGGTGATGCTCAGTGAATGAATGTAAGTTAATTAATTAATTAATTAAAAATTAAAATTCAAAATTCAAAATTAAAAAAAGAAAAATGTACAAAAGCAAAAAAAGAAAAAAATTCTCTATGGGCGTCCCAGACTCTGGTGAGCCCTTGATTTCCCTGTGTACAAATCTGGCCCCGTAGGAATCCTCTAGGCCTTGCTTCTCAGAGTGCCGTCCATGGAACTACAATATTGGCATCTCCTAGAAGGAAGTTAGAACTGTAGACTCAAGTGCCTGCCCCCTGCCCCCAACCCTGGAACTGAATTAGAATCTGCTTTTAACAGGATCCCCAGCTGACTCCTATGCACATTAACCTTTGAGAAGCACTGCTGTAACACACCCGGGAAACACAGAAAAGAAAGCAAAGGAGCCATGCTTGTTTCTGATAGGGTGAAAACCAGACCACATTAATTAGTGGCCTGAGGATAGAACTCTGGCATTTGGGGCTTTCCAGTGTGCTGGTATCTTACATCCCCCCCTTCTTGTTTCCTTTCATTTGACTCAGCATCTTCTTCAGGATGTAAGCTTTTCCTTAAGCGAATGTGTGTTTTGAGATGTCCAGAGCCAGTGCACTCCCCTGAGCATGGCCCCTGTGCTGCACCATTAGCTAGTTGTCACCAGTAGTTCACAGGCACAGCACCCTGGCACCTGGTGGCTGCTTTTCATTTGAGCTTACTTACCAAGGACTCCACAAATAGGTGTGTCACTTTTTGCAGCGAGGCATAGGCTGTTAACCCACAGGACCAGCCCCATAGCAGGGTGCCACTGGCTGGGAAAACCTGAACATGGGAGACCTGGCTTTCAAGACTTGAACAATCCTTAGGCCTTTGAGAACTGTATTATCTCTAGACTGAATGGCGCAATGACAACTGTGCTACAGGACAGGACACGTGAGCAGCCTCTTATGCTGTGTCTTCTTTCCCCTCCCCTAAACTAGAGCTTTCACTCAGGCTTGATCTTAGAAAATAGGAAGAGGAATGAGGGACCTTGAAGGAAACTGGCTAAGTTGACTTAACTCTTGTCCTCAGTTCACGAGGCAGAGGCAGGGGCTGATTCTGCCAACTTGGGAAGGAATAGTTATGAAGTCCCAAACTCAACACCTCTCCTCCCTACCAAAGTAGGGGATGATGGAGTTGTGGCCTAATCCAAATGAGGCCTCGTTTTTTTGTTTGTTTGTTTGTTTGTTTTTTCTTACCAGTTTTTCCAAGGCTGTTCCATTGCTTTTAAGGTGCTTAGGTGAATGTTGGGATATCCAGCTCAATGGAAGTATGAGAGATGAGAAAAGATTTCAAGTCTGTCCAAACAAGGACACATTTTAGAGATTCAGACTGAGCTTTGTTAACTTAGCCTAGATCAGGTCTCCTCAAACCTGATGTCATGTCAGAGCCCCATCTTTATGTGAGAGCAGTCCAACCCCTTGGGCCTCAGGGCAGGTAAGGCAACCGTTCCAGTGAGTGCACTAAATAAGTATGCCTCATGGAGCCAGCAGGTGGTGCAGTGGTTGAGATGGCTGACTCCCACATGGTTGTTGGCTTGGTTCAAGTCTTGGACCAAATATGTGTGCATGCATCCCCAGAATCCTGAGAGGGAAATGGAAGAGAAGGAATTGTGGTATGACCATGCTCCATAGCAAAACAAACAAACAAACAAAAAAAACTCAAACAAATAAAATGTCTCTTTGGTCCTTGGTCCTAGATAAATACATGTAGGCCAGATCCTAAATTGGCTTCATCTCTAGACTCAAAGCTCCTCTGAAGTGGGAAAATCTATTACTCATCCTTGTTTGATAGCACCTAGACAGAGTAGTCTTTAATAAATATTTGCTGAATGAATATGCAAAGCAAGACTAGCAAGCAAGCCCTTTGCTTCCTTTTTTTTTTTTTTTTTTTTGGAGAGGTTTCTGCTATAGGGAGCATGCACTCGCCAGACAGAGAGACAGAGAGATAGAAAGCGAGAAATCAACCCCCAGGGGGGGATGGCCACGCCGCAATCCTTTCTCCTCCATTCTCCACTCGGGATCTTGGGCACACATGCACACACGCTCGGCGTGACTCGAACCGCGGTTGACTACGTGGGAGTCCAGCGACATAGCCATTACGCTAACTGCTGGTCCCGCCCTTTGCTTCTTCTGGCTAGTACAATATCTCATTTCAGCTATACATCAGGGATTGCATTTTCAATTAACTTCTTGTCAACTAGTAAGCCCACCTTTTAGGTTCACTCACAGTTGTGCATTTGGCCCTATATGTCTGTGTAGCAAGTCTTTAAGTAATTATTTATTTAATTTAATTTATTTTTACTATTATTTTTAAGTTGCTATAGGACACGTATGCTCACCAGAGAGAGACAGAGACAGACACAGAGAGAGAGAAAGTGAGAAAGCAAGCCTCCAGGTTTGGGTCTTGAACTGTGGTTGACCATGTGGGAGTCTAGCACCTTAACCACCACATCACCTGCTGACCCTTGTATAGCAAGTGTTTAAAGAAGGATGCTCCTGGTCACAAAGATTGCTATGTAACCAGGTACCTTACAGTGAATACCTAAACACCACTAGGCTGAACACCTCTAGGCTGGGCAGGAAACAGGAGACTCAGAATCATTTCATTACAGAGAACAGTGTGCTCCTCATTTCTGAAGCAGTCGTATTCCTGTTATTTTCAGGTAAGAGTCTATGATCTCTCCAAATATGAGCACGGAGCAGATGATGTGCTGATCTTGGCCACTGATGGACTCTGGGATGTTTTATCAAATGAAGAAGTAGCAGAAGCAATCACTCAGTTTCTACCTAACTGTGATCCAGATGACCCTCACAGGTTTGTGCATTTCTGTGACTGTAGGGTTTTTCTCAAGAAGTCATGCATGACATGACTGAAGTAAATGATCATGTCGTTTTCATCATTCATGATTTACGGTAGAGGCCAGTATGAATGGTTCAGTAACAAACCGCAGAAGGGACTGCATTCTTATTAGCAGTGCTTTCTCAGCCAAATTTCTCCTTAAGTTGAACCTAGATATGACTGGTAAAGAATTTGATTTGTTATATATCTCAGCAGCATATCTTTCTCACATTCTTACTGTTCTTCATAGTAGAAGTCATCCAATTTTTGATCTTGCTGATGAGACTAATAACAAATGTCCTCCAGCAATGATTTTCATCTATTGGGGAATTGTTACTTTTTGAAAATATTGGGGGGTTAGCAGGTAGTGTGGAGGTTGAGGGTGATGGGCTTCCACATGGACAGCTACGGTTTGAGTCCTGGACCTGACGGCTTGCTTTCTCACTTTCTCTTTCTTTTTCTCTTTTTCTCTGTCCCTCTCTGGTCAAATTAAAAAGAAAGAAAGAAAGAAAGAAAGAAAGAAAGAAAGAAAGAAAGAAAGAAAGAAAGAAAGAAAGAAAGAAAGAAAGAAAGAAAGAGGAGAGAAGAGAGAGAGAGAGAGAGAGAGAGAGAGAGAGAGAGAAAGAAAGAAAGAAAGAAAGAAAGAAAGAAAGAAAGAAAGAAAGAAAGAAAATTAAATATAATGATTCTTTAATAAAAAAAGGAAATATTGGAAAAGGAGAGAAAGATTAAGTATTTCTTTATAGCTTAGTGGCAGTATAAATATCCTAAACAACCTTAGAAGACTCAAATAAACTGACTTAGAGAAAGGTAGCTTTAACTGGAACACAAAGAAACAAATCACCTTGAATAAAAGTGAACAGAAAAAAGAGAAACGGGGCTACCTTCATAGTACCATCAGCCAAACGCTGAGAGAAGGCCATGTCCTACGTAACTGGCTGCAGTTTGAATTTCCGCCCCAACAACAACACACCAGATGTGCGTGCCCGTGTGCTCAAGATCCTGACAGGGTGGAGGAATGAAGGGGAAAGAACTGTGGCATGATCAGGCCCCGCTGGGGGTGCTTTCTCTCTCTCTCTCTCTCTCTCTCTCTCTCTCTCTCTCTCCCGCTCTCTCTCTCATACATACACTCACATGTATCCAAATACCAAAAATGATTCTGATGTTTCTGTAGGACGGTATTGGTCTTGCCATACTAGACAAGACAAAGTCAGAAAAATTAAGACAAAAAATAAGAAATTGACCCTTACCTCATAGCATAAACCAAAATTAAGTCAAGTAAGATTAAAAGGTAAAAATAAATGCAACTTTTTAAAAATAGCATGGGAGATTATCTTTGTGACATTGGAGTAAGGAAGCATTTCATAAAACAGAAAGCACAAACAATTTTCTAGAAGACTGATAAACTTGACTACATTAAGGTTACAAACTTCAGTTCTTCAAAAGACAACATAAAAAGTAAAATGGCAAGACATGAACTGGGAGAAGAGACAGGTCGAGTACCCCAAACCCAAAGTCAAAAATCCAGAATGCTCCAAATTTAAAACTTTCTGAGCACCAACATGACAACACAAGTGCAAAATTTCACATGTGACTTCATGTAATGGGTCACAGTCAAAACATTGTAATATAAAAATAGTACAAAATTACATTCAGGCTATATATAAAACATAAATAAGTTTTGTATTCAGACTTGGGTTCCATCTCCCAAATAACTCATTATGGAGAGACAGATATTCCAAAATTAGGGACCAGAAGATGGCGTAATGGCTATGTCACTGACTCCCCTGTAGTCGACCACAGTTCAAGTCCTGGACCCAGTGGCTTAAACTCACGCCGGGTGCATGTGTATGTGTGCCCAGGATCCTGAGAGGAGAATGGAGGAGAAGGGATTGCAGCGTGAACATGGTGGCTTGAAACTCACACTGGGCACATGTGTGTGGGTGCCCAAAATCTTGAGAGGAGAATGGAGAAGAAGGGATTGAGGCATGACCATCCCTCTTGGGGAATGATTTCTTGCTTTCTTTCTCTCTGTCTCTCTCTATCTCTTCAGCGAGCACATGTACCCTATAGTAAAAATCTGTCTCTTTTTTTTAAAAAAAGGCCCCTGTTAGGGGTGAAGAATCTGTTGGGGGTGCCCTCTGTCTCTTTCATGAAAAACATAAATTAATTTTTACAAAAAGATATCCACCAAATTGTTCTTACCACAGAAACTATAAATAAATTTATATCCACTCATAGGATGGATAAACCAAGAATAGAATACTTTACAGCCCAAAAAAGGAATGAACCAAAGCTATACTCATTAACAGGGAAGAATCCCAAAAACATAATGTTGGGCTTAATAAGTAAGTTATAGATGAACACATACAATGTGATTCGATTTATCTGAAGTAGAAAATTACTTATATATCATTTAGGATTTAGGTATTCAAACTATAACAAAAAGTAAGAAAATCCAAAATTTAGGACTGTGGTTAACGTGGGAGAAATGACAGGGACAGAGGGAAATATCTGCTTGAGGAGGAGCCCACTGGGCTAAGATATTTTGCAGACAACATTCAGTCCCTTCAGCTAGAAGGCAGGTATGTGATCATTCATGTTATTTTTAAACGTTCATTTCATACAGACAACTGTGCATAAATGTGAGAGAGTAACCGAGTGGGTGCGAGTATGAATCTACCATGGGACTTCCTGAGTTCAAAGTGTGGCTCTTCTTGTGACCTGGGAACATTTCTTACCCCTTCCAATTCCTCATGTGTAAAATGTGGATTCTGAAAATACTAACCTCATACCTATACATTTATGAGGTGACATGCCTGGTCTGTAGGAAGCACTAGACATGTTTATTATTGCATCCTATAGTTCACAACAACCAAAAATTCAGGAAAAAAGGGAAGCTAGAATTGCTTGGTATCATTTTGCTCAGGTGTGGAAGAATTGATTCTACTATAATCGATGACTCTTTTATTTGAAATGCAACATATTTTTCTTCTTTCACTCTTTTTTTTTTTTTTTTTTGGAGAGATTTTTCACTATAGGGCGCGTGCGCTCGCCAGACAGACAGAGAGAGACAGAGAGATAGAAAGCGAGAAATCACCCCCCAGGGGGGATGGTCACGCTGCAATCCCTTCTCCTCCATTCTCCTCTCGGGATCTTGGGCACGCACGCACACGCACCCGGCGTGAGTTTTAAGCCACCGGGTCCGGGACGCGAACCGCGGTCGACTACGTGGGAGTCCAGCGACATAGCCATTACGCTAACTGCTGGTTCCCTTCTTTCACTCTTTTCATTGCAGTCTACGTCACATATCCTACTTGTTAGCAATGTTCTCATGTTGATTTTCTCTGTGATTATTTTTATAAAGCTTCACAGAGCTGGCTTCCAGTTAGGAGTTAAAAGGCAATCAACACTTTTTTTCTTTTTTTTAAATCTCCTCAAAGCTGGTCTTGCTTACCAACCCCTCTCTCTCCATAGCAACCAATCTGCTCGCCAAGGAGTGGTAACCCAGGGGCAGTGTGCTTGCACCAGGGCAGAGCAGGCGCCTCAGTCCAGGAGAACTGCTGCCCATGGAAGGGGGTTTACAGGGATCTCCTTGGAACAAACAGGGCAGGAGTGAAAATGTTTTTCAGTTTGCTCTTCGAGAAAGATAGCAAATCAAAGCCTGAGGAAGAATCTTGAATTAGAGAGGTAAATGGTGGAAGGAAAGCTGCAAGAGGAACATAGTTTATTAGCAGGAGCTAGACTATCAGGCTGCAAATCAGAGAAATTCTGGTCGATTTTCGAGATCTCTAGACAGAACAGAGGGAGTCCAGGTTTTGTTATTTGCCAAATAACTCCCACTCAGAATCATTCATTTGGGAAATACTGCGAATGACTTATTTTATGAGTGAAGGCGTATTAAACACCAGGGAAGGGTCTGAAGAAAACAGACTTCCTCTCTGCCCTCTTGGGGTTCAAAGGCTAGAAGGGGGTTACAGAAACATAAGGAAGTTACAATATGAGTGATTAAAGAGAGGAGCTTAACCGAGAGCGATGGATGTCTAAACTTGTGAAGACCTGAAGGATAAATAAGTATGAGCCAGGCAATGTAGGTGTGGGATGGTGTTGGGGGGTGAGGGAATCATGGTACCTTCAAGGAACCCAACAGGCCAACACCCTGACTGGGCTAGTATGGGGTAGCATGTCAACGGGTGAGATGAAGAAGTAAATGGGGCTCTTATACATTCACTGTTAAAGAATGTGAACGTGATTGGTATATGTGCATACCCAAAATTCTGGATGAGAAGGGATTGTGGCGTGGCTATCCCCCCTGGGAGGTGATTTCTCACGTTCTCTCTCTGTCTCTCTTTGTCTGTCTCTCTTTCTCTCTCTGGCAAGTGCTTGTGCCCTGTAGCAAAAACTAAAATAATACTACTAAAGAAAGAGACTCTATGGTAATGATATGGGGTTTGCACGATTCATTCATTGTGATCCATAATCAGGAAATGTTCTACACGGTCCGATGGTGAAAAGCATACAATGAGGATTGTTCTTTAGCCCTGTGTGCTCCTGAGTAATTTAAGCCCCATTTGGAAATCAGAGAAACAAATTTGTTTCAAACTCGTATTTTAGGAATTATGTAGAATGGCATCGGCTCTGGCGTGTGACGTCTTTGCACCAAAGTGTTTACGATTTGGCGGGAAGAACCTTCCTCCTGTCACAACTTAGCATGTCTCCTTGGGCGGCCCCTGGGCACAGAGAGCTCAGTCCCAAGAGCTGGCGCCCTCCTGACCAGGAGCTGGCCTAATCTTTCATGCAAAATAGGAATATGGTGGAGGTGGCTTTAATGGGTTCTAGTCCGAGTCATAATCTCTGATGAGGAAAAGCCCACCTAATTCCAGAGGCACTATGAGTCTTTCTTTGCCAGGGGGCTCATTTCTCTCCAATTGTAGCCCAGAACCATAGGTTTGCATCTGTAATCAGAGGCGGCTGTGTCCAAGCCTGAGGGGGCTGACCAATGAGATATGTTTGATACAACACGAGTAGAGCAAGACATGCTCTCCAGGGTGGGAAGCCTGAGGAAGAAGGGACCAAAGCAAGCTAGATGAACAGCCAAATATCTCATGGGCCTGTTTTCTTTGAGTTTTTCCAGGCTCTCCCAGTTTTGCCTAGAAAGAAGCAGGACCTTATGAGAGGCAGGACTTTTGAGTTTCACTGTCTTTTGTATGTGGGTATTTTCTTTTTCTTTTGTCTCCTCATGAGAGTCATTCTCAAACATTCTCCAGCGTTGTCTTCCTCTGATGCCACCCTTCCCAATAGGAATTTCTCCCTGTCTAACCTGTCTGGGAGGGAAGAGGTGATTGGCATGAAAATGGGTTTGCCAAGTTCTGACCCTCAGACCATCCTCTCAGGTGGGGGAGGGGTGGCGACTAAAGAGGAGACTGTGGTCTAGTTGACCCCAGTGTCAAGAAGGACTTAGGTCCTTTTGCTTTCTTGAACTGTCTCAGCAAAGGAAGGAGAAAATGAACAGGTAGCTTTGTGGACAAGCCAGAATATGAGTGCAGTAGGATTTTTCTTCCTTTTTTTTCTTCTTATGAGACTTTTCCCTGAAGTATAGCAGAGCTGGCCATTCTTCTACTCTCGGTGGGGTTGTGAAATGAACCATTTATACACAATGCATCGAACCACTATTTCAGAGTGATGGTGTTGGAGGTCACGGAGGTTGGGCTGTGCCATCCTCTGGCTTTCTGTTACTCTGGTAAGATCTGCCTTTGAAGCCTAGAGATCCTACACAAGCTGGAGAGAGTACTCAGAAAGTCCTGGAAGGCGTCTTCTGGGGCCAACTCTCTGGGATTGACCATTTCCTCTGTGAGGTTTAGCAGTGGGTCTCCTTGGGGGAAATATCCAAAATAGAGGTAAGTATGTAAACACTCAAAGAGGATGCTTACCATTTTGTCAGAAAGGAATAAATTGTTAGTATTACTTGAAGGGAAGGCAGTGGGCAAAGCCAAGAGGAACTGGGACCAGGGAACAGTTTACCAAACGTGAAGATGCGCCAGGGACTCACACTGTAGATGCCCAGGCAAAACTTTGCAGAGCTTTACCCCAGTCTTGCATTTCCCAAAGCCTGTCTGTGGAAACCTCATTGTTTTGTATCTTGTATCTAATGACCCTCTATCCTTCTACCATGACAGTCAAAGGACTTTTTAACAGGGTATTAAATCTGTAAGTTCTGGTACACCGTCAATCCAGGAGGACATCTGCGATAAGAGAAGGCTTCCCGTCATGCTTCCAATGTCATTCCTCTTGTCCACATGCTCTGTGGCTTGGATAGCTGTGTGCCTCGAAAAGGAAAAGATTAAAGCGTAGATTAATAGTAAAATGCCCACTAACACAGCCAGCCAGTATTAATGCAAGTATTAAATGCAGTTTGGATTACCCTGACAATATGAATTTTATTTTGGCAAAAAAAAAAAAAAAGGTTATTTTTATGAAATCTTTCCATGAGCAAACTGAACTAATTTCTAGCATGCCAATATGGTTTTCAAAAACTATGTCTCAAATGCAGAAAGGAAAGTCATTGCCCTCCTCCCCACCAACCTCCTACCATATCAATTGCAGGTTTTAAGAACAAATGCATTGAGCGTTTGCCCTGGTGTTTGAAGACTAGATAAAAGCCTGAATTTGTGTGTCTTTTGCACTGTTTAGCATATTCAGGTCCGTGGGAATTTGGAAGCCAGCCGGAGATCCTGGCCGTGGCAGCCTCTGAGCAGCACACAGCCAAGCCAGCCTTTCTGTCCTCCGTGCTGTTTATGCGGCTGTTAGAGCAGAGCTGTGTGACCATTTAGCTGTGTGGCCACGTCAGGGCATTGTAAAGGGCCTGCCAGGAAGGACTGAGGGAAAATGATCTATTACTCCCTCCTGTATTGAAATGCTGCTGCATGGGATTTGGACTAAAACAAACACCTAAGAAACCAGAGAGCCAGGGCCAGGGTGCATCAAGGTGCAGGGGTCCTGGTGGTGCATTTCACACTCTCCCATGGGGTGGGGAGCTCCCTCCAGTCTGTGTAACCTTGTACCTGATGGTGCACACATCCTTGATTAACACATGTCACAGACAACAGCTGTCACTATTCCAGCTGCCCCAGTGGGGGACAGAAGTGGTGTTAGCATCGTCACCGGCTTCAGAGCTTGGTTCCAGACTTGTGCCTGGGATACAGGTAGCCAGCTCCCAGCAGTAAACCTAAGATGTGTCTCTCCTCCTTCTTGGGACGAGCTGCCCTTTTCCTAGTACAACAAAGGCCACCCCCAATGCACCTCCCACCCTCCAGCCACCCAGTCCCCATAGATCCCTGCCAGTGTTCCAGAGGGAGGGGCAGCTTTTCTATTTCCTAAATCTCCCAGGCCTGTTCAGAATGCAAAGAGGATTCTTTCTCCTGTTCCCATCACTCTGTATTACTGTGGGGTATCACAGATGGAGCTGCCTTTTATATGCAAATATTTGGGACCCATTAATTCCTAGTTCCTGCCATTTACCCGCCCTCTTATAAGATCCTGCCAGTACCATCCAAATGGCACGCAGAAGTCCCCCACCCAGCTAGCACTGCAAAAGGCTGCAGGGCCAGATTATAGCCTCAGGCCTGAGACGGACTTACTTTTGACCCGATTTCAGATGTGGTCTCGCGGGAAGCAGAGTCTGTGAGAGGCAGATGACTTAAGGTCAAACTCTTGGGGAGCAGAAAGGCATTTTAAGTCTACTGAGGAAAAGGTGGCTAGCATGTACTGACCCCTGACCATGTGCCAGGCCCTGTGCTGAATGCTTTCTGGAAACGTCCCACTTAGTTCTTACCAGAGCTTTCAAAGTCTGCCCTGAAATGATTCCAGATTCCCAAGTAAGGATAGAGGGGCCTCAAGAGGCTAAGGAATTTCTCCATCTGGGTGGTGGGAAAGCCAGGATTGGAACCTGGACAGTCCACGCCCACACCCTGAGCTCTTTTTATGTCCCACTGAAGAGGCCAAAGAACTTACGAGAGAGACGATCGAGGATTTATCAGCCTTCTTCCCCCGACTTCAGAGCCGGTTGGCTGAAAAGAGGAGCTGACCTTCCACAGTTAGTTCTTCAGACCTCTACCCTTTCTGTTTTCCTTGCCTCCCCGTGGCCCCCCAACCCGTGCCCCAGCCAAGCCCGTGCAGTTTGCCAAGTCCAATCCCTGCCCCGCAGCCATGTCTTTCAGCTGGGCTTTACTGATCAATATTGAAAGCTTCAGCCAGAGAAGAAAAACTTCTCCTGATTCAAAACCTGTCTCCCAGGGAGACTCTTCATTAGGAGAGGGGGCACTTCAAACTGCCTCCCAGTTCTCTAATGCGGCCTGACCAGCCAGCATGAATGAGGCATTCAGTAGCTGGCCGCGGCTGCCCCACTTCCAGCTCCCGAGCACCACGCTCCGCAGCCCGTTTCAGGTTTGACTCAGAGTTTCTCCCACCACCCCTTGCTCTGTGGCACATGTATGCCTACATTGGTCGAACCTTCCTGTTTTACCATTAGGCACTTTCTTTCGGTGTTGCCAGCCCAGGCAGCCCCTGTACGGTAGAGATCAGAGAAGAAGATGGAGTGCGGAGAAGCAGTGCTTCCTCTAGAGAAGGTCGTTTCTTTTTGTGCCAGTCTTGGTGTAGAACAGCCTTGGAGATGATTTCATGCCTGGGGCAAGTTGCCTCTTGAACATGGACGCTAATGCGCTCTGACATGGCCACCAGCCTAGCCCAACGTGAGGGCCAGAACAAAAAGCCACCTCCCGAGAGCTGGAATCCTGGGGTTTTGCTGAGTTGATCGTTTATGAGAGAAGCTCTCTGCCATGGACTTCATCTTTGTGAACACTGCTCGTGACTTTGGTGCAATGCCGGATCTCTTATAGAGTGGAGGGGTTGTCAGGAAACGGGTCCCAGTGAACAGTGGGTCCTCCCTGGCAGCTGCCACTCAGACTGCCCTTGCACCAGAGAAGCCTGACAAAGAGCGGTCATGGGACAGAATCTGCTCTCTAGGGAACAGTGCATGAGGAAGAGTTCCTCAAGAGTCTCCCTAAGCTTTTCCCTCAGGTTGGGGCAGTCCTTCCCTGAAGTATGTGGCACAGGAGAAGGGCAGATACCTGATAAAATCGAGGTTCAGGAAGGAGTTAAAGATGGCCGGCTAGTTAAAGATGGCCACACAAGAGAAGTGTAAAGTTAAAACTCATAATCCTGTGATATGGAGATCTTATGCCAAAATGTTAATACAAATGTGTTTTCATACTAGAAAAACCCACAGCCTTCCATAAAGCCAAGTTTTTGAATCTGTAACTGGCCCTGGGCACATAGTAAACAGCCCTTTCCAAAGAGAAGCTTGTATCTTACCTTCAAACTCACCATGAGAAAGAAAAATGAGATACCACGGAGCCCTCCTTCCAACCCCGCAAAGGGAACCTGTGTGTACTAGAACAGGTTGAAAGAATAATTGAATGTGCAGATAGAATCATAGGGTAAGAAGTGGTGAATCTGGCAAAAGAACTAAATAGAAATTCACAATGGTAACACTATCACTGAAATAAAGTAACTCACCAAATGTATTAAATAGTTAACTGCCTGAGAAGGAATTAGTGAATTGACAGATACTACAGAGAAGTTGAAATGTGGGAAGTAAAATGAAAAAGTCTAATAAGAGTTTATGGAAAATATATAAGAAGAGAAGAGAGACAATATGCAAAAAGTCATAGCTCAGACTCTTCTAGTCGTAAACAATTCGATGAAGTAAAACAAATTTCTACCCACTTTAAATAAAAAGAAATCTCCATTTTGAGGCCGGCAGGTGGCGTGGTGGTTAATGGCACTAGACTCCCACAAGTCCGACAATGGTTCGAGTCCCAGACCTGGTAGCTTGCTTTCTCACTCTTCCTTTCTCTCTCTCACTCTGTCCCTCTATGGTCAAAATAAATAAACAAATAAATAAATTTAAATAAAATAATTCTTTTAAAAAAATCTTCATTATTATGTCAATGGAAATTTGTACCATCAGCAACAAAAATTTGAAAGCTCCCACTGAGAAAAGACATTTCTTGTAAAATGATGATTAAAAAACAGATCTCACTTCAACAAGGATAGAAACCACAGGGTAATCTCTCCAAACTGCTATGGAAAAATAAGAGTCAATCTAGAATTCTAAAGTTAATAAAACTCTCATTGAAGATTAAAGGCAAAAGGAAAGGTTGTTGTAGTCCAAAGACTAGGCAAGGGCCTGCTGTGCTGGTGCATGCCTAAAGTTACAGCTATTTGGGAGGCTGAGTTAAGAAGAAAGCGGTTCGAGACTAGCCTAGACAACATAGCAAGGCCATATTTCTTTTCCTTTAAAAAAAAAAAGGAAACACTAGGTGAGTTTATCTCTCATATACCATTTTTAAAAGAATTGCTGAAAACAGGTTGGGAGGTGACAGAGTGGTAAAACATGACACTCTGTGAGGCTGCGTCACATGGGAAGGTTCCAGGTTCGTGTCCAGAGACCTTCTTGAGTATGCCAGGCACACCTTTGCCCATGATCGGGCTGGCTGAAGCTGGGTGGATCTCTACTGGGTGTGCTGTGTGTCTCACTCATGAAGTAAATAAATAATGAATAAATAATAAATAAACCTGTTTTTTAGATAAATATACTTTTACAATAAAAGGAAATTGAATCCAGAAGGAAGGAATGTGCAGGAAAAAGAGAAAAAATTAATATGCATGTTGGTTATGGAGGCTAGAATCAGGTAAACGGGCCTAGCCTGGTGGCACAAGCGGTAGGACACCACTAGGTGATACTGGTGCCAAATGAGAACCCCTGAATTCAGATTCCAGGTCAACCAGACATGCTGGGCATGTCCATAGTACTGGTTCACAAGAAGGCTGGGAGAAGGATTGCAGTGTGGCGAGACCCTGGTGTGGGTACCTGTCTCTCTTTATCTCTCTCTGCCCGCCTCTCATAAAATAAAGAAACTTTTTTAAAATAGTAAAACTAAAATACTGGGCAGTAACATGGTATATTTTTTTAAAAAGGCATTCTTGGGGCCAGCAGGTGGTATGTTAGTTAAGGTGTAGGATTCATTCCCACATAACCAACCATGGTTTGAGTTCCAGACCTGGTGGTTTAAAAATCATGCCAGGTGTGTGCATGTGTGCCCAAAATCCCAGGAGGAGAAAGGAGGAGAAGGGACTGTGGTATGGCCATCCCTCCCCGGGTTGTGTGTGTGCGTGTGTGTGGGGGGGTGATTTCTCACTTTCTGTCTTTGTCTCTGTTTCTCTTCAGCTAGTGCAGGAACCCTAAGGCAAAAACCAAATGAATGAATGAAAAGGTCCTCTAAAATCCTTTCATTTTCAGGAGGATAGAACTGTTGATTAACTTACATGTTAAAAATGTAAGCATAACTGCTGAAGGAACAGAAATAAAGTGATATTTCCAAACCACTTAGGGGAGAGGGCGAGTACTGAACAAAGCTATCTACTTGGCAGAAAACAAAAATGAAAGAAAGAAATGCTTAATAAATAAAAGAAAACACAGAGCCAGTAGGTGACATGGTGGTTAAGGCGCTAACCACATGACCAACCACGGTTCACGTCCTGGACCTAGAGTCTTGCTTTCTCACTTGCCCTCTCTCTCTCTTTCCCTCTTTCTCTCTCTGGTCAAATTAAATAATAATAAAAACAAATAAATAATTTTTTTAAATAGAAAACACAAAATAAGTTTGTGTGTATATCTAAACTGATGGCAAAAATAAGGTCAACTATATTAATTTTTACTATAAACAAGTATAACTCACATCTTAATGATTGTAAAATTAGATTTTATTTTAATTAGCCACGTGCCACTAATGAAATATACTTAAAATAATGCAAAGTTTAGAAGTCCTATTCTGCCTTGGGGATTTTTTTCTTTCCTTTTTTTTTCCCTTAATGCCAGAGGGCATGTGCGCATGCCAGAGAGAAAGACAAAGATCCAGTGGGATCTGCTCACACCGCAATCCCCTTTTCTCCAATCCCCCTTCCCTTCGGGATCTTGGCATGTACGCATATATGCCCAGTGTATTCTTTTCATATTGCTCCGACTGGGATTCGAACTTCTGTCTGCCATGTGGGATCCAGCTCTCACTGCACAGTACTTATCACTGTGCTATGGAGCCAGCTCCCTTGTGGGTTTTATAATTGAATAATATCAGGGTGAGAAAGTGGCATTGAAAAGGACTATGATTTCTTGCCTTACAGACTAGGACGTCATTAGCTAAGGATGGTAGATGGGGATGTCCCAACCGGGAAGTGAAAATGAATTAACATTTCTTGTGTCCTTACTGTGTCTTAACTGGGGGTGACAAAGGATATTAAGGAGCATCAGAGAGAAGAATTTGTGCCATGTGTCAGAAAAGTCTAGACATAGAGGGGGGAGGAATTTGGTATAATGACATGGAGGCCTCCAAAGAAAGAAAGAATTCAAGAAGAAAAGAACAGAGTTATCAAGGATAAAGAAAATGGTCAATACTATCTGTGCTAGGGGAAAAAAAAAAAGTTGAGCAGAATGAGTATTGAAGAGCCACCTTTGAATCAAGCTTTTAAAGGACACATTATTAGTAGCACCTTGGGCCCACTGGTCAGAGACTAAAGAGAAAATAGGAAGTGAGAAATTGAGAAAGGAAGAGTAGATTTTCTCCTCAGAAGTTCAGCATCTAAGGGAAGATAGGAAAGACGGTCAAAGGAAAAGTAATCTTGGAATAGGCGACACCATATTTAAGAATAAAACCTTAATTATCTAGAGCCCTCGGGGAAATGAGTTTCCTCGGTAACGATCTTTTCTAGGTGACCTAATGACTGCTTTTTAAAATACCAGAGCTAATTCTGACAGTTTTTAAATTCCCAAAGTCACTAACTATAGCAATATCAGTGTGATCTCTTGCCTTTAACTATGGACAATGATCTCTCACGATTTGAATAAAGCCAGTTAAGCAGGATGTAACTTTGTTTTCTGTCTCTGTCATTCCCAATGACAGTAGAACCTCTTGAGGCCTATTCATCTTTAGAGTAAACAGCCACAGAGAGCCCTGTCTTGAGTTTTTAGATCTGTTTTTTGTTTGTTTGTTTGTTTTATCACCAGAGGGAGTGTGCTCTCATCAGAGAGAGAGAGAAAGCACCCACCCCTGACAGGACTGGTCAGGACTGGTTTTTTTCCTTTTTTCTTTTCTTTTTGTTCAGCTTGATATATAGGGCACATGTGCTTGCTAGAGAGAGGAAGAAAAAGGGAAAGAGAGAAAGTGAGAAAGCATCCTGCAGGCGAGAGGGTGGGTAGCCATGCCATTATACCTTCTCCATTCTCTTCTCAGGATTTTGGGCACACATGCACACACGCCCAGCACGTTTTTCAAGTCACTGAGTCCTGGATTCGAACCATGCAGTCAGCGATGAGGGATCCAGCTTCCTTAACCATCATGCTACTGCCTGGCTTTGCCGTCATTTTTCTTCCGTTACTTCATCCCATGAGGATTTGCTGCCTGCATACACATGCTCCTGGCATGGTTTTCAAGCCTCCAAGACCAGGATTCAAACCACCCTCAGCCATATGGAATCAAACTTCCTATGCATAGCACTTAACTGTTGTGTATGGGCCAGCCTAGGTTTTTAGGGTTTTTGTTTGTTTGTTTGATGACATATTTGAATCTTTTTCTTTTCTTGTCAGTCATATTTTCTATGTCAGTCTGCTTGTGAACTGGATTCAGGTGTATCCAGCTCCACTAGAAGAATCCCCTCTGTTTATGACCCAACTGTTT
This sequence comes from Tupaia tana, assembly GCA_026018925.1. Classification (NCBI taxonomy): domain Eukaryota; kingdom Metazoa; phylum Chordata; class Mammalia; order Scandentia; family Tupaiidae; genus Tupaia; species Tupaia tana. The sequence goes on along the minus strand of JAKSZU010000006.1, from coordinate 167,811,919 downwards.
CCAAACCTGGAACACTGAGGTCTGGAGCTTAGCCAGTATCCAGGAAAATAAATGTCATTCTGATATTGCTGGTGACTTTTCCTGATGTAGTTGCATCTCAGATATACTAAAACAGAGTAACTGTGGGTGGAGAGGCTCCTCTGAGTGTAGTGTGAACTACAGGGTGTGGATTTTGAGACATTAAATAGTCTCTTTAGCCAAAGGCTCTTTTCTGTTTATTTCCTGATCTCAGGAAGAGAACCCTCACAGAGGACTAATTAGTTGCATCTTTCTTCATATATAACTTGGAGATTTCTGCCTCAAAGTTGATAATTCTCTTAATCTGGGAAGCAAAAACGGTCTCTCTCCTACCCCCTACAGACCCTCCAGGAGGAAAGTTCCTTGTTTTATACGGCCTCTGATACCCTCTCCTCTGAGGTAAACCGTACACTTCTGTCTGCTGCCTGGCTATGGGAGTAGACTTGGTTCTCAAAACTGTGACTTGAATCTTTATAATCTGAGATCATTACATCTCATTTTTTATGCCCTTTTTTTAATGTACGCACCCACGCCCACACCCACACCCACCCAAATCTGCTTCCAAGTTAGCCCATTAGCTTATTGTGTCACTCTCTTTTCTTTAAGTTCATAGTTTAAATCTCAGTGAGCAAACTTATTTTAAAATTCTCTTTTTAAGTTTATTTCTTCTAAGACAGACAGAGAGTAAAATTGAGAGGCATCCCCAATAAGATTTCATGGTGTGGGCCAGCAGGTGCCATGGTGATTAAAGTAGCTGAATCCCACATGGTTTACTGCATAGTACGAGTCCCAGTCCCAGAGGCTTGAAAATCACACCGTGTGCGTGTGCGTGTGCGTGTGCATGTGCGTGAGTGCCCAAAATCCCAAGAGGAGAATGGAAGACAAAGGATTCTAACATGACTATCTCCCCTGGTGATTCTCATTCATATTCTCTCTCTCTCTCCCCCCACCCCATGAGCACATGCACCCTGTAGCAAAATTTAAAAAATAAAAAATGTCGGGAACCAGCAGTTAGCGTAATGGCTATGTCGCTGGACTCCCACGTAGTCGACCGCGGTTCGCGTCTCGGACCCGGTGGCTTACAACTCACGCCGGGCGCGTGTGCGTGCGTGCCCAAGATCCCGAGAGGAGAATGGAGGAAAAGGGATTGCGGCGTGACCATCCCCCCTGGGGGGTGATTTCTCGCTTTCTGTCTCTATGTCTCTCTCTGTCTGTCTGGCGAGCACACGCGCCCTATAGCGAAAAACTTCTCCCAAAAAAAAAAATTTAAAAAATAAATAAATAAATAAAAAATGTCATGCCACAATCCACCCCCAGTCTCAGCCAGCCAAAATCAGGAACATAGGCACCTGCCCAGGGAGACTTCCAACCTCAGGTTCCAACATGGGAACCTGGGGCCTTCTCAAGTGTCCTCAGCATGGCTGATCTTAAGGGGTCCTTCGCCATGCTTGCTTGTTGGTCTAGAGGAGAGGGTAGTATTGATAAAGATGAATGGAGCAGCTCACACACACCAAGGTTTATCAGTCACTTACCAAAAGAAACCTTCACACTCTTGCTGAATTTCCATGCCATGTGTACTATTAATATTTTTCTTTAGGGGACCAGCAGATGACATAATGGTTATGTTGCTGGATTCCCACGTAGTTGACTGCAGTTTGAGTCCTGGACCTGGTTGCTTAAAACTCACACCAGGCATGTGTGCATGCATGCCCAAAATCTCAAGAGGAGAATAGAAGGGATTATGGTATGGCCATCCCCCCTCCCCCGAGGGGGTGATTTCTTGCTTTCTGTCTGTCTCGCAAGAGCATGCACCCTATAGCAAAAAAATCTCCCTTAAAATATATTTTTTCTTTAAATCAACTTTTTAAAAACAAATTTGTTTTAAAAGGAGATTTAATTAGGTAGACCAGCAGGTGGCATAGTGGTTACAACCCTTGATTCCCATGTGGCTGACCATGGTTCAAATCCTGGCCCTGGCAGCTTGCTTTCTCTCTTTCCATCTCTCTGTCTCTCTCTGGTTAGTACACATGCTCTATAGCAAATTTTAAAATAATAGTAATAATAATAATAATTTTTTTAATAAAAGGAGACTTAGCCCTATAAACAAAAAGTGGCCATCTTTGGTCGCAAAAGGAATATAGCCCTAAAAGCAAATATATTGAAAACAAATATTTTTCCCCCACTTTTTTAGCTAGCTGCTTTTTGCTGTGGAAAGTTCTGAGCCTGAGCACTCTTTTTAACATAAACTACAATAGCATATAACCAAGACTCTCCCTAAGTAAACGGAAATACCAGAAGCGGGCTGAGCAGCAGAATAATTTTGGAAGTTATTTAAAGAATTTGATGCCTCGTCCATCCATCACCTAAAAATAATCTCACACATGCATCCCACATTTGGGAGAAAATGACCTAGGCTTTTTCCAGCTTTAAGAGTATTTGGAAACTGTTTATGTAACTGTAGTGATGCCTCCTCCTTTCCAGCCTTGCCTGACCACAGCTTCTGCCTGATGCTGTACTGACTCTCTTATCCTGCCTCTCCCTGCACAGGTACACACTGGCAGCTCAGGACCTGGTGATGCGTGCCCGAGGAGTGCTGAAAGACAGAGGATGGCGGATATCTAATGACCGACTGGGCTCAGGAGATGACATTTCTGTATATGTCATTCCTTTAATACATGGAAACAAACTGTCATGAAAAGAGCCCAGGGGATTGGGAGGGCAGAGGGGAAGAACACTGGGATTGCCTCTTGGCAGGGCAGAACTGGGAAGTGCCCAGCTGAGTCCAAGTGATGATGCAATCTCTTTCCAGATAGGCGGGGCGTGTGCTGCCAGAAGCCCTCTGGCTATGCTTCAAGATGACCCTTAGGTTTCATTTCTTCTTTAGTAACAGGGCTGGACACTCAACAAGAGCAAAACACAAAGGCTGCTACTGAGTGTTATATTTCTGTTGCTTCCTAGTAGGGGCCTCCTAGGTGGCCATTGCCTGTTTTAGGCACATATGTCCTATTTATTTTATCCAGAGTAGCTGGGGCAGCCATTTTCAGGTGTAACTGGCAGAAGACTCTCCTGCCTGTCAAGCTGCCAGCTTCTCTACGGGTGAAGAGTGCTGCATTGGGAAGTTGGGGACCATGACTCAGAAAGTGGAAGCACCCACCTTCTAGTAAGCCCAAGATTTATTTCAGGGATTGCTGCTGCCCTTCTCTCCCTCCTTCTCTTTTTCTTTCTCTCTTTCCATTCCTTCGTGGTGATGGTGAGGTGAGGCAGGGATTTTTTTTCTTTTTTGACTTTCCTTCAGTTTTTACTTTTTCCATTCCATAGAACAGGACTAGACTACCCAAATTTTTGCTGAGGACTTTGCGCCAAAATCCAACCCAGGCTGGGATGGCCCTATGTTCTGTCCTACTACCCAGGCAGCCACAGGAGCAGAGCCCTGCATGGCAGAGTCTATCTTTGTTGTGTAACATTTGCTCCTGAGATGCATTTCCTCACCAAATCAGTGTGTTCTCATGAAAATATGGGTGTTCATTTGGGCCATCAGTCTTTCTAGTGTTCTCCATGGTCCCCTTGTATGGCTTGAGCTTTCTCCGTGAGAGTGGATTTTCATTTCAGGGACGGTTGGCCCTCTTTGACCTGCCATATGTGGACATATATAACACAGTGTTAATGGAGCCGTTTAGGAAAGCTCCTTGTATCTGTCAGCTCACTATACCTCAACCGAAGGTCATTTAGGATTCAGGTTACTTGGGCTACAACTGTCCCCAGAGCCACTCCAAACAAAGAAGAAGCATCAGAGTTCTGTCAAGGAGCAGCTGCTTCCCTTTCCCCATCTTCTTTGTGCAGAGCCCACTCAGGATGGTCCTTTAATGAAAGTGAACTTGAGTTGGGTTGACTGGTCATTACCATATTATGCTTCCTGTCCCTCCTCCAGGTAAGTAAGTCCTGGGCCCCTGAGAAGTAAGACCTCGATTCCCACTGTAATTCCACCTCTGTATGTCCTCACATGAGCAGACACAGTGGGCATCACATCTGCCTGCTGTTTCTATGCCAGGAGGGATGACAAAGTTGATCTGTAAAATCACTTGTCTTCTAGGCAGACTACTGTGTAAACTGAGGGACGTTGTAGAACAACATCTAACGACCTAGTCTTCTTTCTACAGAACTACTGGCATGTTGTCACTGTTGGAACAATTGTGTGTAAATTAAAACACTCTTCTGACCCAATTAAGAAAGCCATTGGTACCATCTCCCAAAATGCTGGAGAACCAATTCCAGTCCTCAGGGTGTTTGAATTGAATGCTTTCCTTAGAGGAGAGGATCAGAACCTTTCCTTCAGAGTAGTAAATCACTGGAATTCCTAGAGCTGTAGATTATTTTCTTAAAGAAGGCTCAGAGCCTAGAATTCATTCCAGTGTGGAAACGAGACCTTGACTGGCAGGTGAAGTACTGTGGGAATGCACCCACCAGGTGCTGGGGAGAATTGGACTACTGCCCTGTCAAGAGTCCTCTTCATCTGCCAGGGTTCCCACCTTTTTCAGTAAACTGTAGCTACCCAGTGCCTCTGTGAGGAGCAATTTATGGTAGACCATTGCTTCCCTGGCAGAAAATGATGCCCAGAGGAAACCATCAGGCACCCACAGCAGTGTGGCCGGCTTTCTGCTCCTGCTCTGATTCAAAGTTGCATACCAATTGGAAACATGAGAAAGTCTTCCATGGAAGAAGCTGCTGCCTTTGAGAGCTTTGCCGTGTTTCTATTGCCTTCTGGTTCTTTCCTTTACCTGGACCTCAATCTGGGCCCTACCTTGAGCTTCTCTAGTTTTCTCCAAGCTACCAGAGTTGAATTTCAAGTAGATATCATGACCGCCTTCTACTCAATTCACTATTACATTTACTGCCAAGGCATGTCTCAGGAAAAACTCTGGAAACTTTTTATTCAAATTATCCTAAAATCTTGAGCATTTCGTCCTGCTGGCTTTTCTTAGATATCCAGGAATTCTTTTCATAAGCTATGTTGAGTGAAAAGATCTTAGTAGCAAGCTAAAGCCATATTTATGTTTTAGGGGATGGCAGAGAGATTATAAATGAAGTGAATAAATCGAAAGTAGAAAAAATGATCAGTTAATGCCTGTGGCCGAATTAACCAGCTGATATTGCTCTGTGAATTGCGCTTACTTGGTGTGGGTCTTCTTTTTCACCCAGGGCCCAGCTCAACCCATCCCAGATCGGTATCTGGTGTCTCCATAACGGGTTAGCCCGTGGAGCATTCCTGACAAGATCAAAAGACAACACACTCAAGGTTCTGAAATCTTGTGTATCTAATGTATAACCAAATCTGCATGTCCTGACCTGATAGCCTCAGAGGAAGTCTTGTTTAGGAAAAAGCTTTTCATTTCTTAATCAAGTCTTTAGAATTGTCTCGAGGAGTGTGTGGCCACTTCCTCTAATCAAAGGCTCTTTCAGCTCTAAATCTCTTTGTTGGGCTGATCCCTGTCCTTCAGACTATTCAGTGGTACTCTTCCTTAAAGAGAGTGAGCTCACAGTCCATCCATAACACTGCAGTGTTAGACCACAACCAAAGCTTTGTTCTTATAGCACCTGAAATCAGAGCAGTGTCAGCAGTCAGAGAGGTGGGGTGGCAGTGGGGCTTCCTCTGTGGCTATGCCTAACCGCTGTTCTTAAAGTGGGAAGGGAAAGGTGAAAATTGGGCTGGGACAAGTACTCTGCTGTCTAGTAGTACAAAGTCTAGACAAGTGGAGCTCTCAGTTATTTTTTATTATTGCTCAGCTTTGGAGTATTTGAGGTGTTTAATTTTTAACTCCTAGCAACTTACCTCCACAAGTCTTTGTGAAGTTAGCTGTGCCCACCTCTTCTTTCTCTTCCCTCCAAGTATTCACTTACTTCTAGGGGAGAATTATAGCCATAGGTAGATATGGGTGAGCAAGAAAGAGAGTCCTACAACCCAGATTCAGCCTCAGATCTTGGCCATTTGGACAGAGGTTTTGTTTTTGCTTTTGATTTTCAGTGTACCAACAGCATTAACATGGAAACACTTGGGAGAAGTCTCCTGCATCTTTAAAATTCTGATTCTCCTTGATGTCTGTCCGCTTCCTCACCTCCTTCCTCATCTCCTGATCAGCTTTATGTATAAAGCTACCAGTGGTCAATGGTTTTCTTCCCACCAGTTTGATGATCTAGCTTTTCCGTAAGTGACCCAGCAGCTCCACTGTTATCATAGTCAATATGTTTAGCTTTGATGAGGTTCTATTTTCAGTAAGTTGGTTCTTCTGGGACACTTGAAGAAAGGAGTGAGAGTCATCGTCTATGCAAAGGACAACCAGGCTGACCCTAAAGTTAGCAGATCTAAGAACACAGAAGAGCAGTCTCTGGCCACAGGACAGAATTTTAGGTAAGGATCTTAGATCTTTGAGGACTTGGAAGGGAGCTGCTGCAGCCTGCACGCCACAGCTCACCTCTCTAGGCACACTTTGGCCTTGCTTGGGTGATGGGACATGTGTGTGCACTGGGAGTTTTCAAAGGACACTACATGAGCAACCTGACCTGATCTCTACATGAGCACCCACGGCTCTTTGTCAGATGTGAACACCAGTCTGGGGTGGACTGCTCTTTCTAATCCACGATGTTATCTGTGTAAATAGCTTTAATTTTTCCTCTGCGTTTTAGATGAAGTTTTGTTCATGTAGCGACCTGGTAGACAGTGACCAAATCGGGCTGTGAATGTGCTGTTGTTTCCTCCTGTGATGTACTGGAAGAACGAACACCCTGTGTTCCCTACTCTTCTGACAGCCCATGAGTACTTTGTGTTTGTTCGGGGAGTCCTGAGGTTACCCTTTTACTCCTGTTTTGCCTCCAATTTTCTTTGTTTCTTCTGGAGACCCAGGAAGGCCCATGGTGGAAATCATTTATAAGGAATGTTTCCAGAATTATCCTACGTACCGTGAACGAGAGGACTCTGCCTGGAAGTGGTTTCAAAACCATGTACCTTTATTGCTTCGTGATCGTGAAACATTGACTTTTGTAACCCAAAAATGAAAACTGTTTAGTAAAGGGTATCTATTTTGTGTGTTTGGAAACTTAGGTGCAATGTCCCCTGGAAAAAGCTAAAGAAATGTATATGCTCAATGACATTTTAAAATAAAATATTATATATATATATATGTATATAGGACATCTTTAGCAAAAGTTTTTTGTGTCTTTTCTTTGAATTCACTGTGAAGTTTCTTTCTGTCAGGTAATGGACTAGTATGAGAGTGTCATGGCTTACTATAAGGTGATCAACTGTGAACACAGACTCAAAAGAAGATAAACAAGGAATGGATACAAACATTATAAGCTTTCATGGGAGGGGAGGAGGGGGTGTCAGCAGATGGCGTAGTGGTTACTCCCACATGGCTGACCAAGGTTTGCATCCTGGACCCAGTGACTTGAAACTCACACCCAGTGTGGCAAGTGCATGTGTGCATTCTCCTCCAAGAGAAGAATGGAGGAGAAGAGATTGCTGCCATGCCCCCTGGGGGGTGAGTTCTCACTTTCCCTCTCACTGACTCTCTCTATCTCCCTCTCTGGTGAGCGCATGCACCCTAAGACAAAAACCTCTATTTAAAAAAATAATAATAAAATAAGCCTTCATGGAAATAGCAGTAAAGGCTAATGCATTTCTCTTTTTAAATTATTTTATTTCATTTTATTTATTTTAATTTGACCAGAGAGGTACAGAATGAGAGAGAGCAAGAGAGCTGGAAAGTGAGACGAGCCACCAGGTCCAGGACTTGAACCGTGGTCGACCATGTGGGAGTCCAGCACCCTTGACCACCACACCATCTGCCAGCTTTAAGGTTAATACATTTCCTCTGGAGGAACTGCCATGAATAGCATATGTAAACACATGTAAAACTCAGAAAAATTACTCTCAGAAGGTATTCAGAGGTCTAGTGCCTAATCTTGTTGAAGACAGTAAGAATAAGACCCTCCTTAATCAGTTAAGCATTTTAAGTATTTACAAAGTGTTAGTAAAATATACCATCTTACGGAGAAAAATCATTCACGGGTGGGGTAAGTCATTAATGAACACCAATTCTGCTTAGTTCCAGAATCCAGGAATTTAATATAATCCAGGAACGATCAACAAATGCTAAAAATGATCAAAATATTGATTCACGGAAGAAAGCCAAAAGTGGTTTATAACTTATTTGAAGCTTGGATAGGGAGAACAGAAAGAAGTCAGATGAGTTGATCTTAGTACAGAATTGCACTCTACTGGTTACCCTGCCTCCTCCCCCGACCCCCCCCCCCCCCCGACCCCGCTCCCAGTGGTAGAAACTAATGGAAAGTGTCAACCCTTGAACTACCTACCTAAAGACTGGGATGCCTCTGTGGAAGGGGAGGCCTGAGTCTTAGCTTTCTCTCATGAGCAGGGCTAAACGTATCTAATTAGCTCTTAAAAGGAATGGGAGTTTGTTTCCAAAAATGGCTGCCAGCTCTTTCTCCTATGTCTGTTTGCAAATGTTCCTTTTCCCATCAAGAGTTTGGATTTATTTCCCCACCCCTTGAATGTGGTCTGGCCTGTGACTTGTGTGACTCGTTTGGATTAATAGAATTCAGAGTGACATTCTGAGACTTCCAAGCCTAGATCTCTAGAGGCTTTATAGCACCTGCTCTCACTCGCGGAGGCTGGTCACCCTGTAAATGTCAGTCTAGATTACCAAGTGATGAGAGGCCACCTGGGAGAAAACCAAAGTGCCCAGACATTGGGAGTGAAGCCTTCGATCCTCAAGTCCCAGCTGAATCGTGCCAGGTGATGCCAGGAGAAGAGAGAGGCCCAACCAGTTCTCGGTTGTTCAGTCCCTTCCAGCTGAGGCCGAAGATAATGTAGGGCAGAGAAAAGCCATTCCCCTGAGCCCTTAACAAATTCCTAGCCCACAGAACCACAAATAAGATGCTTTTTGTTTTAAGTCAATAGGTTTGGATACTTTATTGTGCAGAAACAGTTAATGGAACTAAGTTATAGCGAAGCTGGCTCTGAGGGATTTGAAGTGAAATGGTTAAAAATACAAATTTTTGGAACCAGCAGATGGCTACATCGCTAGGCTCGTATGTAGTCAACCACAGTTCGAGTCCCAGACCTGGTGGCTTAAAGTTATGCCGGGTGCGTGTGCGTGTGCCTGCGTGCCCAAAATCCCAAGAGGAGAACGGAGGAGAAGGGATTGCAGTGTGGCCATCCCCCCCGGGGGTGATTTCTCGCTTTCTGTATCTCTCTCTCTCTCTCTGTCTTTCTGGCAAGCACACGAGCCCTACAGCATAAAACTCTCAAAAAAAAAAAAAAATACAAATTTTAAAAAGAGGAAAATAACATTGAGAAAACACACTGTGACTTGAGAAATAGTCCTCCATATGGAACCTAGTAGGGTGACTGAGCGAGGACCCCCTTAAGTAATGCAGAGACGGACAGATTACTCACTCCGAGATGTCAGTAAGGATCTCCCACAGGTGTATGCTCCTGCTTCCTCATGCAGCTTGGATGGATCATCAGGAAGCCAAGAAAACAATAAGGTCCTTTAACCCCATGCTTAGATAAGACGATCCTATGATGTACCATTTATGACCCTTGGGACAGTCAAGGAGGTCTTTGGTTCCCAAGGCTGCATTGCTTGAGATGTTAGGGGAAACAGGACAACGTTTAAAAGGTGTATGAGTGAGGGTTTGTATCTTTTTTTAATTCTCATCATTTAGAAATCTCTACAAAAAATACTTCAGATTTGTTGCCATCTCATTGTATGTCTCCACTTAATTTCTACCAACGATCCACACTCTATGGTAGAGACTGAAATATTGGAGGACATAAAAGCAGTGAAAATAGTTATGGACACTGGAGACAGTGTGGAAGTGGGGGGGAGGGAAAAGTACAGGGAAGAAAATCAGGGAGAAAAAAATAGAGGCATGACATGTGGGACACAGGAATGGTTTATTACATGTCGATGATCACATGTATAGTATTCTCAACTGGACTGCTCTGAGATGTATTTCACGTTGGGTAAATTCTCTTTACAAGCCAAATGATGGATAGTGATGAAATGTTTAAAAAATAAGAAGGATAATAAAAATTTTTTAAATGAAGAAACATTTGTTGTCATCTCAGTTTTTTCCTTTAATTAAATGGCAAGCCAGAGTGAATTACATATCCTAGCAATTAGTCTGCCTTTTTCCTTGCTTTTTCTATCAGTAGAGCCCTGAAAAGACTGTTCACTCAGTACATCTGTCTACATTTTCAGTCTCTTGTCTTTCACTTGTGACAATATTTTCTAGCTAGCTAACCTCCTTTGCTTTACTGATTCCAATGACTGCCTGCAGACATTCAGAGTGTGACTGAGTTCAAGGTGGGACAGGGTGCCCCTCAGTTGTCTTCCAGGGACTGGGTTTGATCAGTGAGCTGGTGTGAGTGGGTCATGGATAGGGCTTTGAAAGGTTAGAATGCAGGCGTAGAGGACAGCGCTTCCCTCAAAAGGGCATACGGGAGATCTTCAAAAAGTTCATAGAAAATGCATGTTATGAAAAAACTATGCAGGGATTTCAAACATTTTTTTGCACCAAAATAAACTCTAATTCCATTTTCCCATATATTTTTTTAATTGCCAGAAAGTGCACACACTCACTAATGAGGGAGAAAGTGCTTCCCAATGGGACATGGTCCTTCATTCTTCCATCCTGTCAGGATTTGAGGCACGCATGTACATATGCCTGGCATGTTTCCCAAGCCACCGGGACCAGGATTCAAACTGTTTAAGCCATGTGAAATCTGGCTCCTGGTGCACTGTGCTTAAGGGCTGTGATAGAGGGCCAGCCTCCAATCTTTTTGAAGTACTACCATACAGTAGTTTCTTCAGTGTTTTTACTGTTTTGTTTTGTTTTGCCAGAGGGCACGTGTGCTTGCAGAGGAAGAGAGAAGAAAAGAGAAATCACCCTCATAGTCATGCTGCGATTCTTTCTCCTCCAGTTCTCTCTTCTCTTGGGATTCGGGCACTCACATACATGCACCCATCCTGCTTTTCAAGTTGCTGGGTCTGGGACCCAAACTGTACAGTCAACCATGTGGCATCCAGCTGCCTTCACCACCACACCACTAGCTGGCTTTCTTTAAATCTTTTTAAATTTTAATATTTGCAAATCTAGTCATTATAAAATAAAAGCAGATGAGCTCATTAGAAGGTACTGTTGGGGGTGGGGGTAGGGAAATAGATGACAGAAAATGGGAGAAAAGTGAAGTCACAGCAAAATGGTCCAAACCAAGTCACCTCACAACCTTCAACACAACTGGAAGAAGTATGCTTAGTAAACAGACATCTCTGAGTCAACTACAATGTAGAATCTGTAAGCGTGGCCTTAGTTCTGAATTAGACATCACCTCCCTGTTGCATTTGGTTAGTGAGAAAAAAAAAAGAAATTTTTGGAAGAACTGTGAAATCTCCATTCTCATTGTTGTAGATGAAAAAAATTAATTTCCCTTTCTTGGAAGCTTTAACCACAAATCAGAGAACATTTGGCCTAGCTACTAATTACATAGTATTGTAGAATCTGAAAGAAAATTAACAGTCAGATCATTCTCATATTTATGAAAAAATAAATTTTATTATTAAATTACACAGCTTAAAATCCAATGCAGTGGCCAGCAAGTGACGTGGTGGTTGAGGAACTGAACTCCCACATGGCTGACTGCAGTTTGAGTTCCTGACCTGGTTGCTTACTTTCTCACTTTCTCTCCCTCTCTCTTTTTCTCTGAGTCTTTCTCTGGTGATCTCACGTACTCTATAGCAATTTTTTAAAAAAGTAATAATAAATAAAATTGAATACATAAGGGCCAGCTGGTAGTATGGTGGTTAAGGACACTGGACTCCCACATGGCCAACTGCAGTTTGAGTCCCAGACCTGGTGGCTTGCTTTCTCACTTTCTCATTCTCTCTCTGTCCCTCTCTGGTCAAATTAAAAATAAATAACTACAGCTAAATAAAAATTCTTTTTTAGGGACCAGCAGGTGGTGTGGTGGTTAAGGCGCTGGACACTCCCACATGGCCAACCATGGTTTGAGTCCTGGACCTGGTGGCTTACTTTCTCACTTTCCCTCTGTGTATGTGTGTGTGTGTGTCTCTCTCTCTGGTCAAATTAGAATAAATGATGAATAAATAAAATTAAATAAAATAATTTTTAAAAATTATTTTGTAAACATTAAATAAATAATTCTTTAAAAAAAAAATCCAATGCAGGGGCCAACCCATAGCATGGTGGTTAAGGTGACTGGATCCCACATGGCCATCTGTGCAGCTGAAGTCCCAGATGTGGCTACTTGAGAAATACACACTGGGTGCAGGCGAGTGCATTCCCAAAGTCCCAAAAGGAAGGAGAGATGGAAGAAAAGGGATTGCAGTGTGACCATACCCCATTGGGAGTGCTTTCTCACTTTTCTCCTCCCCCCCCCCCCATCTCTCTCCAGTAAGTGCACCCCCTCTAGCAAAGTTTTAAAACATAAAAACAAAAATACAGTGCAGGTGGCAGGCAGTGGCAGGCCTAGCTGGACCCACGGGGGTCCCGGGTTCATGTCCTTATCGCCAAGCACACAGGATTCACGTGCACGGAGATGGGTAGATAGTGGCATGAAGATCCCGTTGGAGGGGCTCATCTCTCTCTCTCCCTCTCACTCTCTTCTCTCCCTCAGATAAATAACGCTTTAAAAAATGCCACACAAATATAATATTTATGAATGAAATGTTAAATGTATGCCTTGGAATTGCTTCAGACCCATAAAGGGGGCTTGAGTGGATGAGTTTGAAGTAAGATCAGCTATGTTGAAGTAAGTTATACTAACTTAGAAATAAAAGGATGACTGCATTTTTTCTAATATCATCCCTGGACTATCATCTGCCGGCCCACCCAAGGAGTATTTAGTTCGTAGGTTATGACTCAGCAGACTTTTTCCATAAAAGGCCTGACAGCAAATATTTTGGACTTTTGGGGTCACTTGGACTCACAACTACTCAAATCAGGGATTGTTGCACAAAAGCAGCTAAGAACGATACAGACTAGCTCATAAAATGGCCTAAGCTTGCTTAATGGTGTGAACTAGATGAAGAAAATCAAACATACTAATGGACCTGAACTGCCTACCACTAAGGGAAAACCAGGTAGATTCATAATCAGTTATTTTATTGGGTTAGGAACAAAGGCCAATTGCCAAATTTGCCGGCTGTTATTGCTAGGACAGTCCTACATTCAGCTTTTATGTCCAATGACTGTAATGTATCAGGGTGGTAATACCGTATTTCCTCAACAGTAAGACACCATCAATTATGTCATTGCCACTAACTCAAAACAGTTCTTTTTTTTTTTCTAATTTGCAAGGAGGAAGTTAACCCAATGTCATCCCACCGCCTGTTGCCTTCATGGTTTCTGATGGGAAGACAGTCAATCTTGTTAAGGATGTACTGAGTATGTGAGGAGCGACTGTTGCCTGGCTTGCAGAGGTTGACTCTGACGTGTCTAGGCATGGCTCTCTTTGGCTTTATCCAACTTGGAGTTTGTTGAGCTTCTTGAATGTGTGATGTTTTTTCAACAAATTTGGCACACACACTCAACGCTCTGGTAAGCAATTTGCAACTCAGTCTTTGCTTCTGAACTTGCAAAGCCTTAAGGTCAGCCAGAGATGGAAGGTTGAAACCTCCTCGCCCTTCCTGGGGACATACACTGCCCTGCATTATGCTTGAGAGCATCGCGATCGCTAGTGCTCTCAACACTTCTCCAAGCCCCTATCAAAGTCTCATTCACCAGATATTCTTTTTTCATTTTCTGTTTAATTTCAACTAACATTACTGCCTCAGAGTCAGCAAAAGGCATGGTGGGTAAAGCCCGGGACTACCACATGGCTGACAGTGATTTGAATCCCAGACCCAACTTGAAAATCACGCTAGCCTAGCACATGTGCATGTGTGCCCAAAATCCTGAGAGGAGAGTGGAGGAAAAGGGACTATAGCATGGCCATCCTGCCAGGGGGTGATTTCTCACTTTCCCTCTCTTGGTGTCTTTCCTCAGAGTGCATTCCCTATGGCAAAAACCTAAAACACAAATTACTGCCTCGAACAGGTATGATATCAAACAGTTATCACTGGTGGTTTTCTACTAATGTCCTATGGCTTGAACCGTTCACACCCACAGAACAAATAAAGACAAACCCTGAGAATGGACTGCTTTCAGACAGCTATGGGCAAGTCAAATAGTGACAGCTCTCTGGGGTGAGGCTTTTGGGAGGGCTCCAAAGCTCTGCTACCTGTCCAGTGGCTGCTAGTCTGCAGTTCTCAGAGCCACTGTGGTGGTGAGGCTGCTGGTGCCCAAGCTACCGCAGATCTGGAGAGAGGGGCAGGAAAACTGATCAGGTTAAACTGCCACGAAGTTCCCTGCTTTTACTGAGATTCAGCTGTTTTTCTTGAGTAAACATTCCTCAGATTGTGGCAATCCTTCGGTTAATTTCCAGTTTTGAACAAGTTGACAATTTTGACATCTTGACGATTTTTGCCAGCATTCTCTTTGTTTGGAGAAGTGACTTTTCAGGGGTCTTTATTCTACCATTCCAGATGTACTTCTCCAGATGAGAAAACGGAAGTTCAGATAGGTAAGGGGGCTGCCCAAGGACACACAGCTAAGCAGCACGAAGGCCAGGGTTTCCAATCCAAATCTTATATTGTACACTCAACAGCCAGCTCCCAGTTTTCTATGTCTTCTCAGTGATAATAAGCTGTAGTCACAAAACTGCCTCGTGACTAGCCTTATTTGGGTGGCCTTTCTAACAAAGCCCTTTCACATCCAATCCCCATCCCTGGACTTTGCACCAAGTCACAGTAGCCAACCAATTGTCACCTGTGGACCCGCTAGCACCACTTTCTGTAAGACATGTTTTGGTCACAGACATTTCCACTGACTGTAGTTCTGACTGACTTGGCTGGAGGGCTATGAAGCAGCTACTTAGCCCTTCTCGTCAAGGCGTGTGTTGGCAAGGCCGTCTTCGTGGTGAAATGGAGCACTAGACTGAAGTACAAGGCCCCTACCCAAGCAGGATAAATAGGACACTATCCTCAGAGTACTAATCATGGTACCTAGATTCTCTGAGCGTTTTCAGTAAAATGAAAGGAACAGGGATGGTGGTTAGAGTCTTGGTTTCCCACATGGCCAAATGTGCTTCAAGTCTCAGACCTGGCAGCTTGCTTTCTTGCTTTTCCTCTTTCTCTCTCTCTCTCTCTTCTCTCTGGTGAGCACACATGCCCTACAGCAAATTAAAAAATAATAATAATAAAATTCAATTAAAAAAGAAAGGAGAAAGTAAGCTTTAGCTCTTCATGCACATCAATTAGTTTAAAAGGACAACTATCCAGGGTCTAGAAGAACTGAGCAAAATTGCATTCAAATTCTCTTCAACTAGAAGTGTGCTTAAGACAGATCCTATATTCTCAAGCAGTAGCCTGTAATAAAAGTAATGGTAAAAGGTAAATCTTGTACCAGGGTGCCCAGCTGCACTATTTATTACAAAACCTGAAGTGTCGGGATGGAGAGTCATTTGCTTCAGTGGTATCAATATTACAACTCTTGACATCTCTCTTTACGGGCTCAGTTGACCTGAAATAAGACGACCATTTCACATATGAACAGAGCACTTTTTGATGACCTACTTGACCTTTGCCTCTAGGCTCAGCAATAAGAAGAGTGATATGATGACATTTTTCAGCGGAACAAAACCCAAAGCATTTCAGTATAAGGGAGCCTAAATCTAACAGTGCAGTAGCCATGAGCAATTTAATTAGCCTGTTTCTTCCTGGGGTGGCTCTACACCCTGGCTGCACACTAAAACCATTTAGGTGCTTTAGAAAAATTCTGTTGGCCGGTTCAGGCATCAGACCAGTGAAATCAGAATCTCCCAGAGAAGGAGCTAGCGGTCAGTATTTTGTGAATGTTCTCCAGGTGATTCCAATGTGAGAACCAGTGTGTAGCGCGCTTACGGACACACCGCTGAACTAATGTTGGCGTTCAGCAAAAAGTACAGAACACCTGTGAAACTTAAATTTCAGGTAAATAATTTTTCTTTTCTTTTTTCTTTTTTATGGAGAGGTTTTCGCTAAAGGGCGCATGCGCTCGCCAGACAGACAGAGACATTAGAGACAGAAAGCGAGAAATCACCCCCCAGACGGGATGGTCACACTGCAATCCCTTCTCCTCCATTCTTCTCTCGGGATCTTGGGCACGCACGCACACGCGCCTGGCGTGAGTTTTAAGCCACTGGGTCCAGGACGCGAACCGCGGTCGACTACATGGGAGTCCAGCGACATAGCCATTATGCTAACTGCTGGTTCCCAGGTAAAGAATTTTTCTAATGTAAGTTTGTCACATGCAATATTTGGGACATACTTATACTAAAATGATTATTTACCTGAAATTCAAATGTAAATAGTGCCCTGTATCTTATGTAGAAACCTACAAAAGGTAACACTAAAGACCAGCTAAGAAGCAGAAATAAAGCTCTACCCACAGAGATATGTCCTTTGGTTGTAGGTTCTTATCTCAGAAAACAGGACCGGGGCAGCAGGTGGCATGGTGGTTAAGGTGCCAGACTTCCACATAGTCGATGTGGTCTGCGTCCCAGAGCTGGTAGCTTGCTTTCTCACTTTCCCTTTCTCTTTCTCACTCTCTCTGGTCAAATTAAAAAATAGTAATAATTATTCTTTTAAAAATAGAAAACAGGACCACTTGAAACATAACCAAAAACAAAGTTGTGCCAGGCCAATGCCATCCCAGGGGAGGAGTTCCCAAGTCACAGAGGAGTGGAAGGGCTACCGAATGTCCCAGGCAGGCTTCCTTCATACTTGTATGAGTTTGCTAGGGCTGCGCTAACAAAATACCACCCTCAGTGGTGTAGACAACAGGAATTTGCTTCTCACAGTGCTGAAGCCCAGAAGTCCAAGATCAGCCTAAGATCACGGGGACAGCAGGTTCAGTTCCTCCTGAGGCCTCTCGCCTTTGCTTCCAGATGGCCTTCTCCTAGCTGCATGCCCGACAGTCTCCGAGCACATGCGTCGTCATGTCTCTTCCTGTGTCCAAATGTCCTTTTCTTGCAAGGACACCAGTAAAATTGGAGTAGGTCTCCCTCATGTGACCTCACTTAATTGGAAGCTCCTCTGTCTCCAAATATACTCACATTATGGGGTACTGGGGGTTACAGCTTCAACATCCTGATGGGCCCAAGGCGGCCCATCACAGTGCCCCTACTGGACTGGAAGCCTTGGGGACTGTGGACCATCAGTTCGGTAGGGTAGTGGGGCCGTCTTGTTCTGATGTTCTCTTCCCAGTGTCACCCAGCCCAGGGCAAACTCCTCCCCCAGGCTGTGCAGGAGAGTGACTGTTCCTCTGAACCAAGAAAGGGAAATGGGACATTTTTTAAAGAAAGGACAGAAATAAAGGTTAGGAGGGCAGAAAAGGAATCCATTGTTTTCTGGGAAGAAAGGAAGGGGAAGGGTTAAAAGAAATGTCACCAAATGGGGAGATGAGAGAGGATGGGATGGGGACCCCCGTTAAAGCTGGAAGACCAGATGCAGACGCACCCCACCACCACCACCACCACGGAGACGTCTCCCGTGTCCTTTGTCCCCTTTAGAAATAAAACAGATCCCTCAAACGCTGAGACTGCACAGGAGTCAGAGTAGAACCCGGTCTTCATTTTATTGAATTCTTGGGCTTGGTCAGCTGACCTGGGGGTTAATATGCATGGGTGGGGACCCAGATGTGCCGAGGCTGCAGGAGGATTTGCAGGACATGCAGGCTCACACGCTCACACGCACAGACGCGTGGGCCTGCCTGGGCTGGAAGCGGTGCCAGCGGAAGGAACAGCCAGGAACGTTCCTTCCGGGAATCGTTACTGCGGCCCCCATCCCAGTTGCGTTCCCGGGGCTGCGCCTGGCGGGAAGGCAGGGGGTACAAGGGGCGCAGGGTGGGGGTTGGGTGCGTACAGGGCCTTCTTCTCAGAGACAGGACTCGCAGGAAAGGGCTCAGGGAAGGCCAGGGTCTTTACAGAGGATTTTAGATGGAGGTGAAAGCACATCCCTCGCTTTGCCCTGCCTGCGTGTGCAGAGGCCGGGCTGCGGGGCTGGGGAGAAGGCGGCGTGGACCAGCCAGCGCTGAGAGGGGGACGCAGCACCCGGCCTTTGACCTTTCCCAGCGCGGTGGAAACGCGAGGTCCCCTGGTCCTGGCAGAGCCGGGCGCCCGGCGTTCCCACGCGCTATCGGGCGCGCCGCCTTCCTCCTCCGCCCGCCAGGTCGCCGGCGCGGGCGGCCCCGTGGCTCCCCCACCGCCCGTGTGGCCGCCCGCCTGGGGGCCAAGCGCTCCCGGACCCCGCTAGCTGCCATTCCGACGTGAGCGAAAGCCTCCTTAATAAGAGTGTAAATAAAAGCCAGGTCGAGAAATGAGTTTTCCCTCCCGGCAATCACCAGCCTAACCTCAGCTGCAAATAGCCTGGCGGGGCGGCGCACATGGAGCCCCGCACCTGGGGCGGCCGGGCCATCCCCCAGCGGCGGCGTCCGCAGCTGGGTGCAGCCGAGGTCGGCGCTGAGCCGGCATTCCGTGTCCACCAAGCACTGCGGGCCTCGCCTGCGCACCCGCTTCTCCCCCACCCGGGGACCCTTACCCTGCTCCCCGCCTCAGTGAGCCCCTGGGGGCCGAGTGCGGCTGCCGGAACAATCTTAGTCTGCGGCGTTCTCGGGAGGGACCGGCCGCCAGGCCTCCTAATTTATGGTCATTGGTGTAATAGCTTTAACGTGATTTATCTGACCGCAGAGATGGCAAAAGCCTCGAGAAGAATGATTGGCCATCCAGGCTTTGTGCATTTCTGATTGGCCTTATTAATTTAGAGCAGAGCTGGGGAGCAGCCTCTTGGCTGAGACAGGGAAATCAGCTTGGCAACAGCCTCAGCGTAGATTCAGTTTAGGGCTGGCAACGCTTAGCTTTTGCCGAAACTGAAAAAAAAGTGGTAATAATACCGCGTGAAGGGACTTCAAAAAGTTAGCGGAAAACAGACCTGATGTAAGAGTTTATTTTAGTGCAAAGGCATCTTGAAATGATATGATTTTTATGATCTTTTTGAAGACCCCTGCATTGCTCTATTTTTTAAATAATTTTTAAAATTTTAAATGTTTTTATTCATTAATTTCATTTCCATGTGGGAGGCCAGCGCCCCTAACCTCCAGCCACCTGCAGCCCGCCCCCGCATTGCTTTAAAAAGTGGCAGAAGTTTGACAGAACGTCTTTGCTCACTGATAAAAGCAAGTTTATTTGGGGGCTGGCAGGTGATGTGGTGGTTAAGGGTGGTTCAAGTCCCAGACCTGGTGGCTTGCTTTTTTACTTTCCCTCTCTCTCTCTCACTCTGTCGCTCTCTGGTCAAATTAAAATAATAAATAGATAAAGTTAAGTAAAAAAAAAACACAATTTTTTAAAAGCAAGCTTATTTGAAAGAGTGAAGATCATTTGTTTTGACTCATTCCTTTTTATTTCCTGCTATCTGATTCTACAGCCCAAAGACATCGGTGCTTTTGGGGTGGAAGGGTGTTTTCTTGTTTCTCTCCTCAATGCTTGATATTGGGGAAACATGAGACTTACAGCTTAGAGCAGAAGGAATTTGGGGAAGCCAGGGAGCAAGTATTAGGACATGTTTTTTAAAATGTTTTATTTCACAATCTTTGGGAAGAATATTTCTTGCCTTTTAAGTTCTCTTCAGACATCATGACTAGTATTTATGGGATCTATAAATTATTGGATAAGCACACCAGTACACCACATTTCACAAGGTCATTACTCTATGTTACTGTACTAACTGTCATTTAAATGTCACCATTGAGTGATGCAACTTAGTCTCACAAATAAAGGACTAAATGAGGATACTGGGGAGCTTTTAGTTTAGTGGGAAAAAAGGCCACATGAATGAATGCCAAATTCAGTTGGGGTGGGTATGTAACTTAAGTGTACACTCCTTCATTTGTTGTGTTCATCTGTGTGTGGGGGACTCACATGTAGACACACAGCACGAAGCAACTTCCAAATATAATCCTTAACACTGTTCCTCAGGGCATCAGAACAAAGCCAGAGAGTGAGGAAACGTGATTGCTTGGGGGAAGGGGCAGGTTGGTGTCACACGTGCAGTGGCACAATCATTTCTTTTATTTATAGCTCTAACCAGAAAAAAATGGAGTAGGAGCAGCTGAGTACCAATTTATTTTGCTGCCTGAACAGATGAGTGGTTGCCTTAAATGTCATTGAGTTGGAAGGTTGTGCATTTCATTCACTGCCAGGTTACAGGAAGCTTTGAAGCAGGTCTAGAAGGTGATCGGTAATTGTCCCACCACCTATCAAGGTGGGTGAGTGCAATCCTGCCTGTGGAATTGGCTCAGTGGGGATGCAGGCTGCCTGTCATCTCTGACTAGTCTCAGCAAATGCTGCTTGAGTGGAAACCAAGGTGGCCCATTTAGTCCTATTACGAGAGCAAAGTGGAGCAGAAGGGAAGGGGTACCTCCCAGAACAACAATGGATTTGAGGTCAGGCACAGGGACTTGTTTGGGCTACGAGCCACAACATGTACACACGACATAGGTCCTGTGTCCACCTCCCTAAATGGGTAACACGTGAAATTAGAAGCTGAGAAGAGATTGCTGTGGAAAGTCGGAGAAGAGAGCATTGAAGACTCTGTAGCGTGCACATTGTATGCATACTTTAAAAAAAATTCTGGGGGGACCATCAGTTGGCATAATGGCTATATCACTGGACTCCCATGTAGTCGACCGTGGTTCAAGTCCCGGACCTGGTGGCTTAAACTCACACCGGGCGTGTGTGAGTGTGCACCCAAGATCCCGAGAGGAGAATGGAGGAGAAGGGATTGTGGCATGGCCATCCCCCCGGGGGTGATTTCTCACTTTCTGTCTCTCTGTCTCTGTCTTTCTGGCGAGTGCATGCACCCTATAGCAAAAACCTCTCAAAAACAAAAACAAAAACAAAAACAAAACATTCTGGGGGCCAGCAGGTGGCATAGTGGTTAAGGTGCTGGATTCCTACATAGTCAACCATGATTCAAGTCCCAGACCTAGAAGCCTGAAGCTCACGCTGGGCACATGTGTGCGTTTGCGTGTCCAAAATCTCAAAAGGAGAATAGAGGATGAGGGACTACAGCATGGCCGTGGGGTGATTTCTCACTTTCTGTCTCTCTGGCGAACACACACACCCGATAGCAAAAATCTCTCTCAAAAATAAACAGATAAATAAATAAATAAAATCCATTCCATACCTCACAAAGATACATAATTATATGTAAATAAGAAATTTTTTAAAGAATTATTTAACTTTATTTCTTTATTTTAATTTGACCAGAAAGGGACAGAGCAAGAGAGCAAGAGAGAGACAGAAAGTGAGAAAGCAAGCCGCCAGGTCCAGGACTTGAACTGCGGTCAGCCATGTGGGAGTCCAGCACCCTTAACCACCACGCCACCTGCCGGCCTTTGTAAATAAGAAATTATTACAAAAATAATGAAAGAATCCATAAGGGCCTGGGAGGGCTTTCCACACCTATTGTTCACTCACCCCACTGGTCATGAAGAACGAGGAGTCGGTCATGTCAGCCACGGAGCACAGAGCATGAAGGAGAGGTGACAAAGGCAGAGGTGGTCCACACTGCCCAAGCCCTGCAATGCCCAGTGGATCCTAGATGTATGACTTCAAGCCATGTCTCACCTCTTTGTGAAACTACTGTTCATCGGGAAAGTTATGATGCACTTTTGCATAGAGAAACAGAAAGATACATAGTGACTTTCCCGACAGCCATGAATAAGGTGCCAGAAATGTCACTCCCTAATGAAGATAGGCGCTCAGGCTCCAGCAGTGAGCAAGCGAATGAGCAGCAAGTGAATGCTTCCACTTCACAAGCGAAGGCCAGAATGGAAACCTGGGGACCAGCAGTTAGTGTAATGGCTATGTCGCTGGACTCCCATGCAGTTGACCGCGGTTCACGTCCCGGACCCGGTGGCTTGAAACTCACGCTGGGCGCGCGTGTGTGTGTGCGTGCGTGCCCACGATCCCGAGAGGAGAATGGAGGAGAAGGGATTGCGGCGTGGCCATCACCCCTGGGGGTGATTTCTCGTTTTTTGTCTCTCTCTCTCTTTCTGGTGAGCGCACGCACCCTATAGCAAAAACCTCTCCAAAAAAACAGAATGGAAACCTGGATTCAATTCCAGGCCTTCCCTAAAGCCAAACAAGGTGGCACAAGCCTGTGTCCCAGCCACTTGCAGACTGGAGCAGGAGGCTTACAACATAGCAAGACCCTGTTTCACAAAAACAAACAAAACCACACACATGCATTGGCCTTCAGGTGTCTCCTTGGAAAACAGCAGAAAATTGTAGATGTTTCTTTAACTGCAGTCCTAATGATTTCAGAGCAAGACAAAATAGTCAAAGAGAACTAAACTCTGAAATCCTAGGATAATTGGTTTCCGTTTAAAATAATCCTAGCCTCTAATACGGCCACGTGACCCAGAAACAAATGAGAATACTGAGTGTGATCTCCCCAGCTCTCCCACTTGAACCCTGGTGGTGTTTCTCTCTGCAGACGGACAAGCTGGCGGGGAGGCAGCGGCACTCCCTGCCCCTGGCACACGGTCTGGTTCTGCCCCGCTGCCTTCTCCTGCGGAACTGCTCTCCAGACACTGCCAGGAACGCCTCTGTCTTGACAACGGAGATCAGCTCAGTCGGTTTGCACTTGTTTGCCTGGGGCAGCTCCCTCTCAGGCCGCTCCTGGATGCCTCGTCTTCCTTAGCCCTCATCCCCTCCTCCTCCCTTTGAACAGCTCATGGTCTAGTACCAGAATCCTGCAGCGTTCGCTTCTGCCCTCAGCTCAAGAGACAAGAACACCTCCTTTGTCTTACTTTGCCAACCCCACAGGCCCGTGGCCGTAGCAGCTCTACTTCTCTCTCTGAAGACATAGGCTGCGAGTTTTCTCTCCGAGCCTGCATTCCCTTGTGAATCCCCCGTGGATTCTAGGCCATCACACACAGCACATCCAAGATGCCCATTTTCATGTGCTGTCCACTTCCTATTTTATCTGAAAGGACTTCTTTTCCCTTTGGGGCTGTTATTCAGGACCTCTGTGGATTTGGACTGAGCTTTTGGGGAGGTTTTCTTGGAGGGATCGCAGTGCCTGCATATTAAGGACAGAAGCATGGATAGACCTGGTGGCTTGAAACTCACACTGGGCACCTGTGCATGCATGCCAAGAATCCTGAGAGGTAAATGAAGAAGAAGGGATTGTGGTGTGGCCATCACCTCTGGAGGCGATTTCTCATTTTCCCTCCCATGGCTCTCTGTAGTGAGAACATGTGCTTTATGGCAAAAAAAAAAAAAAAAAAAAAAAACTTAAAAAAGAAAAGATTTGGTTCAATAGAATAGAAAGCTAGCTGATAAAATTTGTAAAATAGCAACACAAATCGAAATAATACCAGTGAATTATTGACATACCTGACAGATCACATCAAAGGCCACAGAGAAGACTGACACAAGGGCGCATGCTCCCCTCGTGCCCCGGAAGTACACACGTGACTCCAGAGGAAAAAGTTACTGTATTCCTGGGAGACACACAGAATCACAGGGCAACCTGTAGGGGGCAGAATTCTGACTGCTGTTCTCATCTGAGAGGAGCTCTAGTCTTCACAACTCTGGTAAATTGCTTATGTGCTGTGTAAGAAAAGAGCAACAGTTTGCAGCAATACCAGGGAATCATTTTTCACCAGAAAGCAGACCCCACGGCGCTGCCGCCCACTGCCCTCCACCACCACCTGTGTCTGGTACACTGCCAAGCACACAGTGGAGGCTCAGTAAATTCTGAAAGTGCATTTCAAGTTGTGTATAGACCACAGATGGTGATGGGGCTAGGCACACTGTGTACTAACTCCGCGTTCTAAACTCTGCCAAGAGCTCTAAGTGTACAGTTAACTGTTTAGAGAATTGGAAGAGTTCCTGCTGTCTTATCAAGACCACAGGAACCTTATTTAGACTCAGTCATGGGGGCCAGAAGGTGGTGTAGAGGTTAAGGTGCTTGATCCCCACCTGGCTGACCCCAGTTTGAGTCCTGTATCTGGTGGCTTGAGACTCATGCCGAGCACATGTGTGTACATGCATGTGCTCAAAATCCTAAGAGGAGAATGGAAGAGAAGGGATTGTGGCATGATCATCCCCCCTGGGGGTAATTTCTCACTTTCTCTCTCTGTGTGTCTCTGGTGAGTGCATGTGCCCCATAACAAAACAAAACAAAACAAAACAAACTCTCTAAAAAATATATAATTAGGGGGCCGGCAGGTGGCACGGTCTTGAGGGCACTGGATTTCTGCATGACTGATCACGATTTGAGTCCCAGACCCAATGGCTTGCTTTCTCACTCCCCCCGCCCCGCCCTTGCTCTCTCTCTCTTACTCTGTCCCTCTCTGGTCAAAATAAAATAAACAAATAAACACAGTTAAATAAAATAATTGTTTTGGGACTAGCAGATAGCATAATGGCTACGTCACTGGACTCCCATGTAGTCGACTGTGGTTCGAGTCGCGGACCTGGTGGCTTAAACTCACGCCGGGCGCGTGTGCATGCATGCCCAAGATCCCGAGAAGAGAATGGAGGAAAAGGGATTGCAGCGTGGCCATCCCCCCTGGGGGGTGATTTCTTGCTTTCTGTCTCTTTGTGTCTCTCTGTCTTTCTGGTGAGTGCACATGCCCTATAGCAAAAACCTCTCCAAAAATAAAAATGATAAAAATTATATATATAAATAAAATAAACTCAGCCCTGGTATAGGGTTCCTTAGGAAACACTCCTCTAAGGAAAATGGGTCCTCCCCTGTCTCACACCTTTCCCATGATTGTATCTATCCCTCCTGCTTTCGGATGCCTCTTCCCCAGCTTCACTCAAGGTTCTCCCGGGGGGCTACGTAGGTGTGGTGAGAAAGGGAGGGCTTGCACAGGAACATCTGTTTTCTTCTCGGTGGCTTGGGTCATTGCTAGCTCCTATCGGAGTGGAGCAGAGAAATCTGAAGAGGAAGAAACTGAGGAAATGCAAGAAGAGAAAGAGAAGAGCTCAGCCTAGGAGCCGGAGTTGGTGATATACCACACTGCAGCAGTGGAAGCCACGTGGCCAGCCACTGGTTCCGATCCCCAGCCTGGGTGACCTGAAACACGCCAGGCATGCAACTGTGTATGCCCTCGATCTGACTGGCTCG
This sequence comes from Tupaia tana, assembly GCA_026018925.1. Lineage (NCBI taxonomy): Eukaryota > Metazoa > Chordata > Mammalia > Scandentia > Tupaiidae > Tupaia > Tupaia tana. Next base: position 167,786,576 of record JAKSZU010000006.1, on the reverse strand, counting down.
GGGACTGGAAGAAGGGGATTATGAAGTGACAAGCCCTTCCTAAGGGTGCTTCTGCCTCTTACTCTTTCGCATGTTTACACGTGCTCTGTCATGGATAAAAAAAGAACACTGAGGCAGAAGGGAATTACAGCAAACAAAAAAGGAAAAGGCCGGCAGAAGTGGAAACAACACGAAGAAGGTACCGGGGAAGAAACCCTGTGGCTAAGGTATATGGTGAATACTGAGACAGGAACCCAATAGGGCCTACTATATATAACCAGCAGCCAGCCACGCCCTTTGCTGTTGCTTTCTTGTTTTACGTTTGCTTTCTTGTTTCAGGTATTATCACCTCTCTTGGAAAGAGAAAAGATGAAATAAGAGTTCATCAACTTTAAGTATTTAGCTGCTCATAGTTAAATGCTATATTAGTTTTTTTATTGCTGCTCTAACAAATCATGACAAATGTAATGGTTTAAATCACTTACATATTTTCTTAACGTCTGGAAGTCAGACACCTTAGACAGGTTTCACTGGCTAAAACCGAGATGTTGACAGGGCTCTCTGGAGGCTCTACAGAAGACCGGTTTCCTTCCTTGCTCCTTCTACCTTCCAGAGGCCAACAATTGCAGTAGCAATTATGTAAGTTGCTTGTATTGACAAATACATGGGCAAGAGTCCTTTTGCACAATAGCCTTCTAGTTCTACAGAAACTATAAACCCAGGGCTGGCTCTTTGGCGCAGTAGTGAAGGCACCCCAGACTGACTCTGGCATCTCATTGCTCATGGCTCCCTTCCGTCTTTAAAGCTAGCCATGGCAGGTAGATTCTTCACATCTTGTCACCCTAACCTTACCCTTGCTTCTGTAGTCACACCTCCTTCTCTGATTCTAACCTTCCTGCTTCCTTCTTCTGCTATGATTAAACTGGGCCCAGCTGGATAATCCAGGCTACTCTATCTTTAAAAATAAAAAAATGGTCTCCTTTTGGCCGGAACCGCCATCTTCCAGTAATTAACCAAAATGACGAACACAAAGGGAAAGAGGAGAGGCACCCAATATATGTTCTCTAGGCCTTTTAGAAAACATGGAGTTGTTCCTTTGGCGACATATATGCGAATCTACAAGAAAGGTGATACTGTAGACACTAAGGGAATGGGTACTGTTCAAAAAGGAATGTCCCACAGATGTTACCATGGCAAAACTGGAAGAGTCTACAATGTTACCCAGCATGCTGTTGGCATTGTTGTGAACAAACAAGTTAAGGGCATGATTCTTGCCAAGAGAATCAATGTGCGTATTGAGCATATTAAACATTCTAAGAGCAGAGACAGTTTCCTAAAACGTGTGAAGGAAAATTGTCCCAACCCGGTTCGGGCGCCACGTGTCCCGACCTGGTGGGACAGTTGAACAGGTTTCCTGAGGGAAGGAGTGAGAGCCGGAACAAGCGGCACAGTGTCACAGCCCGGAGACGACACAGTGTCGTCTGTTTATTGTGGGCAGCACGGTACAGCACGGAGACGACGCAGTGTTACAACTCTTTAGGGTCGCGTCGTCTGTTGTGAGCAGCACGGAGACGACGCGGTGTCACAACTCTTCAGGCTCGTCTGGAGACGATGTAGTGTTACAACTCTTCAGGGTCATCTGGAGACTGTGTGGTGTTTCAGCTCTGCAGGCTCTCCAGGGTCGTCTGGAGACTGTGCAGTGTTTCAGCTCTGCAGGCTCTCCAGGGTCGTTGTCTTCCTGGTCTTCTGTGTTGTCTTCGCTGTCTTCCCGGTCGTCTGGCTATTGTGGGCCAGGCATGGTGCTTATATACACATTGGTGGATCGCAAAGGTGGGTTATGATTGGTTGCAAATGGTGGGCCGTGATTGGTTGTAAACGGTGGGCCGTGATTGGTTGTAAACGGTGGGTTACGATTGGTTGTAAACGGTGGGTTACGATTGGTTGCTTTTGGACCAATCATGAGGTGCCAGATATGCAAATCTGAGGGATTTCTAGTGGCCAATCATGGCAATTGTTTGCTCTCTGAGAAACCTCGGCAGACTCGCTGTTGCGCAGCCTCCCACATATCCCCCTTCTCTGTTTTGAGAGATGAGGTAAAGGCCTGGGGGAATCGTGCCTGTCTTAGGTTGGAGTCGTGTATAGAACCATAAGTCCATTCTTACCCGTCATTGGAGAGTCCCATAGCTATGATGAGCCTCCTGTCTTAGGTGGAAGGACTGAAGAGTTATTGGGTTCATCAGACTCTCTTACCCGTCTTTGGCTAACCGATTCAGCGCCTCAGGCGAGACCAGTATAGGGGTGTTGGTCTTCCATAAGTGAGTCAATTTGTTGTTTCAGGAATGACATGCACCTATTAAATATAACAGGTCCCAGTGAGCAAACAATCAAAAAACTAATAAATGGGCCAAGGAGGGGGAGCGGGAAAGGGAGGAGACCGTTCCAGGCAGATCATCGGTGAGTTGTTTTCTACGTTGTTGGAGAGATTGTTGGAGTTGATGCATCTTCATTTTGTTGATCTGTGGACGGAGAGAGAGACATCTCAGGGTTTTCATCGTCCCTGGATGGCTTGTTAGAATCAATCTGTTTGATTAATCTTTCTGGTAACCAACGAGCAGCATCCATTTTTTGAGAATAGATGCAGACAGACCCTCTGCCCCAAATGAGGACAGGGTCTGGACCATGCCATATATTGTCCAGAGGATCTTTCCACAAAACTGAGGCAAATTTTGTTTTGGTAGTTGAATGCCAGAAGCGCTCAGCAGCTGAGTCTCCATCTTTATCAAGAGACAGGAAATTTAGGACAAAAAGGGTATGTGCCAGAAGGTTTTTTGGCGAGCCCTTAGTTTGCAAAAGCTCTCCCTTTTTTAGCTTTTGGAGAGTATTTTTTAAGGAAAGATGAGCACGTTCGACAATGCCCTGTCCCTGGGGATTGTATGGGATTCCCGTAACATGTTTAATGTGAAGTTGTTTACAAAAAGAGGCGAAATTGTTTCCTGTGTAACCTGGGCCATTATCTGTCTTAATTTGTTGAGGTTTACCCATAACAGAGAGTGCAGCGAGTACATGGGAAATAACATGTTTTCCAGCTTCTCCAGTTTGTGCCGTGGCAAAAATGAAACCGCTGAAGGTGTCAACAGTAACATGAACATATTTGGTAGTACCAAATTCAGCGATATGAGTGACATCCATCTGCCATAATGTGTTAGGCATAAGGCCTCTAGGGTTAACACCTAGATGTGGTGTAGGTAAAAGGGTAAGACAAGCTGGACATTGTTTTACAATTTGTCGGGCCTGTTCTCGAGTAATTTTAAACATGAGGCGAAGTGTGTGAGAATTTAAATGATGTAGCTGATGTGCAGCAACGGCGTCCGAAAGGTTTTTATCAGCTTGTGTAGAAGCAAGAAAGGAATGTTTAGTGGCAAGATCAGCGCGGCGGTTGCCCTCAGTCAGAGGACCAGGCAAGTCGGTATGTGCACGTAAATGGCCAATATAAAAGGATAGGTCTCGATTTCTAATGAGAGACTGTAGCTGGCGGAAAAGCTGTGCAGCCTGAGAAACTTGTTTAATTTGTGCTGCGGTTTCTAGAAGTGGAACAGACATAGCAATATAAGCACTATCTGTATATAAATTCAAAGGCACATCAGGAAAAGCAGAAAAGACTGCAATGACTGCCTGCAACTCAACCAGCTGAGCTGATGTTGAGGAAGTGGTAAATGTAACTGTCTGATCAGAGAAGGAATAGGAAGCAGTTCCGTTGGAGGAACCATCAGTAAAAACCAATAAAGCATTTAAAACAGGATGAAGTGAAGTTCGTACAGGGAAAACAAAATCATGGGTAGATAAAAAATATAAAAATTTATCTGGAGGAAGATGGTTATCAATAATTCCAGTAAAGGAAGCACATGCAATAGGCCAGAAATCTGTTTGTTGGAATAGCCAATTAACTTGGTCTTTAGTATATGGCTGGATAATTGTATCAGGGTCTTTGCCAAAATAAGTAACGCTTAAATTGCGAGCCATACCGATAATATCAGCTACAGCTTGATAATAAGGGTATATGACCTTTGAAGGAGAGGATGGTAGGTGAACCCACATGATTGGAGCGGATTGCCAGAACACAGCCGTAGGTGTGACCAAAGTGCGACAAATAATGAGGAGCAATGGCAGTCTATAATCAATGGCTGTGATGAATTGAGAGGCAATGGCCTTTTCTACTATAGAGAGAGCTTGACGTCCCTCCTCTGTAAGTATGCGAGGAGATTTGGGATTGTCGTCTCCTTGTAAGATATTAAACAAAGGTTTAAGCTGGCCTGTGGTTAATTTGAGGTATGGGCGGATCCAGTTGATATCGCCCAAGAGTTTTTGAAAATCATTTAAGGTTTTTAACTTGTCAAGTCTAAATTGTATCTTTGGAGTGGTGATTTTTTGGCCAGAAAGATGGTATCCTAGGTAAGTATATGGGTCTTTAAGTTGTACCTTTTCAGGGGCAATCTTTAGTCCTCTAATGGAAAGTTGTTTTTTAAGGTCATGAAAACATTGGAGAACTAGCTGACCATCCTTGCCTGCCATTAAAATGTCATCCATGTAATGGATGATGTATATTTGATTCCATTTGTTCCTAACTGGCTGCAATGCAGCAGCAACATATTTTGGCACAGGGTAGGGCTGTTTGCCATGCCCTGGGGGAGGACTTTCCACTCATAACGTTTCATGGGTTCTTTAAAATTAGTTGATGGGACGCTAAAGGCAAATCTTTGTTGATCTGAAGGGTGTAAAGGAATGGTATAGAAACAATCTTGGAGATCAATGATTACCTTGAAGAAGTCTAAAGGAATGGCTACCGGGGATGGCAAGCCAGGCTGTAAGGCTCCCATGGGAACCATAGTTTTATTGATTGCTCTTAAGTCTTGGAGTAGACGCCATTTACCTGATTTTTTCTTAATTACAAAAATAGGGGTGTTCCATGGTGAAGTGCTGTCGACAATGTGTCCTGCCTCAAATTGTTCCTGTACTAACATTTGGGCAGCTTGAAGTTTTTCAGAAGTAAGAGGCCATTGATCAACCCACACGGGCATATCATCTTTCCAGGAGATTTTATCAGCGTGGGGTACAGGAATGTCAATGGCCGCTAGGATAAATTTCCCAGTCCTGTCCTATTAAATTTAGGTTTTGGTATCAAGGGATGGATGATACCTGACTCATTTTTCCCTAAGCCTTTTCCTGGTATATAACCCTGTGTTAACATTTGCACAGTAACTGTATCAGAAGGGCTAAACATAATGAGGCTCATTTGTGATAACAAATCTCTACCCCAAAAGTTTATGGGGAGACCTTCTATAATAAAGGGTTGGATGGTTCCTTGGTTTCCCTCTCTATCTGTCCACTGTAATACTTTAGCACTCCTTTCTGGATTCTCGCTTTGACCAATGCCTTTTAAGTGGGTAAGGGTTGGTGTTAGGGGCCAAGTTTGGGGCCAGTTGTCTTTTCTGAGAATGGTGACATCGGCTCCAGTGTCAACAAGTCCAGAAAACTGTTTACCATCTAACCATAAAGTAAGCATTGGTTTCTTTGGGGAAATTTGTTGGACCCAATAAGCATCTGAGGAACCAAACCCTTTTTCACCTCGTGAGGAGGTTTGGATGTTATTTTGAGTGGAAAGCAATGGAAGGAGTAAAAGTTGAGCTATGTGCTTTCCAGCTGTAATAGTTGTGATTAAATTTGGAGAGGAAGCCATAATTTTTATTTCTCCCTCATAGTCATTATCTATTACTCCTGGAAAGATTTGAAGTTCCTCCATAGTGGTACTACTACGACCCATGAGTATTGCAAAGGTGTTTGGAGGTAAAGGGCCAAAGATTCCAGTAGGCAAGGCCTGTACCCCCATCTCGGGAGTTAATACCGTGTGGGTGGTGGAACAGAGGTCCAGTCCTGCGCTTCCTGAAGTTGCTCTAGAGAGGTCCGAAATGGATTGTTTGTTGGAACAGTTTGCATCGCCCCAAAAACTTGTTTGGGTCTGGGGGCCTGGGGCTGGCCCCTGTACCCGTTTCCCTGAGAGTAAACGAGTGGTCTACCATGGATATCTGTTTTGGACCTGCACTCGTTGGCAGGATGACATCCCCTCTGGCACTTACTGCATAACTCAAGGGGTTGATTCTGTCTCTGATTTTTAATATTTTTTGTTTTACATTGTCTGGCCATGTGTCCTGGGTGACCACATTTAAAACAATTACCTCGATTATTGTGGTCAAGGAATTGGCGGACGGTGTACCCTTGAAGGGCAGCAGCCATGGCCAATCCCTGTTGGTATGCTGATCCGATCTCTGAACACAGACGTATGTACCCTGTCAGGTCTGTCTTTTTTCTGTGTGGTCTAATGGCTGCCTGACAAGAGGCGTTAGCATTTTCATATGCCAGTTGTTTTACAAAGTCTGTACTTGCATCAGCATTACCGAATATTTTTTCTGACGTGGTAATTAATCGATGTACAAAGTCAGAAAAAGGTTCATCAGGCCCTTGTCTAATGTTAGTAAGGGAGGTGCTCAAATCTCCTTTGGCAGGGAGTTTTTTCCAGGCCTTTATGCCTGCCGTATGAATTTGTGCAAAGAGCCCTGGGTCATACTGCATTTGATTTTCATTGTACGCATAGTTTCCTTCTCCTATTAACATCTCGGCCGTCCAGCCATTATTGGCTTGGGCATTGCGGCGGGCGGTTTCCCTACAAACCTCTACATATTCTGATTTCCAAAGCAGGTAGTCTCCTCCTGAAAGTGTAGCTCGGGCTAATGTTTGCCAATCAGACGGTGTGAGCCAGCCCTCTGCAATAGCTTCAACCATAGCTAAGGTATACGGAGCAGTAGCTCCGTACTGGGTGACTGCAGCCTTAATTTCTTTTATCATTTTAAAGTCAAACCCACTGTGACTGCGCCAAACCTGTCCTTGGGGATCTGTAGTTTCCGTAACAGGGAATGTCTCAAAGTCTGTCATATGTGATCCCTGAACTAGTTTTGTTTCTTTGTATTGGTTTTTAGTTTCTCTAATTGTGATATTAATTCCTGGTGTTCCTTTTCTAATTGAATTTGTTCTTTTAATTGTTTTATTTCATTAATTATTTTTTGTTTTGGGTCAATAAGAGGTGGTGCTGAAGCAGTAGTGTTATAGGGTGGCGGCCGTTTTTTGAAAGACAACCATTCGGGGTTATTATATTTATCAGCCTCGGCCTCTAGGATTTCCTCCTCTGAACTAGTTGATGACTTGTTTTTCTTTGGCTCTTGTAGCGCCTTAAGGTTGTTTTTATTTTTTAGTTTTTTTGATTTTGGGGGCTTTGTCTCGCCTTTAGGGCTTTTGAATTCTCCTTCACTATCTAGGGAAATAAGATCCTCTCCCTGTTCCTTTTCAATTTTAGAATTAGCGACCATAGTGGCAAGGGCTTCTTTTAAGTCCTGAATGAATAGTTCGTGCTGACTAAGCTCTTGTTCGTGCTGGCTAGACTCTTGTTCGTGCTGGCTAAGCTCTTGTCCCATTATTACCCTTATTACTTGTCCCATTATTACCCTTATTACTTATAAATAAGCAATCTTTGTTACTCACCGGGATGATTCTCTGCCGTTCCCTCTCGGACGATTCTCTGCCGTCCTATCTCGGGACGATTCTCTGCCGTCCCCTCCTCGGACGATTCTCTGCCGTCCTATCTCGGGACGATTCTCTGCCGTCCCCTCCTCGGACGATTCTCTGCCGTCCTATCTCGGGACGATTCTCTGCCGTCCCCTCCTCGGACGATTCTCTGCCGTCCTATCTCGGGACGATTCTCTGCCGTCCCCTCCTCGGGTGCTCTTCACTGGATCCTTCATACTCAGGTCCCTTGTTCGAGCGCCACTTGTCCCGACCCGGTTCGGGCGCCACGTGTCCCGACCTGGTGGGACAGTTGAACAGGTTTCCTGAGGGAAGGAGTGAGAGCCGGAACAAGCGGCACAGTGTCACAGCCCGGAGACGACACAGTGTTGTCTGTTTATTGTGGGCAGCACGGTACAGCACGGAGACGACGCAGTGTTACAACTCTTTAGGGTCGCGTCGTCTGTTGTGAGCAGCACGGAGACGACGCGGTGTCACAGCTCTTCAGGCTCGTCTGGAGACGATGTAGTGTTACAGCTCTTCAGGGTCATCTGGAGACTGTGCGGTGTTTCAGCTCTGCAGGCTCTCCAGGGTCGTCTGGAGACTGTGCAGTGTTTCAGCTCTGCAGGCTCTCCAGGGTCGTTGTCTTCCTGGTCTTCTGTGTTGTCTTCGCTGTCTTCCCGGTCGTCTGGCTATTGTGGGCCAGGCATGGTGCTTATATACACATTGGTGGATCGCAAAGGTGGGTTATGATTGGTTGCAAATGGTGGGCCGTGATTGGTTGTAAACGGTGGGCCGTGATTGGTTGTAAACGGTGGGTTACGATTGGTTGTAAACGGTGGGTTACGATTGGTTGCTTTTGGACCAATCATGAGGTGCCAGATATGCAAATCTGAGGGATTTCTAGTGGCCAATCATGGCAATTGTTTGCTCTCTGAGAAACCTCGGCAGACTCGCTGTTGCGCAGCCTCCCACAGAAAATGACCAGAAAAAGAAAGAAGCCAAAGAGAAAGGTACCTGGGTTCAACTAAAGCGCCAACCTGCTCCACCCAGAGAAGCACACTTTGTGAGAACCAATGGAAAGGAGCCTGAGCTACTGGAACCTATTCCCTATGAATTCATGGCATGATGGGTGTTAAAAATAAACTAATCTGTGGTCTATAAAAATAAATAAATAAATAAATAAATAAATAAATAAATAAATAAATAAATAAAATAAAATAAAATGGTATATGGCACGTGTACTTGCTGGAGAGAGAGAGAGAATGAGAAAGTACCCCACAGGGGTATAGCCATGCCACAATCCCTTCTCCTGCAACTTCCTCTCTGGATTTCAGGCAAGCATACACACAAGTTGCTGGGTCTGGGCCTTGAACATGCAGTCAGCCATGTGGGATCCAGAGCCTTAACTACCACACCACCAGCTGGCCTGCTCCCCCTACCTTAAAGCCAGCTAATTAGCAACCTTAATTCCATGTTTACCATGTAACCTAACAGATTCACAGGCTTCAAAAATTAGGATATAGTCATTGCTGGGGGGCCATTATTTCTGTTGACCACACTGTATAACCTCGCTGGGACCACACTATTTTTATCCCCACACCCCCCACACCAGTATTCTTAAAAGGCAAGAAGAACTCTGAATAGCAGTTATTTGTTTTTCCTCTTATGCGTTTGCTGGAAACAGAGGTAACAATCCTAACCATCTGTCATTTAATCAAGGGAAGATGTATTGCTTTCAACTAAAAAGGTACTTGTCACAATAGCAATACTATACACTTCAGCAAAGACAGTCCCTCTTTTAGGGGTTACAGCATATATTGGCACGCCAGCTGGCCCCATTCTCTTCTTACCAGTGTTGCACAGTTCTGAGTTGTCTTGCATCCTTGCCCTGGAATGCAGTGAACAGGATCTGGTGCTCTAATGATGGAACATACAGATCCAGAGTTCCAGGGGATGTCAACAATCTACTTGGGTCATGTATATACACACACACACACACACACACACATATACACACACACATACATACATATATATGGGGGGGGAGGGAGAGAGTGAGCTAGAGGTCATGTGTGCTCACCAGAGACAAAGCAGGGGGGATGGTCACACTGCAGTCCCTTCTCTCTCTCTCTCCCTCCTTTCAGGATTTTGGGCATGCACCACACATGTGTGTCTTTTAAGCTGCTGAGTCCAGGACTCAAACATGTGATAAGCCATGTGGGAGTCAGCTGTCTTAACCACCAGGCCACAGAGCCAGCCCTGGATTTATAGTTTCTGTAAAACTAGAAGGCTGTTATGTGAAATAATATAAACATTTATTTGTCAATACAACCAACATTATGTAATTACTACTGCAATTGTTAGCAAGCAAGGAGGGGTATTGAGTCCCATGTTGACCACTTCATACAGCAAGAAAAGACTGGGATTGGCTATTGTTTTTGACAATGTTGACATCACAATAAGAGGTGGAAGCCAGAGTTTAAATTATTAAATAATAATATTTTATGAAAACAATACATTCATGGAGCCAAACACAGGCACGACAGTAAAACACCATGCTCTGTGAGGCAATCCAATATGGAAGGTTCACAGTTCAGGTCCAGAGACCTCCCTGCTTATGCCAGCATTGCACTTGTCCATGTTCTAGGGCTGGCTGAAGCTTGGGGGTGGATTGTGACATCAAGATTTTGTGGGGGTTCTGATTCTCTCTCTTTCTGTCTTTCTTGCTTATAGAAGAAATAAACTAAAAAATAATGATGAAGGCTAGCACACTGCATGGTGGTTAAGGCAGCTGGATCTCACATGGCCAACTTCCTGGTTCCAGTCTTGGACCCATATTCTTCAAAAATACTCTGGATGTGTGTGCACGCATGTCCAAAGTCCTGAGATAAAGGAGGGTAAGGGATTGCGGCATGGCTATCCCACATGGGGGTGGGTGATTTCGCACTTTCTCTTTTTCTCTCTGTCTCCATTTCTCTCCAGTAAGGGCACACACTCTGTAACCAAAAAAAAAAAAGAAGAGAAAAATAAAGAGACTATTTAGAGCACATCAAATAGCTCCCATTTATGAAACATTCTTCTGGTGTCAGATTTCTCTTGGCAATTCAGGTATATTATCTGTGATCCTCAGGGCAACCTCTGTCTCTGGTGTGTATGCATGCTGTACAGCAAATTAAATAATAATAATATATAAAACTAAATGAGTAATTATTTTTCCCCAAAATAACTATTTATTTTTATTCTTCTTCTTCTTTTTTTTTTTAATTTGACCAGAGAGAGACAGAGAGAGGGGGAAAGTGAGAAAGCAAGTTGCCAGGTCCGAACTTGAACCGCAGTCAACCATGTAAGAGTCCAGTGCCCCAACCACCATGCCACCTATTGGCCCCTTAAATAAATCATTCTAAGAAGAAAATAAAAGGAAAAAAAATCCACCTGAAGCCACACAGCTACTAACTACCAGAGAGAAGAAATAATCCCTGGCTGCCTGATTCTAAAGCTCTTGCATAGAATAACTCACCATACAACGACCTACTGCCTACAGGTAAGGACTGCAATGGAAGCTGTAGGACTTCCACTACGGAGGCCCTGCAGTCACCAGGTTTGGCCATGCCTCCTCAACCAACTCCTAACCAGCACTAGTGTCCCCATTTTCCTGACCAGTGACTTGTTTAGACACCCAGACAAGTCAGAAGGATATAATTTTGAGTCTGGCCTTTGTTCCTGGTGCCACACCCTTTCTCCTCAAAGACAGCCATATATTACTTAGGAAGAAATGAAGAAACCAGGCAAGCAAAAGGGGGGAAGAAATGAAGACACAAAAGGAGGAAAAATGGAGTGCACTTTGTGTGTGTGTAAGAGGGAGTAGCTCATTGAACCTGAGCAGAACATGAAGTCACACCTACTACTTGCCATGGAACTACTAGAAAGCACTGCTCTGCAAAACTTGGACACTATAATTTTCCATTATTTACTTAGCCTCTTTTGACTACATTCTCAGAGGAAATGCATCTTTGAACTCAAATTCAATACTGGATCAAACCAAACAACTAAAGAAGTTAGTTAAAAAACAAAGCCAAAACCAACAATGGCCTAAATACTGGGGACAATTGCTTTTGTGAATTAAATTCACTTAGTAATAAATTCATTCATAAAGTTAGATGAGTTCTTCTTTATGAAGGCTTTGCAAGTTTTCAGTTTATGGAAAGATGTTATTATTGACGGAATTTGTTTTTTTCTGAGAACCTGGCATTATTTTCATGTATATGCATTGTAGTAAGAGACATGATCAAATATCAGGTGAGGAAAAAAATGTTCCAGTATGCAAATCAGAGCGTCTGTACAGGCACACACAGTGCACAGGCATAACTGTTATTGAAACCAGCCCTTCGGAATAAAGGGTCTCTCTAATTTCCCCACAGCAGCCAGTACACAGGGCATCACAGAGTGTTGCTCAACAATACTAGCTATACATATGAATGTATGTAAGTACATTGTATACGTATGTCCTCTTTTTTATGCAAGCAGGGTAGGCACACATGAGAGAGAGAGAGAGAAGGCGAGAAAGCATCCCCTCCAACAAGGTCCAATCACACCACAATCGTTTTCTCCTCCAACTCTCTATCCCTTCAGGATCCTGGACACACATGTACACATGCATGGCATGTAACCTGCTGGGGCCAACCAAACCCTGATTGGCCAGTTGGTACGTGGATTTCTCTGCACAGTGCTTAACTGCTGCAGCACGGGCCTGGCCCCCATGTATATATGTATTTATTGAACCAGAGAATTACTGAGCAAATTTATTTTCCAAGGAAAAATAATTAGGGTAAAACTGCCTTCTTATTTTCTGGGCCCTTTTCCTTCAAAAATCCTCTTTCTGGAGCCAGGTGGTGGCACAGTGGAAACGCAACTGGACTCACATGTGAAAGGTCATAGGTTCACATCAGAAGACCTCCCTGAGCACACTGTGTACATGCCTATGATCCAGGTCACACTCAATGGCAGTGTGATTTTGTCAGGGGCACCTCTCTGTCTCTTGTGTGCTTCTTACGTTCATGGAATAAATAAATAAATAATTTTAAAAATTAAATCTGGGGCCAGCAGGTGGCATGGCAGCTAAGGTGCTGGACTTCCACATGACCAACCATAGTTCAAGTCCCAGACCTGGTGGCTTGTTTCTCAATTTTCCTCTCTCTCTGTCTCTCTCTAATGAGTGCCGTAAAACACATTTTTTAAATAACAAATAAAATCAAATCAATAATTCTTTTTAAAAATATTAAATCCTTTTCCTTTTAACATTTTCCCATTTTATTGACATTCATTTTAGTTAGATTAGAACCCCATATAAAAATGGAGGGAACAAGGGGTACATTTTATCTAGGCTCCAAACCTTCACAGAAGGCTTACAACATGGAGAAGAGCCAGACAGATTTCTAGCATTTTGTCCAACACTGCATTATAGCCTTAAAAAGGGTAACTCTCCTCTAAAAGACCATGAATGTCATGATGTGGGCATCAATTTAATCTGCCCAAAATAGACTCAGGTGGCCTACAAAAGGGCTTGAAATCTTGGGGTTATTTCATAGCTGAAACTAAAGGTTGCTCTGGCAATTTTCCATTTCTGTTTCCATAGGGTATGTGCATTTGCCAGAGAGAGAGAGAAAGCATCTCATTGGACATAGTCATGCCACAATGTTTTCCTCCACCTCTGCCTCCTTTCAGTATTTTGGGCACATATGTACATATGCCCAGCATGTTTTTCAAGCCACTGGGTCTGGGACTTAAATCACATTGTTGACCATGTGGGATCTAGTTTCCTAAACACCACGCTATGGGCTGGCCCCCAAGTAAAATTTTTGCTGACACTTTAGCATTATTTATATCAGCTATCTAATTGCTTTGCAAGTTTTTGAAAAAATAAGGTAAATTGAGAGTTTAGATGATAGCAAAAGGTCAGAAAATATCAAGCATATGGAAAGGCCTGGGGGTGGGGTGGCATGGGATTGTAGGGCTAAAGACCATGGTGAACTAGAAGTTGGCATGAGGGCACTGGATGCCATGGGTAAAGATAATGCCACTGATCAGGAAAAATAATAGAGAAAACTAATACTTACTCCCCACCCCCCAAAAAAAATCATAATGTTCCAGGTGGACTATGTGTTAGATACTTGCTATATACAGATGTGAGATTCAGAGATTTTTTTGTTGTTGTTTTTGGAGAGGTTTTTGCTATAGGGCACATGTGCGCACCAGAGAGACAGAGACTGAGGGACAGAAAGTGAGAAATCATCTCCCCACCCCCCCACCCCACCCCCAACCCCTGGGGAGATGGCCACAACGCAATCCCTTCTCCTCCTCTCGGGATCTTGGGCACATATGCATGCGCGCCAGCGTGAGTCTAAGCCACTGGGTCTGGGACTCGAACTGTGGTCGACAACATGGGAGTCCAGCCATTACACCATCTGCTGGTCCCTGAGATTTGGAGATTTTTGTGCTTATTTAAAGTCATTCAAGTTACACTTAAATATATATTTTGTGTGTGTGTTGTTTTGATACATGACTAAAAGTATAAAAACCAGAACAAGGAGGAGCAATGAAGCACAAGTACTCCTCACAGAATAATCTAGAAAAGGAGACAGGTACTTGCCAATAGGTTAATGAACAAGAACCAATTATGGAATGCAGCAAAACCCAAAAATACCCAAGTTGTGCTTTTTTCAGAGCTACACTGGTAGCTCCAGGTAACATATTATAAATCACCCCAAACATAGTGATTAGAATAATGATCATTTTATTATTTTTTTCTCATGGCCTAGGGGTTGTCTGGGCTTAGCTAGGTAGTTCTCACTAAGGCTGCTTATGTGGCCTCCACCTGACAGTGGCTCCACCAAATGAAGGCCTACGACCTGCATATCTGGTGCCTGGGCTGGGAAGACTCACATCTGGGCCATTTCTCACTCTTTACAGTTTCTCCACGTGGTCTCTCCAGTGTGATGGTTTCAGGGTAGGTGGTTTTCTTCTAAGACAGCTCAGGGTTCAAAGGCACACACCCTGAGAAGGAACTAGTTAGAAGCTGTGTCAGCTTTTATTACCCTTCCTCAGGGGTCACCCAGTGTCACTTCTGCATTTCATCCCAAAGGTCCACTAAAGTTCAAGAGAAAGAGGCACAGGGACCAGCAGTTAGCATAATGGCTATGTCGCTGAACTCCCATGTAGTTTACCGCGGTTCAAGTCCTGGACCCGGTGGCTTAAACTCATGCCGGGTGTGTGTGCGTGCGTGCCCAAGATCCTGAGAGGAGAATGGAGGAGAAGGGATTGCGGCGTGACCATCCCCCCTGGGGGGTGATTTCTCACTTTCTGTCTCTCTGGCAAGCACACGCATCCTGTAGCAAAAACCTCTCAAAAAAAAAAAAAAAAAAAAAAAAAAAGAAAAAGAAAAAGAAAAAAGAGAGAGAGAGAGAGAGAGAGAGAGAGAGAGAGAGGCACAGATTCTACCTCTTTTTGAGAGGACTATCAAAGAATTCATGACAAGTAGAGTCGGTAATGAATCAGCAAACTATGCGCTATAGGTCAAATCTAGCCTTTGGCCTGTTTTTATATGGCTCATGAGCTAAAAATGATTTTACCTTTTTAAAGAGGAGGAAGAGAAGGAAGAATAGAAGGAGGAGACAGCGAAGTAGCAACAACAGCAACACATGCCGTAGAGGCCCACAGTGCCAAGATATTTACTGTCTGGCCCTTTACAGAAAGCTTTGTTGATCCTTGTACTAAATCCTTTCAAACGTGTTTTCAGATGATACCTTTTGTGAGCTTTTTTCTTTCTTTTTTTTTTTTTTTTTTTTTTTTTGAGAGGTTTTTGCTATAGGGTGCGTGCGCTCGCCAGACAGAGAGAGACAGAGACACAGAAAGCGAGAAATCACCCCCCGGGGGGATGGCCCTGCCGCAATCCCTTCTCCTCCATTCTCCTCTCTGGATCTTGGGCATGCACGCACACACACCCGGTGTGAGTTTTAAGTCACTGGGTCCGGGACGCGAACCACGGTCGACTGACTACGTGGGAGTCCAGCGACATAGCCATTATGCCAACTGCTGGTCCCATTGTGTGCTTTTTTCTTAAATAAAAAATTTTATTTTATTTATTATTATTTTTAAAAATTTGACCAGAGAGACTGAGAGAGAAATTGAAAGTGGGAAAGCAAACCGTGAGGTCTGGAACTCAAACCATGGTCAGCTATGTGGGACGGAGTCCAGTGCCCTAACCACCATGCCACCTGGAGTAAATACTCCTGCACAGAACTTGCCTAATAGTTATGCCTTTTCTAGTAAATATTCAGTCTTGCCCCTCCATGTTCCCCTAGTTCTCCTCTAACAAAATTTCTATCTCCCCATAATAAATAATCCTTCTTCTCTTACCACCTCCTCCAAGTATTGTGTGCAGTTTTTTATTTCCCTTCTCTGTGACTTTTCTCCTCACCAGCTAGGTGTTTTTCTTTTTAAGAATTATTTTATTTAACTTTATTTTAATCTGACTGGGGGTTGGGGAGAAAGCAAGAAAGAAGCCGCCAGGTCCAGGACTCAAGCCATGGTTGACCTTGTGGGAGTCCAGTGCCCTTAACCACCACACTACTTGCCGGCCCCTCTTTTTCTTTTTATTTTAATTACCAGAGAGCACACACACTCGTCAGAGAGA
Organism: Tupaia tana; assembly: GCA_026018925.1. Lineage (NCBI taxonomy): Eukaryota > Metazoa > Chordata > Mammalia > Scandentia > Tupaiidae > Tupaia > Tupaia tana. The sequence goes on along the minus strand of JAKSZU010000006.1, from coordinate 167,770,297 downwards.
GACGGAGAGGAGAAAGCACCCCCTGATCGGGCATGGTAATGTTGCAATCTCTTTTTTTCTCCATCCTACTGGGATTTGGGGCATGCATGCACATGTGCCACCAGGCTTGAATTAAACTGCAGTTGGCTATGTAGCATTCACCTCCCTTCACTAGTCCACGACGTGGCCCTCTCAGTGATCTTGATATGTAACAAATCGACTCATGAAAAATAAATTGCTAAGTAAGTGATTGCGTCTGAAAACCTCCCCTTTTCTCAAAGCTCATTCAGAGATGAGCTGATGACCAGCAGGTCTGATGTTCAATCACCTGTTTCCTCTCCCTTTTTCCTGGGGTAGTGACTTCTCACTTTCCCTCTGTGTCTCTCTCCAGTAAGGGCATGAACCCTGTAACAAAAATTTGAATAAAAAAAAAAAAAAAGTCTTTTTGGAAATGGTAAATTGATTTAAAGTACATGTTCTAATTTTTAGCAAAACGTATTTTTTTAGAGATTTTTACTATAGCGTGTGTGTGCTCACCAGAGAGAGATGGAGAGACAGAAATCACACACCCCTGGGGGAGGTGGGGGATGGCCATACCACAATCCCTTCTCTTTCATTCTCCTCTCAGGATTTTGGGCAAGCATGCATATGTGCCCGGCGCGAGTTTTAAGCTGTCAGGTCCAAGACTCGAACAGCAGTTGACTATGTGGCAGTCCAGCACCGTAAACATTATGCCATCTGATGACCCCCAAGCAAAACTTTTGTTAACAGAACATACTTATAGAAAGACCATGAAAATAGGGGCCAGCAGGCGGTGTGGTTGTTAAGGGTGCTGGACTCCCACATGGCTGACTGAGGTTCGAGTCCTGGACCTGGTGGCTTGTTTTCTCGCTTTCTCTCTCTCTCGCTCTGTCCTTCTCTGGTCAAATTATAATAAATAAGTAAGTTAAATAATTATTAAAAAAAGACTATGAAAATAACAAAATATCAATATTTAAAATGGAAGGTTTATAAGTTTAATGGGATAACATTATTTAAAATACATAAATTACTTAGTGTAAGTTCTAAGCATATCTCTTACTAATTCTAGTTTTAATTATAACAGGTACTTTTTTTTTTTTTTTTTTTTTTTATAACAGGTACATTTAAACAAAGGTATCCTTGTTATGGGCCTGTGTGAACCTCACTGTATTAGTGAACAAATTTGATCTGAATTATAAGAAAAATGGATGGAGTTTGAAGTAGCATTTTTTTCTTTCTGCCATGAGCAAGTGAGACAGAGGCACAGAGAGACAGACCCACAAAACTCTCCCCTCTGCCTTACAGATCTGTGTGTGGTTTTGTAGGTGATCTCACGTCCCTTTGGTTCTCTCAATCACAGGGCTCTTCCCGTTTGCTGCTGTTCAGTTTTTACTGTGAACCACTGCAAATGTATACAAAAGTACAAAGACATCATGAGTCCTCATGCGCTCCTCACACAGCAGCAACAAATACCAGCACAAGGGCAAACCCTTTATGCGTGCTTCACCCTTCTACATCTCCCCACTCCTCATGGATCTTTTGTTGTTGTTAATGTTTATTTCTTCAGAGGGATAGAGTATGAGAGTGGTACCCCCAAAAGGGTCTTTGGCATGCCCGGGTCTTCCAGCAGTTTTCCAGCCAGCCATGATTATAAGCATACACACACATATTCAGCTTGATCTGGGATGTGAACCCCAGGTTTTCTCACATAGCTCCAGTGTTGTAGTGGTGCCCTCCCACCTCTGCCACTGCCGCTGGGCCGCCCTTGGATTATTTTGAAGCATGATGCAAATCCATTCATTCATTGGTAAATTCTTTGGACGCTTATCTCCATATCTCAAAAGACAAGGATATTATTTTAGAAACCACCACATTATCATTACCAAAAATAAATGACAGGCCAGCAAGTGGTATAGAGGTGAAAGTGGTGGATTCCTTATGGTTGACAGTGGTTCTGGTGGCTTGAAAATCACTCTAGGCATGTGTGCGTGAGCCCCAAATCCCAAGAGATGAGGGGAAGGGATTGCAGTGTGGCCAACCCCGCTGGGGTTTTTCCCTCACTTTGTCTCTCTGGTGAATCCATGTACCCAGTGTAAGCTTAAAAACATTCTTTAACATCAAAACGTTCAACTTCAGAGTATGTAACTACTCCAGTTGTCTCATGTTTTTGTAGTTAGCTTTGAACAAATCAGGATCCAAATAAAGTCTATACATTGCAACTAATAAATACCTTTAGGTTCATTTTAATCTGTAGGTGTCCCCTCCCTTTTTCCATGATTTTTTAAAAAAATCGGATCATATATACTACAGAATTTTCCAGACTGAAAACTTGCTCCCTTCTGATGATTTAACATGGTCCTCTATATCTTAAATTTCTTTTTTTCTTCTTTAGAGTTTTGCTATAGGGTGCATATGCTCACCAGCAAGAGACAGAGAGACAGAAAGCCAAAAAATCACTCCCTGGAGGGGATGACCATACCGCAATCTTCTCACCAGATCTTGGACACACGTGTTCGACATTAAGTTTTAAGTCATAGGTCTGGGACTCAAACCACGGTTGAATATGTGGGAGTCCAGTGACATAACCATTATGCCACCTGCTGGTCCCTATATCTTAAATTTCGTATAAACCAGGAGTCAGGAGACCAGCAGGTGGTGTGGCGGTTAAGGGTATGGGACTCCCACATAGCTGACTACGGTTTGAGTCCCAGACCTGGTGGCTTGCTTTCTCACTTTCCCTTTCTCTGTCTCTCTGGTCAAATAAAAAAGCAGTAACAACAAATAAATAAAAACAAAACAAAACAGGAGTCAGTCCTACAAGCTTGATGAAAGTCTAAGTTCAGTTAATTAAATTTCATGGATGGTATTGTATATTCCTACTGCATTGCCCCAAGAGGCACAAAATATCTAATTGTCTGTTTTTGCAATGCTAAGACTGGTCAGTGAGTTCAGGTGTTGTCAGGTTTCTCCATGAATTAAGTCCTACTTCATCCTATTTTATAGTTTTAAGAGTCATTGAAGGAGGCCTAGCCTTATCATGAGCTTATAAATGTTAACATCCTGCTTCTATTCTACCTTCTATGTTATTAAACTGAAATTATTCTATAATGAGAAAATCTTGGACCAGTAGTTAGCGTAATGGCTATGTCGCTAGACTCCCATGCAGTCGACCACAGTTCAAGTCCAGGACCCGGTGGCTTAAACTCACGCCGGGCACGTGTGCATGCATGCCCAAGATCCCAAGAGGAGAATGGAGAAGGGATTGCGGCGTGGCCACCCCCCTGGGGGGTGATTTCTTGCTTTCTGTCTCTCTGTCTCTCTCTTCCTGGTGAGCGCACGCGCCCTATAGCAAAAACCTCTCAAAAAAAAAAAAAATCTTCACAACTAATTATTAATAGTTACCCTAAGGTGTAGTTTGTATAATAAAAATAGGATAAATACTTGATTCTTTCTTGTTCTAAAGCAAGGCTCATTTGCTCTTCATTTGTTTCTATTATTAAAATAATCTGACACTTCTGCTCCAAAGAGGTACATTCTATAATGCCCCATTCAACACCCTACTTTATAGTGCACTCTTGTTTCCTGGAACTCTTACAATGAGAATGTCCATCACAAAATGTGACATCTGGCTTTGTACTGTTGTTCTCTTCACAAGGTAGTCAGATATTTGCTACACCACTGTCAGCTCTTAAAGGTTTTATAGTTCTCCTATAAGTTCTTCCTGCTGTATGCTATATCCCCAGTTTGGGAGATAGAAGGCAGCTCTGGTGGAATCAAACTATTACCATTTTTTTTTAAATGTACGTACATATACAACTAAAATCAATGGGGAAATGGCTTAACACACATACATACTCACAAGACCACAGTGGTTCTGGAACAAGCACCCTGGGTAGGTGCCTGAGTGAAACTTAGGTTTGGAAAACACCCAGATTGGCCCATGCCGCAGATTTATAGCTATTATAGACAAATGTATTCCCAACAGGATACGAATTTTGTAACAGAAGAGATTTTTGTTGTACCTACTGTATATTCCCAGTGATCAGCATATAGTAGGTACTCAATATATTTATATGAGTTTCATTCACTAAGAAAACTAAATACAGATCAGATTCTTATTCTCATTTACCTAATGTCTTATTAAATAGTATATAAATTTGTTTTTTTTTTCAAATAATTATTTTATTTGACTTTATTTATTTAATTCGACCAGAGAGGGACAGAGTGAGAGAGAAAGTGAGAAAGCTGCCAGGTCTGGGACTCAAAGTGCAGTCAGCCATCTAGGAGTCCACCATCTTTAATCACTACACCATCTGCTGCTAGCCCCTAAATTTGTTTTTAAAAAACAGGAAAATATATTTTCATTTGCTTATGTATTTGTTTTTATACTTCAGTCAGTTCTTTCTGATTATCTATTTTGATAACACAGTGTTACTATACTATGACTACAAATAGCCCATGCCCTGTAGCTAGATAAGGGGGCTTCAAAAAGTTCATGGAAAGATGTAATTAAAGTTATTTTAGTGCACATACACACAAAATTGAAGTCCATGCATGGTATTTTCATAAGACACATTTTCCACGAGCTTCTGAAGACCCTTGTGTAATCATTTGTTTAATAAGGGCTTTTAAATATATTGTGTAGAACATTAAAAGAGCAACCTCTTCAGAGCCAAGATGTGACATGGAGCTTTAGACACTGGATTCCACATGACTGGCTGCACACTTCAAGTCCTGGACTTGGTAGCCTGAAAATCACACTGGCAGTGTGTGTATGTGTGTCCCGTATCTCCAGAGTTGACAGAAGGGATTCATCTGCCCTGGGGCGGGAGGTGGGGGGGTGATTTCTCACTTCACCTCTCTCTCCGCCTCCCTCTGGCAAGCCAATGTGCCCAAAAACAAAAAGTAGCAATCTTTACATCTTAATACTTTTCAGTACTTACATTCAAAGTGACATAAAACACCCATAATTGCTGTTTATTATCCAACCACAGAGCAGTTAAGAGATTTTTCATTTATAACAGAAAACAGCATTACAATTACATAAATGATCTAAATTGCCAATTTCTGTGGATACTCTGTGGTCCTTAATTTGAGTTTTCTGACATTTGGCATTATTTGGCTTTCTGAGAAACCCTGACCTCCAAGATAAAATACTCTCAATTATATTATAATGAACTAAGAGAATTTGAAACCCAACTAAAGCAAATGGTATAGTTTCACAAAGTATTGTCTGACACTAAGAAGAAAGGTCTAGGAACTTATACTCAAAACCTACACAAGACTTGTATCTTAGGTTTGTTCTCATTTGTTTGATCTAGAAGACTAAAGTGCTGTCGGGTAATGGCACAGGCTCAAAAGAACCCTATTCACAAATTTAGTAGCCAGAAATCCCATGTAAGCACCATTCCATTCTATCAGAACAAAACAGTACTTTCAAAAAGTTAACTGTAGAATGGAAATTTAATAAAAAACAAAAGTAACTCTAAATTTGAGCTAAGAAAATATACTATATTCCATGTAGAACTAGCACTGTTTCTCTTAAACACAGCATATCAGTAGCAAATACAGGATTGAAATCCATAACACCTTGATTATCACTATCAGTCACAATTGTACAGCAACAAACAAAATCAAAATTCCCTAAACTACTAATTTCTTACTTCTCTCTCTTAGCTCATTTACCCAAGTTTTCTCTGCCAAGACTCAAAAGTGAAGTAGGTCAGTTTCTTCTACCACTTTTCTTGCCAGCTCACATTTTAATTCTTAAAAACTTAATACTTTTCTGTGTTTTCCTTTGGGGCAATGACCTAGCTGTGCTATTATTTTGCTTTCAAGGTGCTTAACAGTGATAATCTAAGAAATCTACTTAATGATATTCATTAGACAATCATACAGGCAACTTTAATATTTTGCTTAATTATCTAGATATTTAGTGGCACCAGTGGCTTTTCAGATTTTATGACAATGGTCATTAATTCTCTTTGGTATTACCAATCTGGCCTAACTCCCTGTTGAAGATGACTGTCTAAATTGCCTATTGTTGAAGAAATTAGCGATTGTTCAGTGGAGAAGTGAAGTAATAGTACTTCCCTTGTCAGTTTCTCTCCCATGGAGGGGTAAGGTGAAATAAACATCAACGAACGTGTAGTTATAAGAAATCTCATAGCCGCCTTCTACATATTGAAGAGCTGATCTCTGTTATCAGGTGCCTCTGGCAAAGAATACTTAGGGGGATGCTCCATAAGACAGTTTGGCCTATCTGCCAAAAGGCATTTTATGATAGCTTATAAACAAGGCTTTTATAAAGAAAGAATAATCAGGGACTCTTAAGTTGGGGCACGAAGCAAATCTGTGTTCAACGATCTTCTCCATATGTTGTGTCCTGTATACTGGCATCTTGAGGATGACATTTATTAAAATGGCTATTACCATAACCCAGCTTTCCTTTGGTTCATAACTTACTGAGAAGGACACTGAAGATAATACTGTCTTATGACTTTCCTCAGTGGCTTTTTGTGACTACAAATTACTTAAAACGCTTGACAGTAGACCTTTAACAAAAGCTAATTGCACCAAGCAAATGTCAGTAATAGGAAGATTGGAAAGCTATATTTTTGATAAGGCAAATTTATCTTGTAGGAAATGTATCTTTGCATCAACAAAGCAATATTCAATTGATAATTTTCACTGGTGTGGAGAAATGTGAAGGTAAAAAACGGACTCGTTTTTAATAACATCAGAGATTAGAGCAGAAATACAACCGTCAGACTAAAAGCAAGTCAGCTGGTGGTGGCTGTATCTTCTGTAACTCAGCATAGGGTAACAATATATGGAAGTAACTTTACATACAGCAACTCGAAAATATTACTTACGTGGACAATTTACGGGAAAACTTACTTAGCACAAGATAAACTATGAACCCTATCTATATAGGACATTGAGCATTTCTGGTCTGATGATCCACTTAAAAGTTTAACAAATTCCCAATAGAATTTGTAATAGTGTGGGGTGCAAATGAACAACTGTTGATTCTCTATAAAAATATCAAACACTGTAGTGGGCTGACTAGTGAGGTTGGTTGAATGAAATGTTTTGTTAAGTGAATTACAGCACAATTGGAATTTATAATTAGATTATCTATAAATTGAAATTTGACATACCAACCCAGAGGCTTAGATCATTTTAAAAAACAGGCATTTAACACAGTCCTAAATATACTTTGCTTTTTGATATCAAGACAAATCATTCAAGTATTTTCTGCATTTTAAGATCCATAATAAGGTTCTTCACTGGCTTTTCACAATGATGTAACTGCAGCCTGAGGACATCACACAAGGAAAGTTACTCTCAAGGCTGAACCAAACCAGATCAGGGTCTACTTACTGGGTCACTTTTGAATTACACCAGCATCTAAACTCCTACTGAAATGGACAAGAGATTTAGCAGGTCTCAAAATATTTTCACCTTGTATGTTCCTTTAAAGAACTGCCTTATTTTTTCCCAACTGAGCATCGAAAAAGATCAGAAAAACTGTGATTATAGTCAAAGCTATTTTTTGGCACAAATCAAAAACAGACCTGTTTAAGAAAAACACTAAAGTATAACATCTATTTTTCTCATTGAAATAAAAATTTTAAAATACGAGTATCTTCTTTCCCACAGACTTCAGAGTATTTAGAATATCATGTAACTTTATTAATTGTCCAAATAACATGTTCTCGAATAAAAACTATTCTATCAGCTTAGTGGTCATTCACGAGTCAAAACGGGTGTTATCAGATTTTACTCCAAGTATCTAAAAACCACACTTTCAACTCTGAGATCATTTCCTCCCATACTAAAAAGCAACGATACAAATAAAGTACAACATAACATGAAAATAAAAGGGGGGGGACCCACCACCCAGAAATTGTTAGCGCCCCCAAAGTTAAACTAAAGAAAAAACAAAAGCAAAACCACTCACGGCAGATTGCAGAAAGAATTTATTTGCCTCCATACATTAAAAAAAATCTAAACAGTGCATTCTTCGACTATAAACTCAGTTCTCACTCAAGGAGTTGCAAACAAAGTTTAATCAGAACTTCAAATTGCTTTAAGTTTACATTTTGAAAGAAATTTTAAATTTGCTGAAAGAGCCTATCAAAACCCGGATCTAAACATTAGGGCATAAACTTTATGTAATTCCTCCGTCTACCATTCTGCCCCGCGACAGGCTGGCTCTTTCCAACCTCCAGCTGAAGAACGAACTAAAGCGGGTACAAACGATTTTGTGTTAACTACTGAAAGAAGCGTTAAAACTATGCAAGGTTGAAAAAAAAAACAAAAACAAAAACTATGTCCGTATCTTACACAGTTCCACTCCTTCAGGAGCGCGAATCCAAGGGCTCAGCTCTTCCCCAAGCTATAAAACGCATGGCGGTCCACCCCTCTCCCCGCAATGCCTTCTTCCAGGAAAACGTGCAACTAACGGTTTCCGCGGTGGCCGGGCCGGCGGGGCTCCGCGGGCTGTCCCCGCGCCCCGGAAAACAAAGGGGATTCCCAGCCATTGTCCTCCGCGGCGCTGAGCATCACCAGCACTAGCAAGGCAGTAGCTTGCGCAGTTATCTCCACAGCGGGCAATGTCACAACCCGACCAACAGCACAAACTACTACCTCAGCCAGGGCCCTGGTGTCGGGGCAGTGGGCACGGGGCAGCGAGGCAGCTCCGGCGCTCCGGTGTCCTTCCTCCGCGACGTCCGCCCGCCGCCCTTCTCTTCTTCCCTTCCCCGCCGCGCCGCGCCCGGAGACCCCGCCCAGCGCCGCGCGGCTCGGCCGCTCCCGGCGCGCCCCGAGGGCGACGGGGACGGAGGCGGCGCTGGGGAGGCGAGCCCCGGCGTTCTCTACGTAACCGGCCGCTCTGGGGAAGGCAGCGGACGGGTCCTGCGGAGAAAGCCGCCGCGAGGAGGGCTCGTCCCCGGGGCCACGTGAAGCAGGGACCGGGCGGCAAAAGCGCAGCGAGGCGCCAGCTGCATGCGGGCGGCGCTCCCGCCGTGTCCCTCCCCGCCCCGAGCCCGCGACGAGGGCTGGGCGGCGGCCGGCCTGGCTCCCAACCGCGCCGCGCTGCCGCAGCCGCCGCCCGGGCCGCTGTCCGCGCCAGCCAGACGCCAGGGCACATCCCGCCGGCAGCCTCCGGCTCCGGCGCCTCGAGGAAGCCGCCGAGGCGTAGCCCGGAAGTCCCCCGGCCCCCGTTCCCCAGCACTCCTCGGGGAACCCCGTCCGGCTGTGCAGGAGGCGAAAACAAACAAAAAGCCCGTCGAACTGGAACCGCGCTGGGCGGCGGCTCGGCGCGTGGACACACGACCCGTCTCGCGCTCGGCTGCTCCTATGCGTCCGGACGAACCATAGAGATCACTTAAGGAGGCTCGCGCGCGCGACTCCCCACCACGTGACCGCCCCGCAGGCCGCCCCCCGCGCCGCCATCTTACATCCGGGACAGAGGCGGCGTCCCCTTTCCCCGCCTGGGCAGAACTTGGACGTGCCGCTGGAAATCAGCCCCGAACGGGGGGCACCCCGCTCCACGTCACTGGAGTGGTGAGGCCCCGGGCCCTACCCGCGAATCGGTCCAAGGGGGCAGAGTGGAGCGCCTCGCTTCCCCCCGGGCTTTGCCAGCAAAGAAGATGGCGGCGCTCAGGCCGCTTAAGTGGACACGTTGTACTCGGGCCGGGTTGAAAGTTTCCGGCACCTCCTTCCTACCCGGCAGGGGCAGCCATATGCGCGCCGCGGTGCTACATTCCGCAGAAAACCGGCGGGAAAGCTGCTGCACAGCAACCTCTAATGCGCAGGCTCCTGGGACTTGTGGGTTTTGTTTTCTTTTTTATTTAAAGCCAAGTTTAGGACAAGGCCGACTGCCATGGAGCTTCATTCGCTCTTGACCCAGACAACTTATTTTTCCTTTGTTTTCCATTTAGAGATCTTGGTAGGAAGTTGAAGCATTTTGAAGAAAAAGTTAGTAGGGCATGCCAGATTAAAAATACAGGGAACCAGCAGTTAGTGTAATGGCTATGTCGCTGGACTCCCATGTAGTCGACTGCGGTTCACGTCCCAGACCCAGTGGCTTAAACTCACGCCGGGTGCGTGTGCGTGCGTGCCCAAGATCCCGAGAGGAGAATGGAGGAGAAGGGATTGCAGCGTGACCATCCCCCATGGGGGGTGATTTCTCGCTTTCTGTCTCTCTGTCTCTGTCTGTCTGTCTGGCGAGCGCACTCGCCCTATAGCAAAAACCTCTCAAAAAAAAAAAAAAAAATACAGGACTCCCAGTTAAACTGCAACTTTAGATAAATGAATATTATTTTATAGTATGTATGTCCAGAGTGCTAAAATAAATGGATAATTCCTTGACATTCAGCTGGGCATTCTTTGTTTACTAAATCTGGAAGTCCTTTTAGTCATCAGGCTCCTCAAAATCCGGTCAGCACATTAGGGAAGTAAGGACTGGAGGGAAATGAAAAGCATGTGTAGCGACAACTTGGGGCTGGTTTTGCTTCAAATTTGACCCTACGTAGAGGGTGGAGAGCCAAGTTCCTAAGCAATATTACATGTCCATGTACAATTCTTTTCTTTTAAAATACAACTTTTCGGGACCAGCAGTTAGCGTAATGGCTATGTCGCTGGACTCCCACGACCGCGGTTCGCGTCCCGGACCCGGTGGCTTAAAACTCAAGCCGGGCGCGTGTGCGCGCGTGCCCAAGATCCCGAGAGGAGATTGGAGGAGAAGGGATTGCGGCGTGGCCATACCCCCTGGGGGGTGATTTCTCACTTTCTGTCACTCTGTCTCTCTCCGTCTGTCTGGCGAGCATACGCACCCTATAGGGAAAACCTCTCTCAAAAAAAAAAAAAAAAAAAAAAAAAAAAAAAACTTTTCCCCCTTAAACTAGTACAATAGGATTTTGGATAATAGCTCCTCTCAGCCAGGAGTCTTATTGCAAGTTGCAATAAAAATTAGTAACATTTTTTTGTTTCTATTGTATATAATATGGATGATAGTACCCAATTTTTTGAAGTACAAGGTTTCACATTTCAAAAAAATCTGACATGTTTCATAACATTTGTATATGGGTATTCACAAACATAAAATATATTTCAATATGCTCACTAACTGACAGGTCTAAAAGCTATGCTAATTTTAAGCATTTTAAAGCAACTGCTGAAGGTACTTTGCCTGGGATATGCAGTCTGAACTACAATATTTCCAGTTAAGAATATTTACTTATTTCTGTTTGCACATTTGGAATTAAATGCTTTCCTTGACAAGGCATAAACTCAGCTATCAGTCACAAGGACGCTTACCAGAAAGCCTGTAGACATTTCATACCACCCTATCCTGGTAAGCAATGGATGGGCTGCCATGGCACGAAGTCCTTGTCCCCCACTCTTCATTCACAGCAGTGGATCATATTATTCCACACCACAGCAAATGTCATAATCGCATAGGTTTTGTAATGACCATTAAATAGTTGTTTGGTTCACAGTATACAGATTTTTAGAACAATAAAACTTCCCAACTAAATTGAGTCAAGTTAGTCACTAGTTTTATCACATTAATTCCTTTCCCTAATTAACCTGTTTTGATAGTGTTCAATATAGTCATTATCTGCAACGTGTGATTACTATCAACTCTCTGTTCTACTCCACATAATAGCCAAAAGCTAAACATTCTTTGCAACTCTGACAACCCTCAGTCAATCAATCCTTTATCAGAAAAATTGCAACAGCTTCCTATCTTTGCTATCCCTGGTCTGTGTTTCCTATACTTAATCTTGCTGATTAGTACAAGTTTATCTTCCTTAGTTTTACTTTTTTTTAAAGTTTAATATTTACTCCATGAGTGAAGAGTCAGAGGTAACAGCATCCCTGAAATGTCTCCACACGAAGATCCACTCCCAGCCTCAGCCAGCCACGGTTCACAGCTAAGTACAGCCCCACATAATTCCCATGAGGGTCTGCCTCACGGAGCATTACGCTTTGTCTTTACTCCATGGCTCAGCCCCATAATTCATTCCTAAAAATAATCACTCCAAAATCCTGCCATTTCAAATCTGAGCTATTCTGCTGGGCTTTCCAGGAATGTCATGAATGGGCATCAATCCCAACAGTGTTTCATACAACACGTCGAAATGTACTCTGTTTCCTTAAATGAATACGCCTTGCTCACATTGTCTCTGCCTGGAAGACCTTCCAGTATTATTTGGACTCATCCCAAATGTACCAAGCCATCATATTTTAAGTTCTGTCTCTACCATTGAGACCTTTTCCTTTCTTTATTGATATTTCTTCTGAATACTAACAGCAATATTAATCTGAATCACAAAAGAGTTGGTTAACATTCTCTTTTTTTTTTATTTTGCTATAGTGCATGTGCACTTGCGAGAGACAGAGAGAGGGAAAGTGAAAAATCACCCCCTGGGAGGATTGCCACCCATAATCCCTTCTCTTCCATTGTACCAATATTTTTTTTTTTAAGAGGTTTTTGCTATGGGCCAGAAAGACAGAGAGAGACAGAGACAGAGAGAGAGAGAGAGAGAGAGCGAGAAATTACTCCCCAGGGGGCAAGGCCACATCACAATCTCTTCTCCTTCATTCTCCTCTCGGGATCTTGGGCACGCATGCACACGCTCCCGGCGTGAGTTTAAGCCACTGGGGCCAGTACTCAAACCCCGGTCGACTACATGGGAGTCCAACGACATAGCCATTATGCCAACTGCTGGTCCCTATATTTGTGTTTTTCAAGCTGCCAGGTCTGGGCCTCAAACTGGTCACATGGGATCCAGCCTCATTAACTTCTGTACCACCTGCTGGCCCAAACATACCCTATTTTATAATCCCATATTAACCTGCATTTGTCTTTAACTATATGTTGCACATTTGTTAAAGGTCTTTATTTCTTGCAAAACTGTAAATTGTATAAGGACAGAAACTAACCCCAGGTCTTACACAGAATAGGAGCTAAAATAATGTTTATGAGGGGACCAGCAGCTAGCGTAATAGCTATGTCATTGGACTCCCATGTAGTCGACTGTGGTTCGAGTCCCAGACCCAGTGGCTTAAAATCACACCCGTCATGCGTACATGCCCAAGATCCTGTGAGGAGAATGAGGGAGAAAGGGATTGCTGCATGGCCATCCCCCATGGAGGGTGATTTCTCGCTTTCTGTCTCTCTGTCTCTCTCTGTCTGTCTGGCGAGCGCACACGCCCTATGGCAAAAACCTCTCCAAAAAAAAAAAAAAGTAATAATGAATAAAGTTAAAGAAAGTAACTCTTTAAAAAAAATCTTTAAAAAAGGTATTGCAAGTCTGACTACATTATATTTTCATTTTTTATATTAATAGTTTTAACAAAACTCTCAAAAGCATTCCTCCTTTGTTATATTTCATAATAGTTTCTCCAAGTTGACTATACATGTAATCCACCCCAAACACCTATTTGAATCACCACTTATAAAGTCTGTACGCAGTCAGTGATGTAGGCTGTCAAGAGTGTTTGGAACCTGATGGGGATGAGAAAGCAAACAAAGTAAATTACAGAAAAAAAATGAATCACTCATCACAGCTGAAGACAAATTAGCAAAGTGATTATGTTTTTAAGTTTTGAGGAAACTAGTACCACTGGTAAATAACTAAAACCTCAACTCATGCTCAGTGATTAACCGTAAAACAAATTAAGGATTTGTATAATCATAGTTATAACTATGCAGCTTCTGTGAAAAATCTATCCTAGAAGGGATTGCGGCGTGGCCATCCCCCCTGGGGGGTGACTTCTCGCTTTCTGTCTCTCTGTCTCTGTCTGTCTGTCTGTCTGGCGAGCGCACGCGCCCTATAGCAAAAATCTCTCAAAAAAAAAAAAAATCTATCCTAGACTACAAAGAAAACTTGAGTTTAAGGCCCAGAGACTTTTATGATTATAATATATAACTGATAGATCTCAACAACATAAAAATTGTAGGAAGAAAGTATAACAACAGTGGTATTACTTTCAAGAACTGTGTTGGGAGCTAAAAAAGAATCTTACAAAATTAGATAAATATATCCAGTCTGACATAAACACCATATGGTAACTGCGTTAAGAGACAGGAGTTGTATGTTATGTGTTAAAATGATGACACAGAGGTAGTAAAAGCTGGAAAGCAAACAAAATTTGCACAGTTGGGTCTTAAGCCTAATATTTAATTTTATTTTTCTAGATAAAAAGAGAAAGATTGCGGTATTTTAGCTGTGTAATTTTTCTGCCGTGTAGTAAAACTTTATAGAAGGAAGCGGTTGTTATTATATTGCAATGATTTTCCAAATAATGACATGGTATAACAGATCTTCCTTGGCTGGGCTATTTATTGAATTTGAGTTTAAGATGAAACTTAACGTAACTACATTCACAGCAGTGGAAAATTGTCTCAAAATTTAATAACTTTCTCTTTCTTAACTAAAGGACTGGAATTAATTCCACAGTCTGCTTACGAATGTTTCAGCTGCCCTGTGTCACCTGTCACGATAAGCACCAAGTACCTACTGAAAAGACTCAGAGATGAGAACTGTAAATTTCAAGTTTTCTACCGAAGAATACTGTTTTGTAACAAAAAAATAGAAATAGCTGAAATACATGAGTAATATGCTCCCTCGTATTCCTTAAAGCAGTCAGTGTAAATATTACCAATCAGTAAGTAACGTGTAGATAACATACACTTAAAATAGTTCAAAGCATCTGCCTTGAAAAACAAAGGACCTCCTCCAAGAGATGGAAAAAAAAAACACAAAAGGGGAACCAACAGATGGCATAATGGTTACATTGCTGGACTCTCATTGCAGTTGGCTGCAGTTTGAGTCCCAGTGCCACATGCTGGGAGCATGTGCATGCATGACCCAAATCCCAAGAGGAGACTAGAGGAGACTAGAGAAGGGACTACAGCGTGACCATCCCCCCTGGTGGGTGATTTCTTGCTTTCTCTCTCTCCACCTAACGCATGCACCCTATAGCAAAAACCTCTCTACACACATGTGCGTGCGTATACACACACACACACACACACACACACACACACGAGAGTCAGCAACAGGTGGTTAACATGCTGGATCCCACATCACATGGTCGATCTGTGGCTCAAATCCTGGACCTGGTGGCTTGAAAAACATTCCAGGCATGTGTGCCCATAATCCCAAGAGGAGACTGGAGGAGAGATGACTGCAGCATGGCTATCCCCCCTGGAGGTGATTTCTCACTTTTCCTCTCTGTCTTTCGCTGGTGAGCATACTCATTCTATGGCAAAAAAAAAAAAAAAAAAAAAAAAAAAAAAAAAAAAGTAAATAAATAAAAATTATTTAATTTTATTTGTTCATTCATTTAATTTGACCAGAAAAAGAGAGAGACAGACACAGAGAGTGGGAAAGCAAACCACCAGGTCCGGGACTCAAACTGTGGTCAGCCATGTGGGAGTGTCCAGCATCCTACCACCATGCTACCTGCAGGTCCCCTGGCAAAAAATCTATTAAAAACCCTAAACAAATAAAAAGTAACACACACAAACACAAAAACCTCATAAAAACAGACTTTAAACATTCCCCTTTGAGGAAAGTAGGATAATCTCTCTGTCCACATGAGATAAGATATGATTGTTCCAAATTTAACTGCTGAATTGACCATATTTATAGCAATCCCACTTTGTGAGCATCTTGGCTGTGGACTCTTGTGCATTCAGAAAGATAGTGGAAGCTAGTCATAAATTACTTTATATTTCAGCATGACAGGGAAACTTCACCTTTGCAAAAAGGCAACGGTGGCCAAAGCAAAAGGTACTTCCAGAATCTTATTTATTTAATAGAAAGGCAGTCAGCAGAGGCTCTCCCTCTAACAACTCTGCTTCATATGAGCAAGGAGTAGGTGAAGTAAGAGAAAGCTAAAAGAGAAGTAGTAGAGGATTAAAGAGTAATGAAAAAAGAAAAATTAGAAGTATAAGCAAGAGAGTTAGGAAAACATAAAACTAAAAAGAGAGAGAGAGAGAGAGAGAGAGAGAGAGAGAGAGAGAGAGAGAAAAGGGTGGGGAAGTGATGCCCAAGGAAAGGGTAGTAGTCAAAGGTCTCAGGACATATAGGTTAAACATGTCTAATCTAAAATCCAACAACTGCAGTGCTCCAAAATCTGAAACTTTTTGAGCATTGACATGATATCCTAAGTGGAAAATTCTATACCTGACTTCTTCTGATGGGTTGCAGTCAAAACAATGCAACAGGGGGCCAGCAAGTGGTGTAGTGGTTAAGGTGCTGGACTCTCACATTCTGGACCACAGTTCTAGTCCTGGACATGGCAGCTTGAAAATCATGCCAGACACATGTGCACGTATGTCCAAAAACCCAAGAGGGGACTAGAGAAGGGACTGTGGCTTGGCCGTCTCCACCCCCACCCCCACCCAGGGGGGAGGGGTGATTTCCTTCTCACTGTCTATCAGCAAATGCACATGCCCTATTACAAAAACCTTAAAAATAAAACATTGAAATACAAAAGTACTATATAAAAGTATCTCCAGGCTATGTGTATAAGGTATGTGAAGCATTAATGAACTTTGCATTTAGACTTGGGTCTGATTCCCAAGATGTATCATTGTCTATATGCAAATATTCCAAATCTGAAAAAAAAAAAATCTGAAAATATGAATACTTCTGGTCCCAAGCATTTTAGATAAGCAATACTCAAGCTGTAGTAATACACTTATGGAACAAGTAGAAAAAGTTACCCTAAGGATATCACTATGGGGGCTGGCAGGTGGCATGGTGGTTAAGGGCACTGGACTTTCACATGACTGACTGGGTTTTACGTCCTGGACCTGGTGGCTTGCTTTCTCACTTTCTCTCCTTCTCTCTCTCTCTTTCACACTTTATCCCTCTTTGGTCAAATTAAAATAAATCAATAAAGTTAAATAAAATAATATTTTTTTAAAAAAGAATATCTCTATAAAATCAGCTTCACATCATTTTTTTTTCTCTAGAGAATTAGTAGCTTACTGACTATCCTCTCATTTTAAAAATAAGGAAACAGGCTTTGAAAAGTTAACATACCTAGAGACATCTTCATGGCTCCTGAGAACTATTGATTTCAGGGGAATAAGTGAAATGAAGATTTTCCACTGATAATTCTGCCTCCAGCCCACAAACTCGAGTGGAGAGGCAAGGGAGCAGGCCTCAGAAGATATCTTCATGGCTCCTCAGAACTAGTGATTTCAGGGGAATAAGCAAAATGAAGATTTTCCATTGATAATTTGGCCCATAAACTCGAGTGGTAGGAAGAAAGCCTCCTGTCTCTGTCTCTACCTCTGTCTCTGTCCTCTCATTTTTTTGTAATTTTTCCTTTTAAAAAATTTTTAAGGTAAAGCATTTTCTCGGCTTTCAGCCCCTCCTCTCCCTTTATCTTGTTAATAATCCCTCTCCTCCTCCCAACCCAGGCAAGGGAGCAGGCCTCAGAAGACATCTTCATGGCTCCTGAGCATGCCACACAGTTTTCTAATTTTTGCTTATTTATTTATTTATTTATTTTTGGAGAGGTTTTTTCGCTATAGGGCGCATGCGCTCGCCAGACAGACAGAGAGAGACAGAAAGACAGAAAGCGAGAAATCACCCCCCAGGGGGGATGGTCATGCCGCAATCCCTTCTCCTCAATTCTCCTCTCAGGATCTTGGGCATCCACCACGAAAACTGAGAAAATTGCCCAAAAATTTGAGAATAATATATGAAAAATACTAGATACCATCAAACATCCAAACATCTGGATAACTGGCATCCCAGAAGGTAAAGAGACTCATAAAGGCATTGATAATATATTTGATGAAATCCTGCAAGAAAACTTTCCAAACCTAGAGAGGCACTCAAAGATCCAGTCCCAAGATATACAAAGGACCCCAAATAGAAACAACCCAAGAAGATCTTTTCCAAGACAAATTATAGCCAGACTGACCAAAACCACAGATAAAGACAAGATACTAAGACTGGCAAGAGAGAAACAGCAAGTTACTTACAAAGGATATCCCATTAGACTAACAGCAGACCTCTCATTGGAAACAATGAGAGCAAGGAAAGAATGGGAAAATATATTCAAAGTGTTAAGGGAAAAAAAATTTCAACTGAGGATACTGTACCCAGAGACAGTGTGGGAGGAGGGTGAGACATGGCAGAGGGTGAGAGATAGGGAATCAAGGATGGCAAAAATAACAAAATATACAGGAAACAAGAAATGGAAAATTATTTGTTGAAGATAACACATATGTTGATGTGCTTGATTGAGCCAATATACAGTGTATTCTGGATGGGAAATCTCATTTTGTTTGCTGTAATGATGTATAGTGAATGAATGTAAATAAATAAATTCAAATTTTAAAAAAAAGAAAAGTTAACATGCCCAAAGTTAAATAAAGCAATCTCAGCTTACCACTGCCTCACAATTAGTCAAGATTGATACGAGTATTCATATTCACAAAAGGACTCACCATATGCTCTTTCAAAGAGCCAACACCACTAATATATTCTAAATTATTGGCCTTACAGAAATTCACATTTATCTAACCCCTCTGAAATGGTTTGCAAATAAATCAAGATACAATGATATTATCTTTTTGTTCCAATCTATACAAACTTTTCATTCAAAATGAAAGTTCTACTGGGACCAGCAGTTAGCATAATGGTTATGTCACTGGATTCCCATGTAGTCGACCATGGTTCGTGTTCCAGATCCGGTGGCTTAAAACTCACGCCGGGAGCGTGTGTGTGCGTGCCCAAGATCCCCAGAGGAGAAGGGAGGAGAAGGGATTGCGGCATGGCCATCCCCCCTGGGGGGTGATTTCTCGCTTTCTGTCTCTCTATCTCTCTCTGTCTGTCTGGCAAGCGTACGCACCCTATGGCAAAAACCTCTCAAAAAAAAAAAAAAAAAAAGCACTACTCTACTCTCCAGATATACAGATTTTAATCTAAATGATTGTGAAGTATTAAAAACTATTTTTGTACCTTACATAAATTGGTAACACACCATATGGTTAAGAACTCTCATTCATTTCATGAATGGTTAATACATTTTTTAAAAATTCACTCTAATAATGCAGATACATACAAACCAGCAATACTAAATATAGTAAAATGTGGTACTTTACGTAAGATCACCAGATCTGCCAAAATGCCAAACCTAGTAAGCAGTAGTACAGGACACATATGAGGCTGCCGGCAGTCCTTTCCAGAGACCACTTTTACCTGTACTGGTGGCACTTATTTCTTAAAAGCCTGCAATCCACAATATTCTGGGTCAGGAATCGATCCATTCCAAGGGGTTTTAAACTTCCAGTTCATTTCTGGGGCATTCACAGGCAGGTTGATTTCTGAAAGAGTTCAGCCTTGGCTAGATAGACTTTACCCACAGCAGTATCTTGAGATTGGGTTGCCCATATGAATTATTCCACCTTTAGGGAGAATATACTAGTCATTACATAGTAACTACACTGCCTTTCATGTAATGACCTCGTTAATAGAGAATACACTTTTCAGTTGTTTTCAAATATTGTTCCATAATTTATGCTGATTCATCCTTAGTTTCTTAACTGACCCTTTGGCAGAATGGTTACCTGGGACCAGGGGACCAAATTGTGACAATGAACAAGTCACTCTGAAGGTTATACTGAGAAAGATAATTGACCTAGTTGTTATGGCTAGCTATAGAGTTAAGTGGATGTTATTCTATAGAACAAAGTACTCTAAATTGTCCATCTCTCCCTTCCTACATACAATTTAAGGAATATGGCAAGAGCTGAATCAACAACCATATAGGGAGAAAATGACCCAGATATGAGTTGTTAATCTAATAAAATAAAAAATGAAAGGAAGTAAAACACTTTTTCCTTAAGCCAGATTAAGGCCTTTTCCCCCTTCTGGCACCTAATAGACTCCTAATAAATAAATGGTACTTATAAATGTATATAGCAAAACCAACAAACTTAAAAATTAGCTATAATGAAATAATAAACAAGGCACTACAGTATTTTTCTTTTCTTGGCAGTGGCAGCATTATGGAAAAATAAAATAGTAATTTGTGGGGGCGGCAGGTGGTGTGGTGGTTAAAGGCGCTGGACTCCCACATGGTTGACTATGGTTCGAGTCCTGGACCTGGAGGCTTGCTTTCTCATGCCCTACCCCCTCCATTCTCTTGTTCTCTCTCTGGTCAAATTACAATAAATAAATAAAGTTACATAAAATTTAAAAAAAAAGTAGTTTGTGCAACCTAACAACTTGTTTCCTTTATAATTGACAAAATAGTCAGAAAGGATTTCATTAATCATTCCAATGTTGGTATATGCCTGTTGTCAAGCAATCTGTATAAGATAATGTCAGTGACAAAAAGTGATTATGTGAGGTTTAAAATTCATTGTATTTCTAACATATATCCCAAAGGACATCATTACTTCTGTGTGAAGGACTCTTTATAACTCTTGTGGTATAAAATGATCTTAGCTTTGAGGTTTTTTTTAATCCCCCAGTATAGTAATTTCACACAGCACAATTCCTCCAGTCACTGAAGAACCCAATTCATACTAAGATAAGAGCAATGTATTAACTGATCCCAAGTGGGGATCAGGATATTTTAGAAAATGTCTAAAGGAATACTGACTAAGGGAATGAACTATTAGTAGAGAATCTTAGAAGGAGACAGGAGATGCACTGGGAGAAAACCCTACCAAATTACAACACCAGGGGTAGACCTAAGACTGGCATAGGTTATCACATTGCATGACATTAACACATTCACATTTATATTTGGAACTATAGGGCATGGTCCTGGTATTGAAAGCTAATATTATACTAGCTCACACTATTCAGTTTATACAAATGTATGTTGCATACCTTTGATTCATATTTAACTTTCACTGAAGAATAATTATTCTGATTGCGCTTGATCTTATTTCTTTAAAAACAGACTTTTCGTATTTCATAAAAATTTATGGCAATATTTTTAAGGCACTGCTAAAATTATACACTACCTTTGTTTTCTATTTCAGTACTATGTCAATGATATGCAGAGTTTTCTAATCTTCAATTTAACATACCCAAATATAGAAAATAAAGTAGATACACAGCTTGGATGATTTTTTTTTTTTTTTGGAGAGGTTTTTGCTATAGGGCGCGTGCACTCGCCAGACAGACAGAGAGAGACATAGAGACAGAAAGCGAGAAATCACCCCCCAGGGGGGATGGCCACGCCGCAGTCCCTTCTCCTCCGTTCTCCTCTCGGGATCTTGGGCACACATGCACACATGCCCGGCGTGAGTTTAAACCACCGGGTCCAGGACGCGAACCACGGTCGACTACATGGAAGTCCAGCGACATAGCCATTACACTAACTGCTGGTCCCAAGGATGATTTTTTTTTTAAACTTTCTTTAAGAAAACGGCTAGAAGCAGAATCTATAAAATTTCCTATTTTGGCTTAATTTTAGGTGAAATCATAAAATAGAAATTTGTTAATTCATGTAAATAAAAAATTTCCTCAAAAAAAGACTTTA
Source organism: Tupaia tana (assembly GCA_026018925.1). Lineage (NCBI taxonomy): Eukaryota > Metazoa > Chordata > Mammalia > Scandentia > Tupaiidae > Tupaia > Tupaia tana. The sequence goes on along the minus strand of JAKSZU010000006.1, from coordinate 167,748,745 downwards.
CTATATGTTTAATAGTGTAAGTTAAATAATTAGACAATAATACTAGCCTCAAAATTATATCTCATTCCTTATTCAATTCTAGTATCTTCTTACAGTTTTTTTTTTTTTTTTTTTTGAGAGGTTTTTGCTATAGGGCGCGTGCGCTCGCCAGACAGAGAGAGACATAGAGACAGAAAGCGAGAAATCACCCCCCGGGGGAATGGTCATGCCGCAATCCCTTCTCCTCCATTCTCCTCTCGGGATCTTGGGCACGCACGCACATGCGCCCGGTGTGAGTTCTAAGCCACCGGGTCCGGGACGCGAACCGCAGTCGACTACGTGGGAGTCCAGCAACATAGCCATTACGCTAACTGCTGGTTCCCTCTTCTTACAGTTTTTTCCTAAACTTTTTTAAAGAATCATTTTATTTAACTTTCTTTCTTTCTTTCTTTATTTAAATTTGACCAGAGAGGGTCAGAACAAGAGCAAGAGACAGAGAAAACTGAGAAAGCAAGCCACCAGGTCTGATACTCAAACCGCCTTTGGCTATGTGGGAGTACAGCACCCTTAGCCACCATGCCACCTGCCAGCCCCATCTTCTTATAGTTTTATAATAATTCTGGAGAGGCTGAAAGTTAGAAATTCTCTTAAAATCACAGGCCTTACGGTACATTAAAGTAATACCAAGACCATTATGATTTCTTATGATAATTATTGTTTTAAACATTTTATGTGTTCACATAAGCAATTATGAAAATTTAACTCAGAAGAAAAATATTATAATACCATACTCCTTTAAATGAAAAATATAGTGAGCTGAGTCAAAGTCAGTGTTCTAAGCAACAATTAAGTTGACGTAATCAAGAGCATTCTTCTTCAGTAGCACATGAAAGTGAAACAAAAATCAGTATTTACTTCATAACAGCAAGTTTACTGCACTTTTAAATGCTTGACTATCTCCAAAAATACACTTCTCGTTGTTTTATAATACACACACATTCTATATTTGTGGGTTAGCATAGTCATTTTTCTTCTTGAGAAGACATTACAAAATGAAGCACTGAGATGAACAAATCCTCATAGGCAAAATTTTAGGAATTCTGAAATTATCTTGCCTGAATCATAATCCAAAGACAGTGACAAATGTTAGGGGGAAAATCAGTAGAAATATAAAATATGAAAAGTCTTTAAAATCCAGACAGCAAATATAAAAACTGACAGACTTAAGTGAAAGCTTAGAGAGATATTAAAAGAAATGAGGTATGATGGAGTCATAGTGCTACAATATATCTCAATGTATTAAATTTATAACCTATATTTCAAAGTTGCAAAATCAGCAAATCATAAACTATTTGTTGCTGTGTTCATGAGACCTTTCTGATGTTTAATGGTCACTAATTATACATATAGGCATGAAGCTATCTGCATGATTATATAGTAAACTTATCTGCTGCATAAGAAGGCAAATTATAAGTAAAAATGTAAGCAAACAATATTGTATTAATAATAAATAGAGCTTCAAGCATTTAACATTATCAATATTTTAAAAATTTAAATAATAAATGCAACTATTTTATACAGAACTGTACCATTTATTATACACACAAGTTCCCTTTGTTTACAAAGGCTGGTTATAGATAATATGGAATGTTACAGTACCATCTTGCATAAAATTTTAGTACAACTTTGTACTCGAAAAAGGGTGCAAAAACACCAGCCTAATAAATCTGACTGAATTGAAATATTTTCTCTTTCTTTTTAAAAAGTACATCATTAACACATACACCACAAACTGTACAGAAGCTCACTTTTAAATCACCAAGAGAGGATACGGTAGCAGGTATGCTGTAGAATTAACTATCCCTCCCCTCACTTGAAATTATGCAAGGCTTGTACTGCTACTCATTCAGGAGCCTCTGTTGATAAACTTGTCATAGGAATTACAATTCAAAGGAGGCCAACAACAGCTGCCAAGAGTTATTTGTAGTAAGAAATGTTCTTCTCACAGAAGACTCACTTAGGAGCAAACACTGTCTAGGTTATCTGCCTTCTTTCCAATATGTTGTAGCTGGTCAAGAGTCTCCATTTTGAACTTTGGATGCTGGTGGTTGCATGAAATCCTTAAAGGGAACCAGTGCCTCTTTAAGTGCAGAGCAGACTTCTGAGGATGAGCAGGTGATGCATTCTACTAAAGTTGGGTATAAGGCAATTACTTGTGCCCAGGTATTTCCATCAACTGTAATGCAAAAAGGACACAACCTCAAAAAAGGGCGGACTTAAATAGTAGCGACTATCTAATTAACATAAACACAATCCTGTAAGTAGCCCACGAAAATTCTGAAATATAGAGACTCTACTAATTTGTAACTTGTCTTTTTGAATCTTCTAAAGGTTTTCTGTTACATTTACTAAGGTACAGGGGGAAAATGCAGTCAATGTGCAGAGTCGTCCACACTAACGAATTGGATAAAGGACATTTTAAATGCTGTTTCAATTCATGAAGCCTTCAGAAGCTAACAAAGTAATTTAGAATTATCTGAACCTGAAGATTCGGAAGAAAAGCCAGGGCATACATGATGACCATGGTTCCAAACCCCAGTCCGGTCAGCCTGAAACATGCCAGGTACACATGCAAGTGCCCAATATTTGATGGGCTAGAGAAGGGGACTGCAGCAAGACCAGATCCTGTGGAGGGTGCTCATCTCTCTCTGTCTCTCTTTCTCTCTGTTCCTCTCATTCTCAAGTGTACATGCATGTGCTTTCTCATGAATTAAAAAAAAAATTACAAATAATCCAAACCTTTGTCATTTCAGTGATTGTCAGAGAATGTAGTGAACATTTCAAGAACGAATCAAGTTTTTATTCGATTGTTTGCCTAAAATACAAGTATCTTCGATGATATTTTCAGCAATGTCCTTGATAAAGATTTAAATTTCAAATCCTCTTTGTTCATCTTTAATTTACAACACTATATGTAGGTTCTACTGGGGAGGGACCATGTCTGCCTCCCTCACCACGTTTATGAACAACCGGCATAGATGAATGCTATTTGCTGAATGGGCAAAAGTGTAATACTTCAATACTTAGTAATCTCCTTACACTCCTAGATCATGTGTTACATTTCCATTTTCCTACATCCATTGTGCACAGTGTTGAGCACCTAACATGCAATAAAACCTCATAGACTTTACTTAGTATATTTAATACTCTATAGAGGGTATGTGTATATACCTATATATACATATATATTTAATACTCGTAGAACAAGTTGCAAATCTGGAAGACAATACAGTATAAAAGAGAATACTGCACTATGTAAGGATCTTGATTCTACTTTTCTTTCCAGTTTTCTGGATGTCAACTGACTAACACTTTTTCTGCAATAAGGCAGCACTGGAGTCCCTGATTAAGCCATTTAATTTCTTTTTTTTTTTTTTTTTTTTTTTTTTTGAGAGGATTTTTGCTATAGGGCGCGTGCGCTCGCCAGACAGACAGAGAGAGACATAGAGACAGAAAGCGAGAAATCACCCCCCAGGGGGATGGTCACGCCGCAATCCCTTCTCCTCCATTCTCCTCTTGGGATCTTGGGCACGCACGCACACGCGCCCGGCGTGAGTTGTAAGCCACCAGGTCCGAGACGCGAACCGCGGTCGACTACGTGGGAGTCCAGCGACATAGCCATTACGCTAACTGCTGGTTCCCAAGCCATTTAATTTCTTTAGCTCAATTTCTTCCACTATAAATTAAAGGAACAAGTTTCTCAAACTATTTTTTTTTTTGAGCGGTTTTTCGCTATAGGGTGCGTGCGCTTGCCAGATACACAGAGAGAGACATAGAGACAGAAAGTGAGAAATCACCCCCCAGAGGGGATGGTCACGCCGCAATCCCTTCTCCTCCATTCTCCTCTCGGGATCTTGGGCACGCACGCACACGTGCCCAGCATGAGTTTTAAGCCACAGGGTCCAGGACGCGAACCGCAGTTGACTACGTGGGAGTCCAGCGACACAGCCATTACGCTAACTGCTGGTTCCCTCTCAAACTATTAATAGTATTCCTCAACTTTTTTTTTTTAAAGTCATGAGAAAGCACATACATGTGCACATAGAGGGAGAGAGAGAAAGATAGGTACCAGGCAACAGAGTCTGGTCACACTGGGATCTCCTTTTCCCAGTCCTCCAACTTGTCAGGAACTTGGGCAAGCATATCTGATGTGCTTCAGATGGACTGGGGTGTCTGAACTCATGATTGGCCATGTGGATCCTGGCACTGCATTTCAATGCCACCAAGCCTGGGCCTCATTTTATTTCTTAGAAGAAAAAGTTCACTGGCAAGGAAGTTTGGCAGATGTTGCATATATCTCTTCCTTAGGGGATAATGATTTATGCATGTTTATTAAGGCCTTGTACAGAACAAATTTAACTTTACCTTACTCAGAGTTCCCAAAATTCATTTCATTATGGAACTGTTTTTCTATCCAATATCTACAGTTCACCTCTTAGTATATATCTTGGAAAATATTAAACTGTTCATTTACCCTCTTTTCCCAAACAGGAGCTTTTGCAGGAGTGGGAAGAAAGGAAAAGGGAATGTGGCTGATAGACATCGACGTGGGTGGGGAATGTTGGGCTAGAGTTGCTCTGCTTTATCTGTTTTCTATATTGGGAATCCACATCAGATTTCAGTTGTAAAAAGAATCGTTGCTTAGCAGGAAAACAAAAAAAGAAAAAAAAAACAAAAAACAACTAAAAGCTAACTTCCCCATCCTCCTGCCTGCAAGCCTTCCAGCCAGCCAAGATGAAAGGCATGCCTGGTGTGTTCAGGTCAATCCAGGATCTGAACCTGGGCCTCCTATATGGTTCCAGCATTAAGTGGCACCACTGTGGCTAGGCTGAATTAAAATAGTCCTTTAAAAGGGGTGGGCAGGGGACTAGTTGATGGCATAATGGTTACGATACTGGACTTCCACGTAGTTGACTGTGGTTCAAGCCCAGACGTGGCAGCTTAAACTCACCCTGGGCATGTGTTTTTGCATGCCCAAGATCCTAAGAAGAGAATGGAGGGAAAAGAGATTGTGGTGTGGTCAACCTCCCAGAGGGGTGATTACTCACTTTCTGACTCTGTCTCTCTCTGTCTTTCCAGCTAGTGCATATACCCTATAGCAAAAATCTCTCTGGCAACAGGTGGTGTGGTGGTTAAGGCACTGGACTCCCAGATGGCCAACCACGGTTGGAGTCCCGGACCTAGCAGCTTGCTTGCTCACTTACTCTTTCTCTCTCTCTCTCTGGTCAAATTTAAAAATAATAATAATGATAACAATAATAAATGGAATTAAGTAAATAATTTTTAAAATATTGCTTTAGAAACTCAACACAGGGGCCAGCAGGTGGCATAGTGCTTAAGGTGTTAGATTCCCACATGTCCAATCACAGTTCAAGTTCCACTGGCAACTTGAAAATCACACCAGGCTTGTATGCATATATGCCCTAAATCCCAGGATAATGGAGGAGAAGGGACTGCTGTGTGTCCATTCCTCCTAGGGGGTGATTTCATGATTTTTCACTTTGCCCCTCACTGTCTCTCTCTGAACTCTGATTAAACTATCAAAAAGAATGAAAAAGCCAAATTAGTGACATGAAAGAATCTCCAGGCTCGAGTCCCAGTCACTGGCAGCTTGAGAAACTGTGCACGGGTGTGTGTGGTGTAGACAGATCCTGATGGGACAGAGAAATGGAGGAGAAGAAATTGGGCATGTCTCACTGAGGGGTGTTTTCTCCCTGTCTTCATCTCTCTGCCTCTGTCTGGCAAGTGCATGTGCCCTCTGACAAATACAATAAACAAAAAACTTTTCTCTATATATCCTTTTGTATTTTTGAACCATGTGCGCATACATTACACTATATCCCTCTAAAACAAAAGATAAGTCCAACAAATGCCTCCTCTCCTACTAAAAAACCCTAAAACAAATAACAAAAGTTCTAAAAAGATACTGGGCATGATGGCTCTAAATCTTATAGCCAATCTGAATTAGGTTTGAACTGGCTATGAGCAATGTGACATGTTTTGGCTAGGAAGGCCAGGCATTCTTAAGTTATCTTTTTTTTTTTTTTTCTGTTCCTTAATGATGATAATCATACCTTTCTAATATGTCAATCTAATATGATAATAGCATCATCATCATTTATGGTTACACTTAAATTGTTACTTCATATTCCAAGAGGCATAGTTCAATCTCTAATATTTTTTAACATTTAGTTAGAGTTACAATTATTAGTCCATGACCTAATAACTTTTTTAAAAAAGTGACTGCATCCCAGAGATAATGGCCCAGGTGATAGGGTGACTCTGTGTAAAGCACAAGCCAAATGGGAAGCCCAGGATAGATCCCAGGTAGACCTGAACACACGGGGTGTGCCCACGATCTGGCTGTTTGGGAGACTGGAGGGAAGAATGCCATGTAGCAACACCCCGTCAGGGATACTTCTGTCTCTCATGACAGAAATAAACAAAACCAAGTTAATAAGATTTCCTTCCCTTTTCTCTCCTTATGTACATTCTAGTTAAATTTGTGACAGTTGCCTAAAGCTCATATAAAATAATGCAGGTATTATTCTATGCATTTAAATATACTGGTCATATTGAGTATATTTACAGCAGAAACATGAAAATAAGAGAATTTTGCTATGTCTTTTATTTCACCCCCTTTTCTCCTTCTCCTTCTCTTTTTTAAGATTGCTGTAATCCCTCCTGCTCTATTCTCCACTTGGGATTTTAAGAAAGCACAGACACACGCCCAGCATGTTTTTGAAGCCACCAGGTCCAGGACTCAAACTGCAGAGTTGGCCATGTGGGATCTAGCACCTTAACCACCAGGCCATCTGCTGGCATCTTAAGTATAATACCTTTTTTTTTTTTTTAGTCTTAGAGCATGTGTGCTCAACAGAGACAGACAGACACAGTGAGAGGGAAAGTGAGAAATCACCTCCTAGGGGGGATGGTACACCAATCCCTTCTCCTCCATTCTCCTCACAGGATCTTGGGCACACATGCCCAGCATGGTTTTCAAACCACTGGGTCTGGGACTTGAACCATGGTCAACTATGTGAGAGTCCAGTGACATAACTGCTACACCCTCTGCTGGTCCCCATATAATACATTTTCAAAAAGCAATTTTTTTGGGGGGGAGGTTTTTGCTATAGGGCATGTATGCTCGCCAGAGAGACAGAGAGACAGGTGAGAAATCACCCCCCAGGGGGATGGCCATGTCGCAATCCCTTCTCCTCCATTCTCCTCTCAGGATCTTGGGCACGCACACACACACGCCCGGCGTGAGTTTAAGCCACCGCGTCTGGGACTCAAATTGTGGTTGACTACATGGGAGTCCAGCGACATAGCCATTACGCCATCTGCTGGCTCCTCAAAAAGCAAATTTTATCCTGTGGTCTAAAAAGATGTTATTACTGGTTTCTAAGGAGTCAATAAGTGATTTACCTTTATGAAAAATCAACCAGAACATTAAAAAAAAAAAAAAAAAAACCCAAATCTGAACTATGATGGGATGAATTCAGGACAATGCTCAAGTCTTTTTCTTAGAAATCCAATCCCTCTTGTTGAGATGAATAAATGTAAGCATACTGCCTTTTAAGATTTAACATCATACTCACCCCTTCTAGGCCAAAGTACTAATGGGTGAATTTTGAAAATAGAAAAATATATATTTACTTTACCTATACAAATAATAATTTACTCATATGTACAATAGGTGACAAATATCCTGTGACTCATTTATTGATCATTTGCTGGGAATCCTTTTTTCTTGGATATTAAAAGTAATGCTGCTCGGAGTGTTACTCTGGTGCAAAATAAGGAGCTTCTGCCAGAATGAAAATCAACATTGCTCTCTTCTTTAACAGTCTTTTGGTCAGCTGAGCCATACAGTGTGGTTAGTGACACAATTGCTTACATTTGGGTGCCAGCTCTTTATCTGGTCCCGGACTATTAACGAACGCTTAAGATTAGTGGTTGGGGGACCGGCAGGTAGCGTGGTGGTTAAGGCAGCCGGACTCCCACACGGCTAGCAGTGATTCAAGTCCTAGACCTGGCAGCTTGCTTTTTCACTTTTCCCCCTCTCTCTCTGTCTCTCTCTGGTTAAGTTTAATAAAATTAAAAATAAAACAAAATAAAATAATGACAATGAATAAAATTAAATAAAAATCATTCTTGAAAAAAAAAGATTAGTGGTTGGTCCAACAAATCACAATTTAAGAAGCGACACTGTAGGGGATTCGAAATGAAACAATCCACGTTCAACAGTGCTCAAGAAGCATACGGTATAAGGGAAGGTGAGTCATGTGCGCTAATACTATAATGTAATCAGGCTGTTTCAGGACAAAGGTACACATAACAGCACTGTGAGTTCAATAGAAAGAGAAATCATTCACTTCAAGGGATTAAAAATAAAGCTTACCAGTGGGATGGATGGTATCTGAACTCAGTAGATACAGGCATGAGAATGAAATAGGCAAAAGGTTGGGCATGTTTGCGAAGACTGAGAATTTTGACTTTGTGACAGAGCAGGGTCAGTCAGTCTAGTGGGAATGAACACGAATAGGACGGAGTCAGAATGTAGTCCTGCAATTTAGCAGGTAGTGGAAAATGAAAAGTAGTTTTTGCTTTGTTTTGAGGGGGATGGGGAAATAAATGATCAAAGCTGTGTTTTGGAAATATCATTTCTGGCAATAATGTAGAGAATGGATTGGATGGGAATAAGTAATAAAAAGTAAAAACAAATTAAAAGAACTATAGATATAATTGAAAGTTATTTATATACTTTATATCTATAAACTAAATTGGTACAAATAATAGATGAAAGCCCTTGCCATATAGCCCCCAAAAGTCATTGATTTTCTACATTAAAAAGTACAAGAAATATGAATTGTCCATGCAACTCCCTGAACTTAGACAAACATTGTTAAAAAAAAAAGGGGGGGGGGGGAGAAGATAAACTAAACTGTTGCTTCACATAAAAAAGATAAAACATTACAAATTAACTTTATTTAATTGACATCTTAATGGACTTCATAGTTTACTGTCATGAGAACTAGAGAAAAAAAAGTCTAATGGCTCTTACATTCCTAAAATTAAGTTAACTTAATAATAATAAAAAGTACATCAGAAATAGAACATAAACCTTATGAATTCAGAATAACTAAGTTTCTAAGCACTTACCATTCTCAGGCTGAGTTTTCTTAAGTGAATCAATGAGAGTACTGACTGCTTTTAAAACAAATATGATTTCTGTTACTTGTTGCCTAAAAAAGAGATGGGGAATTATTTCCATCGAGATTTTAAAATACACCATGTGTGTGTTTTTTTATTAAGTCTGTATAAATAGATGTATTTTGGAAAAATACTGAACATGATATAATTCAAAGTTAATGTTAGTTTCACATTTTTATAAAAGGAAAACTCATTTTACTAATATGTACTTCTATGTGCAACTCATATTTATAGTTCTTTTTACAAGTTACCAATTAAGATAAGAATTACTCATGCAAATATAAATTTATTTGTAAGTTATTCTACACTATTTAAAATGAAAAAAATCCTTTTTTCTGTTTTTGGAGAGTTTTTTTGCTATAGGGAGCATGTGCTCGCCAGAAAGACAGAGAGAGAGAGACAGAAAGCGAGAAATCACCCCCCACAGAGGGGATGGCTGCCGCAGTCCCTTCTCCTCCATTTTCCTCTCGCGATCTTGGGCACGCACGCACATGTGCCTGGCGTGAGTTTAAGCCACCGGGTCTGGGACTCGAACCGCAGTCGACTACATAGGAGTCCAGCAACATAGCCTTTATGCTAACTGCTGGTCCCTAAAATAAAACTATTTTATATGCTCTTAAAACATCTCTACTAAAGGTTTTTTTGTTGTTTTTTTAAATAACTAATTAGTACTAAAAGATTTGACAAATGAAAACAAAGACTACTATTACCACCACATACCACTGCATGTTGTTAAAAGTATCTTCAAAATTGTGATACTTATTTATCTTTCTAATACAAGAAACATGCTTAAAATTTGTATCTTAAGTGATAATATTGAGACATTAACCATGAAGACTGGACTTGGAATAACAGATCAATAAGAGTAACTGGTTCTTTTTCTCTCAATAGAAATAAAGCTTTTTTGGGGAACAGCAGATGGCATAATTGCTATGTCACTGGACTCCCATGTAGTCGACCGTGGTTCGAGTCCCGGACCCAGTGGCTAAAACTCACACCGGGTGCGTGTGCATGCGTGCCAAGATCCCGAGAGGAGAATGGAGAAGGGATTGCAGCGTGGCTATCCCCACTTTGGGGGGGAGGGGATTTCTCATTTTCTGTCTCTGTCTCTCTCTTTTTGGCAAGAGCACATGCTCTATAGCAAAAACCTCTCAAAAAAAAAAAAAAAAAAGAAAAAAGAAAGCTCTTCTGCCCTTCTAGTATCCCCAACCCCACCCCATTCCTGCTATGAATCCATTAATATGTTATTCTATAGATCACACATTCTCATACTAAGATAGGGTACTATTTCAAGTCTTTCTTTATAAGCATAGTTTACCATGTTGCAATGTAGCTTTGTAGAAAACTATCTAATGATACTGTAACAAACATAAGATGATACAATATATGATAACTTCACAGGATTAATTTTAAGTAGAGCTCAATTTAAAGGCAGTAGTAAAAGTAAATACTTAGAATAGGGGTCTCGAACTCTGGGGCCACAGATCTGTGCCTGTCTTTGGCCCCTGCCCTACCCAACCCCTGCTGCGCAGCTGAGGTGGCAGGTGAGGAAGCTACATTTTGTCTGGGTTTGCAGCGGTTCTCCATCACCTGCATTGTGCCTTAGGCTCTGCCTCCTGTTGGCTCAGCAGGTACTGGATTCTCAAGGGAGTGTGACTGTTTGATTGTATCCTGCATTGTAGTAGTGGTGGTTGTGGGGCACACAGTACTTGGGTCATCCCGACTCCTCCCCACCAATCCCTGGAGGAATTGTCTTCCATGAGGCTAGTCCTTGGAAGGCTGGAGATCAGTGACTATTTTTTTAATAGTTTAATTTTATTTATCATTATTAATGCTTTTTTTGTTGTTTTTAATTTTCTACGGGGCACAGGCATTAGAGAAAGACACAGAGAGGCAGACAAAGAGAAAGTGAGAAAACAAGCCACCAGGTCCAGGACTAAAACCATGGTCAGCCACGTGGGAGTCTAGCACCCTCACCACTGCACTACCTGCTAGCCCTAAGACCACTGGTGCATAACATTAAAAAATGAAGAAAAACTTCTTTCTGGATTCAAACAGAACATTATAATCTAATAAGTAAAACTATTCCACTCAAAGCAACTTCATTACTGTATTTCTAAGTATATTTCAGAAATCAATTTTGATGTTTTCAATTGCCAAAGGGCATGTATGCTTGCCAGAGAGAGAGAGAAAGCATCCTTCCACAGGATGTGGTAATGCTACAGTCCTTTTCCCCCCATTCCTTTTTCCTGTTAGGATTCTGGACACATATGTGCACACACACAAACTTCAACTGTTTATCAAGATGCGAGGGCCAGGATTTGAAGCATTGTTCTCCAGGTTGATCTGGCTCCCTTAACACCTGAGCTATGGGGCTGGCCCTTGATGGATTTTCAGTCAGGGTTATACCAAATTACTAACACCTGTCTTTGGAATGTTTATATATACATATAAATTTGAACAATAGGGAGTTATAACTCATGTACTAGAAATTTAAATACGCTGGATCCTAAAAGAAGAAATACAAATGGCTAATAAGTACCAGTAATGTTTTTAATGTAGACTATTATACATAACTCTATGACTGCTTTATGATTACTTTCTATTAATAAAATTAGAGAAAGATAAATAGTAAACTGGCAAATAATTTAAAAACCTGGAAATGACTACAAAACCAAGTAGGATATTCCTAGAATATGACTCATCTACTATTTTCAGTCTACATCATGTGCTTACATAGATCTCCAAGTCCTCATTCAAAAATCATTAGGAGAAGATGTATTTTAGAATTCAAACTTTTTTTCCAGATTTAAAAAGTAACCTAAGACTAGCTGGTGGTGTGGTTGAGGCAGCTGGACCTCATGGTCCACTATACAATGTGAGTTTCAGAGCCAGCGTCTTGAAAAACATGCCAGGCACGCGTGTGTGCATGCCCAAAATTCCAAACGGAAGAAGAAACAGAGAAGGGATTGTAGTGTGACCATATCCCATGGGGTTCACCTCCCCCTGTCTGCCTCCGATAAGTGTATGTGCCCTGTAACAAATTAATATCAATCAACCAATCAATCAATCCATCAATCAAAGGTAATCTGGTCCCTATAACATACATTCTTTAATTTCAATTAGGGATCTGATGAAGCTCCCCGTAATAAGACACATTAATATAGTACTCTGTGTGGGATAAATAAAGAGATCACTTATGAAAACTTCCTTTGTAGACCTTATTGTCAGCCCATATCCTTCCTTAGTAAAATGAGATACATACCTTGGAAGGGGGCATTTACCACTGAGCCTTTCGTCCTCTATATAGCGATGCAGGACATCTTGAGACCTTTTTAAAAGCACTGAGAGGGCCATTCTCGAGATGTAGCCTTCCTGAGGTGTGGTGACTTTATTACTGAAGGAAAACTGGAGCAGTGTTTCAAAACACATCTTAGAAAATTCCTCTCTCAAACGAATGTCAATCTCTGCTTCTGTAAAATTAACAAATTTTGATAGTTAAAGGTTAAATCAATTCACTTCGATGATAAGAATATGACTCAAAGCAAACTAAGAATAAAAGGAGAATCCTCAATCTGATGCAGAGCATCTATGGACAACCTATATCTAATAGCGTGTACAACTTCCCCACTCATGAGCTCTAAAACAAGATAAGACAAGACCACCTACATTCAGCATTTCTATTTAACATTTTTCTTGTCTTGGCCTTTCTATAGCCTTCTATAGCACTATAAGATATTTCGCAATATTTTGAGAATTTTCCACATGGTCAAACTTGAAATAAGCTTTCTTTTTCCTCTTTCCAGGCAACCTTTTCTGGAAAGGTTGACCTCTGTTCCAGTCTGGACTGACCGCTTTCTAGACATGCTGTGCAACTATGTCCTAGAACTGGCCTTTACATCACCCTGGGAATTGTTTTCATTCTCTCTTGTGATACATCGACCCACTTCCTAATCTCATGCCTTTTCTTTTGTCCTTTGTTTTCATGGAATGTATTTGAAAGTAGTTTCCTAAGATAGAATGAATGGGATGTCAAAATGATGAGACCTTGTACTTCTGGAAATGTCATTTTAATGTGGCAATCAAAGTGCGGTTCCCAGCAACAGCAGCGCGACCAAGGAACACAAAGTGAGTTCTCGTGCCCATCCCCCTCACTGAATCACGATCCCTGCAGGTACACCTGAGCATCGCTTGCCCTTAGTTGATGAGCTGATGTATGAGGAAATGAGAGATATGCTGCTCTACATTTATATGTGGCCTGCAGTGTGCCTGGGGATGAAACTTTATGGCAAAACTCCTTTCAGGGCCAGCCCCCACTGCTGCGGATAGGGCCTGCGCAGAGAGTACATCGTACATTGGCTACTGCACTTCAAGTCCTCACCATGCAGCTTAGAAAACATGCCCAGCATATGAGGGTGTGGGTATGTGTATGTGCCCAAGGTCCCTACGGGAAGGCGAAACGGAGGAAGGGGACTGTGCTGCGACCATGGCTCCATTGGGAGGCACGTGTGAGTGCTCTCTAGCTCTGGTGAACACCTGCATCCTCTGGCAATTAAAAAAAAAAATCCTTTGTATTTACAACTCTAAAGCCATGACTTGAAAATCCTTCAGCAACCCCATTGCTACTGAGAATCCCAGTGTCACTCTAATTTTTTGCCTTGAGCTTTTATTTTTTTCTTTCTGAAATCTTTCAGGATCTTCTGCTTACCCAGGTTTTTTTTTTTTTTATGATTTTCTTAATTTTTTAAATCTTACCAATATTGTCCCTTAAGAAGGACTAACACACAAACAGGCAGACTAAGTGAAGAAATACTTTCGTAAGAGTTAAGAAGCCACTAAGATGCTGCTAGGTATTATCTTCAGGGATACTTTTTACCTTTATTCTGGGATTTCAGGGAATATTCGGTCCCCACAGCTACCACAAATGCAGCAAATCCCCACCTGAACCATTTTAATAATGCGCCAATGAAGGAAACACTGTTTATAAAGCCACCCATGTATCTCCAAGCTCCATTCCAGCCCCATGGATCTCTCGGACCTCATGCAGCCAGCTTCTCCTGGACAATTTCTAATGGCGTTCCTTCTATCTTTCACTGTTATAACCTGGAAGTTCCACTTTACCATGACCATGACTGTGACCATGTTCACGTCCATGGGCCATGACTGAAATTTACAAGCTTGCAAGGCAGATGTTACAGTTCTTTTTATTTTACACATTTTGGGGTTTGGGGGTTGTTCTGCCCTCCCAGACCATATCCAGGTATTTTGATATGTCATGTGTCCCGACCTGGTTCGGGCGCCACGTCCGACCTGGGGGGACAGTCGAACAGGTTTCCTGAGGGAAGGAGTGAGAGCCGGAACAAGCGGCACAGTGTCACAGCACAGAGACGACACAGTGTCGTTTGTTTATTGTGGGCAGCACGGTACAGCACAGAGACGACGCAGTGTTACAACTCTTTAGGGTCGCGTCGTCTGTTGTGAGCAGAATGGAGACAACGCGGTGTCACAGCTCTTCAGGGTCGTCTGGAGACGATGTAGTATTACAACTCTTCAGGGTCCTCTGGAGACTGTGCGGTGTTTCAGTTCTTCAGGCTCTCCAGGGTCGTCTTCGTTGTCTTCCTGGTCGTCTGGCTATTGTGGGCCAGGCATGGTGGTTATATACACGCTGGTGGGCCGTGATTGGTTGAATGAAGGATTGTAAAAGGTGGGTTATGATTGGTTGTAAATGGTGGGCAGTGATTTGTTGTAAACAGTGGGTTATGATTGGTTGCTTTTGGACCAATCATGAGGTGCCAGATATGCAAATCTGAGGGATTCTAGTGGCCAATCAGTGCAAGGTTTCGAAGGGCAGGTTTTATGAAGAGAACCAATCATGGCAATTGTTTGCTCTCTGAGAAACCTCGGCAGACTCACTGGTGCGCAGCCTCCCACAGTCATGATGATGTGCCTTCAGTCTGGGTCTTCTTCCCTCACTGTTTTAGGTACTGAGTGACCAGTTTTTATCTGGGAGTTTACGTTCTCAGTTCTCTGGTTTATCTTTGATAATTTCCTCTCTTAGATTTTCTTTGCACTCTGTTTCTGGAAGACTGATGATCAGACATTAGAGAACCTAGATGCACTTGATTTCTTTTCTCCTTACATCATCCACCTCTTTATTTTTCCTCTCCTTTTCTGATATTTCCTTAATCATTTTTTCCAACTTTTTATTGAACTTGTTATGTTAGCACTTTTAGTTTCTGCAACTTCCTTTTTGTTCTCATTTTCCCCTTTTTCATATAATTTTTTTTCCTTATTTCATGGGTCTAAATTCTTTTATATCTTTGATCACCCTAATTATTATTGTGGTGTTATGTTTCCCATGGCTCTGCATTTTATCTATTCATCCCCAGTTTCTTTTACTCCCTTTTTTGTTTTATTTATTTATTTTTGGGTTTTGTTTTGGTCTTTCTCTTTCATGTAGAAAATTTCCTGAAGTTTTTGTGAACTTTGGTTGATAGAACACAGTTAAGAGCAAAGACCAAAGTGGTAACAGGAACCTCTGTATTTACAGGCTGGCCTTATTTAGCAGAAGAAGAGTTTGCACGTATATGTTTAAAGAAAACTCCAAGGTAAGGCTGAGAAGGTATTTGTGTCTTATGACAAAATCTTTTTCAAACGACAAGAATCTTTCTTGTACTATACATTTAATATATAAATAGAAATAATTACTATCAGAAAACTAGTAAACAAGTATACCTGGTAACTTGAGAGCACTTATTTAGCTTAGGATACTTATACCTAATTGTAAATATTGTTCTAAATGTGTATTTTATTAAAAGTTATCTGGAAATCTTTTATATACTCTTACCAATAAAAAGTCGACTTCATTAAGATAAGTGGACTTAAAAAATTTTTTTTCTGAGATTATTTGTTAAAGCTGAACTTTATCAGGCCTGTTTAAAAAACTGTCTAGGCTAAGAAAAAAAACTAGTTTGTGAAGGAAGCAGTATGAGAGACATCTAGTGGTTAGATTGTGTACATAAATGCTCTTCAAAGTACTAAGAACTAAATTCGTGCTACTAAGTTAGCTAACCAGAAAATTTACCCCAGTAAATTCTGAGAACTAAGGATATTCATGGCACAGATTTACAATTTTTTTTTCTTTTTTTTTTTTTTTTTTGAGAGGTTTTCGCTATAGGGCGCGTGCACTCGCCAGACAGACAGAGAGAGACACAGAGACAGAAAGTGATAAATCATCCCCCAAGGGGGATAGTCACGCCACAATCCCTTCTCCTCCATTCTCCTCTCGGGATCTTGGGCACGCACGCACACGCGCCCGGCGTGAGTTTTAAGCCACCGGGTCCGGGACACGAAACGCGGTCGACTACGTGGGAGTCCAGCGACATAGCCATTACGCTAACTGCTGGTTCCCAGATTTACAATTTTTTTAAAGAATTATTTATTTTATTTTATTCATTAATTTATTTTAATTTGAGCAGAAAGAGTGTGAGACAGAGAGAGAGAGAGGAGAGAAAGAGGAGAGAGAGAGAGCAAGCCACCAGGTCTGGGACTCAAACCACGGTCGGCCATGTGAGAGTGTCTAGCACTTTAACCACCACAGCATCTGCTGGTCCCCCAGATTTACAATTTTTTAATCATCTCACAGAAAAATTACCCTACGGTGCCATCATTACATTTAAGATTTGAGCATAGGTTTAGAAAAAGAAAAATAATGGCAAAAAGCAACTTTCAAATCAGCTGTCAATCAAGTCAGCATGATATAGTGAAAAGAAACTTGTAGTTCTTTTAAAGTATGAACCTGGCCTCCAGCCTTAAGATTATGGAACGGGACCAGCAGTTAGCATAAAGGCTATGTTGCTGGACTCCCATGTAGATGACCGCAGTTCGAGTCCTGGATCTGGTGGCTTAAACTCACGCTGAGCACGTGTGCGTGTGTGCCCAAGATCCCGAGAGGAGAATGGAGGAGAAGGGATTGCGGCATGACCATCCCCCCTGGGGGGTGATTTCTCACTTTCTGTCTCTCTTTCTGGCAAGCGCACGTGCCCTATAGCAAAAAACCCTCTTTAAAAAAAAAGAGAGAGAAAAGAAAAGATTATGGGACAAAATGTCAACCTTTCCTTTTTTTTTAAAGAATTATTTATTTTATTTTATTTTGTTATTTTAAAATTTGCTATAGGGCACGTGTGCTCACCAGACAGAAAGAAAGGGAGAAAGTAGGTCTGATGCTAATCACAGCTGGCCACGTGGGAGTCCAGCTCCTCAATCACCTGCTGGCCAAAAATTTCAACCTTTCTACATTCATTTCCCTTTTTATAATATGGCAGCACCTCTTCTCATAGCAATGTTGTGAGGAATGAAACTACATTCTGGCAAAATGTCTTGTACCTCACAGGCATTCACAAAATATTAGTCTCTTAACAAATGTTAAGGTATCTTTTTTTAATGGTAACTTACATCACCCTGCAATCACCTCAGTGGATCCCACAAGTGCTTTTGCATTTTAATTCATCACTCTGGACAAACATGACAATGTCCATACGTAGTCACATTTCCCCCTCATAGTATAGTCTTAAAAATTACCTTATCATTCTCCAGTTTATATTTGTCACAGTCATAGGGTTAAATGTTTTTACTGTCAACTTCTTTTTTTTTTTTTTTGAGAGGTTTTTCGCTATAGGGTGCGTGCGCTCGCCAGACAGACAGACAGAAAGAGACATAGAGACAGAAAGCGAGAAATCACCCCCCAGGGGGGATGGTCACACCGCAATCCCTTCTCCTCCATTCTCCTCTCGGGATCTTGGGCACGCACGCACACGCACCCGGCGTGAGTTTTAAGCCACCGGGTCCGGGACGCAATCCGCGGTCGACTACGTGGGAGTCCAGCGACATAGCCATTACGCTAACTGCTGGTTCCCTCAACTTCTTTAAAAATATGTCAATACTCTCTAATATCCACCTCCCAGGAAAAAAAAAAAAAAACATTAATATAACATACCTGTAAATGAAGACGACTGAGAATGTATTGAGCCCTTGTTAAGCATAGTCATTATCTGACCAACAAATTCCTTAGGAATAAAATTGGCATAAGGTAGTATCTCAGTGCTGATAAGCTGAACTACCTGAAACAAAAGGAATAAACTAAAATGCATTTTTTTCTTGAAAGAGACTGACCAAAATTTTATTTTACGGCGGGCGGGGGGAGCAATCAGTTAAAACAAAAAACAAAAAAACTCTTCTTGATAGAAATAAATCAACTTTTTAATGTTAATGTATGGGATGCCTAATAGTCTGTTTTCCTCATTTGTCTTAGTAAATTTATTACAAAATACTCAATACTACATCTGTGTACTATTTGACAAATGTCTATCTTCAGCATAATTGCAAATAGTACTCTAGAGAAGAAAACAGCATATGAAGCTTGCCCAAGTTAGACTGAAACATCCAAAACAGGATTAACAATAAGATTTAAGGGACCAACGGACGGGGTAACGGTTATGTCGCTGAACCAGTTTGCTGGGACTCACACCCGACTCACACCGGGCCTGTGTGTGTGCATGTGTGCACGCCCAAGATCCCAAGAGGAGAGTGAAGGAGAAGGGACCATGGAGCAGACATTCCCCCTGAGGAATGAATTCTTACTTACTGTCTCTCTGTCTTTCAGGCAAGCACACATATCCTATAGCAAAAATCTCTCTTAAATTGAGAAAAAAGAAGATTTAAATCACTTTTTTTTTTTACACCTAAAAGTTATAAGCTGTAAGAGAAGTTAAAATTATACTTATTTTTGTCAAATATATTATTTTGCCTTCTAAAGAAAAGTTTATAAGAGTTTTAATACAGAATGATATAAAAGGCAATATTTTGTTCTATATGACAATATCTATGTTTTTAAATATTTACTTTAATTATTTAATTAAGATATCCCAAACCCCACATAAAGAAGAATAAAACCCCAAACCACATTACCACCAAAAATCCATAACCAAAAAACCTGCTTCCTCAAATTCCATTTAAATCAAAACAGGGCCAGCCCTTTATCTCAGTGGTTAAGGAAGCTGGATCCCACATGGCTGACTGTGGTCTTAGTCCTTGCCCTATTGGCTCAAAAAACATGCCGGGTACATGTGTGTACACATTCCAAATCTCAAGGAGATGGAGAAATGGAGGAGAAGGAAATGTGGTCATGACCATTCCCTATTGGGGTGTGCTTTGCCATTAATTCCTGTCTCTTTGACAAGTGCACACACCCTCTGGCAATTAAAAAAAAAAGTTCAAAAAAAATTTTTTAAAAATAGTTATTTGTGGCCCAGCCCCATACATAGTGATTAAGGAAGTCAGATCTCCCATGGCTGTACATGGTTCAAATCCTCGCCCCGGTGGCTTAGGAAATACACTGTGTGTGTGTGCGCGTGTGTATGTGTGTGTGTATATGTGTGTGTGTGTGCCCAAAAGCTTGATAGGAAGGAGCAATGGAAGCGAAGGGACTACAGCAGACCATGCCCCACTGGTGGGAACTTTATCCCTCTTCCACTTTCTCTTTTACTCATGAGCACACCCAACTCTGACAAAACAAAACAGTATTTGGTTTAAGAGTTCCACAGGCTGTATGTATAGCTAGGAAAAACGGAAACATTTGGGCAACTTGTTGATTAGTTTGAGCCACAAAATGTTTGCTAAGCTGCAAAGGTTTGAGCCACAAAATGTTTGCTAAGCTGCAAAGGAAGCTCCCAAGTAAATCTAAATACATATTCACTGACTGATTTATTTTACAGAACCAATCCCCCCCTTTTTTTGAGAGAAATTTTTGCTACAGGGTACGTGTGATCGCTGCACCCTGTAGCAAAAGATGACACAAAGAGACAGAAAGTGAGAAATAACCCCCCAGGGGCATGGCCACGCTGCAGTCACTTCTATTTTATTCTCCTTTTGGGGACCGGTGTGAGTTTTTTTTTTTTTTTTTTTTTTTTGAGAGGCTTTCGCTGTAGGGCGCGTGCGCTCGCCAGAGAGAGACATAGAGACAGAAAGCGAGAAATCATCCCCCAGAGGGGATGGTCACGCTGCAATCCCTTCTCCTCCATTCTCCTCTCGGGATCTTGGGCACGCACGCACACGCGCCCGGCGTGAGTTTTAAGCCACCGGGTCCAGGACGCGAACCGTGGTCGACTACGTGGGAGTCCAGCGACATAGCCATTACGCTAACTGCTGGTCCCAACCGGTGTGAGTTTTAAGTTGCCAGGTCTGGGACTTGAACCGTGGTTGACTATGCGGGAGTCTAGTGATGTAACCATTATGCCATTTGCTGGTCCCTGAATCAATTTATTTTAAAACTTATTAAACATGAAAACAAGTATCTAGATAATCTATTACTTTATTATTTATCAATTTTATGGTCTCAACATTTCTACTATTTGATTTTCAAAAATTGGTCACAGGAAAACATTTAAAATAGCTTCCTCACCTCGACATCAATACTTTCATTTCTTTGGAACTCTTGAATAGAGAGATTATCTGGAGGTATGCTGAAAAATAAAATCAATTTGTTTTTAAAGATAAAATATTTTCTGAAAATACAAACAAAAAGTTAATGAATAGTATTTGAATGACAAAAGAATTTTCCCATCTAGCCTGGGATATTATCATTTATTTAAAAGAATAATATTTTTAAATAAAGTCATTGGTATGAATGATTTAGCTAATTACAAAGATGGAATTCCGACTATGAAAACACTTGGTCCAGTCTTGATGTAAATAAAATGGACAATGAAACGTAAAGATGTATCACCTGCAGCTACAGAAACAATTGTCATTGTGATAGTAACTTAGTGCACTTATGTAGACAGTGATTTAAGGGAAGCTTGGTCAAGTAACTGAATTAGTCACTCCGAGACAGCTTGTTAATCATTCATTGTGGCACATATAATGTACTAAAGATCTTTACAATATAGAAAGAAAATATCTGTAAAGAAGAGTGATTCAGATTTTTTTTAAGCAGAAAATTGGTCTACCACGGACAGAGGAAATCAATAGTTCTGAAAGAAATAAGGCAGATTCTAGACTCTGTGGCTTATAATAAGAAAGACTAGTAAGATCATTTAAACTTATAAAACAGTGAAATATTATCTTAAAATAGCTGAAAAAATAAACGTTTAACTAGGATAGTTAATTAATTAATTAATTAATTATTTTGCCATCAGGCACATATGCTCATTGGAGAGAAATAGAAGTCAGAAGAGGAAAAGTGAGAAATCATCCCACGGGGGGACGGCCACTCCAGTCTCTTCTCCTCCACTATCCTCTTGAGATTTTGGGCATGCACACACATGTGCCTGGTGTGATTTTTCAAGCTGCCAGGTCTGGGACTCAAATCACAGTCAGCTAGTAGGAGTCAGCACCTTGACTAACACACCACCCGCTTGCCCCGAGAATAGAAAAGGAATAATTATTACAATAACAATGACAGCTGGGCCGGTCCTGTAATGCAGTGAAGCCCTATACACAGAAAGTCATATCCCACAGAGCCAAACTACGAACTTCAAATACCTGGCCCTGTGGCTTGTAAAACACATTGTCCATTGGTGTGCATGCATGCATGTGTATGCATGTGCCCAGAATCCCGACAGGATGAAAAAATAGAGGAAGGATGACTGTGGTATCACCACACTCCATGGACAATTTCTCTCTCTCCTTCTCTGTGGTGAACACACACCCTCTGACAACATTGAAACAACAACAATAATGACAGCTATAATTAGAGAGCCAGCCATTGCTTCAGAATCACTGGAGTTACCAGGCACCACTGTGGCTAGCCCTAATGTGCTACTTTTTGAAAGAATGTTTTCATTTTAAAGATAAATAAACTAACCTTTTGGTAAAGAGAAAGTCTTCAAAAGTGTTGGCTAGTTCTGGCCACATACTGTCAAATTTTCCAGAAGAGGCATGCTGCCGGGCGACAGGTAGCCCAATGGAAAGAACTTTGAGGAGAGAAGATACTGCTAGTTTCCATGTGCTTTCAGAAGGGCAGGAATATTTCAAACTGAGAGGAACCCTAAGGGTCTGAAAAGAAGATAGCTTACGATTAATATTAATTAAAATACACACAACCTTAGTTACTTAAAGGAAAACTACACAGAGAAAAAATATAATAGCACAGATATTTTCATTTAATTTCTAGAAAGACCAATTTTCAAACATGGTCTTCAAATCACACTGCCTAGAAGATATACTCTTAAATCTTGTCTCCATCTTATAAACAATGACTCTGAAAAACTAATAGTTTTTTTTCAAACATTTATTTTAACATCTATTTATTTGTTGTGATTTTTGAGGCCACCACACCCAGGACTTGAACCATGGTCAGCCATCTGGAAGCCTAGCACGTGAACCATCATGCTGCCTCCCAGCTCCATAAGTAATAGTTTTTTTTTTGAACACCAACTTTTTATCCTAAGAAACAGGGATATTATCTGAAAAGGTAAAAGTAAGAGTAAGAAATTTGCAATTTTACAGCTTTTCTCAATTTGATGTTATGGAATTGGAAAATTCTGCCATAGTTTTCCTAGCAAAAGTAATTTGGTTGATGTGGATTTCCCATCCAGAAAAGGTCAGTACTATTTATATTTTCCTAAAAATGATTAGGGGACAGGAAACATAACTTTAAATAGCATAACTTTGAAATCTTATATTTTATCTCTAAAATTACTTGAATTTTACATGAATACATTAATGTACTTAAGCTCCTTTTACAAATGTTCCATCAAAATTGATAGTTTAAGAAGATAATTTATCTTTGACCTTTGACAGTACAGAAGCCGAGCACCTGAGCGATGTACAGACTAAGATGTTGAGACTTCATCTTTTTTTTTTTTTCTTTACCTTTAGGGTGTATGTGCCTGCCAGAGACAGACAGAAAAGGAAAGAGAAAGTGAGAAATCATCCCCCACCCCAGGAAACATGGCCACACCTCAATTCTTTCTCCTCCATTTATTTTCTCTTGGGATTTTGGGCATGCATGCCTACACACCTGGCATGATCATCAAGCCACTGAGTCTGGGACTTGAACCATAAAGTCAGTCATGTGCCTTAACCTCCATGTCACCTGGTGGCAGGAGATGTATCTTTTTAGTTACTGTTTTTGTTTTGCTTTGTTAATTTGTCAGAGGGTGCATGTGCTCACCAGAGAGAGACGGGGAGGGGGGAGAGAGAGAGAGGGAGGGAAGGGGGGTGAGAAAGCATCCCCTGTGGAGGACGGTCATGCTGCAATCTCCTCTCCTCCATCTCTCCCTCCTTTCAAGACCCTGGGTGCACAAGCACATGCATCTGGCATGTTCCTCAAGTCACCCCAGCAACCATGCTACTAGCTAGCCTAATTGATCCATTTTTGAGACAAGTGGCTTTTGTTCATTAAAATAACTAATTTGAGATCGTCCCTGTACTGCAGTAGTTAAGGGAGTTAGATCTTACATGGCCAATATTGGTTTTGAGCCCTGAAAGTGTGAAAAATACCCTGCTAACGCATGTCTAAATTTCCAATAAAGATGGAGAAATGGAGAAGAAAGAACTGCAGAATAATCACACCCTATTTGGGGGTGATTTCACCCTACCTTTCTCTGTCTCTTTTTGGCAAGCTCATGTACACTGTGGCAATTTTTACATTTTTTTAGAGGTTTCTGCCTTAGGGCATGTACACTCCCTAGAGAGAGAGAGACAGATACAGTGCAAGGGAAGTGAGAAATCAACCTGCGGTTGGGGGGATGGCCACACTGCAACCCTTTTCCTCCATTCTCCTCCTGGGACCTTGGGCACACATGCACATGTGCCCAGTGTGATTTTCAAACTACCAGGTCTGGAACTTGAACCATGGCAGGCCATGTGAGAGTCTACCAACATAATTGTTAAGCATCTGCTCGTCCCCATACTGTGACAACTAAAAAATCATAATAAAAAATAATTTGGTCTTTTAGAGTGGACCTCTCTGGTCATAGATCAACCAGGCAACTATTAGACAAGACTGACCAAACTGACCATCACTGTAAACTATCCTAGAGCACCATCAATCAATAATTTGGCCCACTGTCAAGACAACTTGCATCAGAGGAAAAATTCTGCTTTTACATAAAATTTCTAGGCTGAGAAAGGATGGAAGAGATACATTTTTGTATTTCAAGGATATAATGCCTAATATTATCATCCTCCACACAAGTTATTACTGAGTTTTCACATGGAAAACATATTAGGTCCTTGACTAACATATAATCAGCATGCCTAGAATCTATCTATCACTTTCTCCATCCTCCACCTCGACACAACCCAAGTACACTGGGGGAAGCTGTCCTCACTTCCATTATGAGAATTAAGGTAAAGAGATGATTTGCTTATTACGCCAATTGATCCACTCCATTTCCCTAGACACAATCATTGGTTTGAGAGTGGGTGTGGGCCTTAAGCTAGTCCATTTAATTTTAGGAACTTAACAATAATGAGATAGAAGTGTGTAGACACAAACACTCCATCAACTGGACATAGAATCCTATTACTGGTCTTCCACTATAAAGAGAAAAATAGGATGTAGTCAACCCTTACAAAGCAGAACAGAGAAAGAAATTTGGTTTTTGACGACACTGCTGAACCACTGGATCAATGAACCCTAAAGCCCTCCCTGCCCACCTTTGAATTTTCAAAAATACATATCAGAAAACTCCTTTTCTTGTTAAAACAAGTCAGACCCTGAATGAATGTATGCCACTTGCAACCAAAATGACACATGGGCTATTTTAAGTTAATTTTATAACTTAAGCTTAGATAAAGGGACGGTATGGTTTACCACTGTAATTAATGTTTTACTGAAATCAAGAGAACATGAGCACAGTCAATCTATTCAACTTATACTTTTTTTTTTTTTTTTTTTTTTCCGCTACAGGGCACGTGCGCTCGCCAGACAGACAGAGAGACACATAGAGACAGAAAGCAAGAAATCACCCCCCAGGGGGGATGGTCACGCCGCAATCCCTTCTCCTCCATTCTCCTCTCGGGATCTTGGGCACGCACGCACACGCGCCTGGCGTGAGTTCTAAGCCACCAGGTCCGGGACGCGAACCTTGGTCGACTACGTGGGAGTCCAGCGACATAGCTATTATGCTAACTGGTGGTTCCCAACTTATACATTTTTAGATATTTTTTATTGCTTAAATACAGAGATTTCCTATAGCACATGCTCAGTAAGTGAATTCTGAACTGAGAAATTCATTTCTTGCCATCATAAAGCTCATGCATTTTGAAAAAGGAAGAGCCCTGTTCAATTTACCACCATACACTGTAAAAAATGACATCACAAAGCATTTGGGAGTACAGAAAAATATCATTTAATTCCTTTAAAAATACAAACCGATTCATGGCACTGCTCTGTGTTCAGCTCTACAATGGTTAAAGAATAAAGTCTGGTTTACGATGAATTATAAGACCCATAACTAACTTTTCAGAGTTATTCCAGGCCCTGAAACCTTCCCAAATAGAATTTCTCAACACTTCTTGAAAATGTACCATGATGTATTACACTTCTTAGTGGACCTATAATACCCACCTCCCTCTTTTTACCTAGGCAAACTCTTTCAAGTGTCATTTATTTCTTTCTCTCTTTTAGAGATTTTTTGGTATAGGGTGTGTGCACTTGCTGGAGAGACAGACAGACAGAGAGAGAGACAGAAAACAAGAAATCACCACCTGGAGGGATGGTCATGCAACAATCCCTTCTCCATTCTCTCAGGATCTTGGGCATGCACGCACATGAACCTGGTGTGTTTTAAGCCACCAGGCC
The DNA here is from genome assembly GCA_026018925.1 of Tupaia tana. Classification (NCBI taxonomy): domain Eukaryota; kingdom Metazoa; phylum Chordata; class Mammalia; order Scandentia; family Tupaiidae; genus Tupaia; species Tupaia tana. The sequence goes on along the minus strand of JAKSZU010000006.1, from coordinate 167,722,680 downwards.
CAGGACTTGAACCATGGTCAAACACATGGGAATCCAGAGATGTAACCATTATGCCATCTGCTGGTCCCACAAGTGTCATTTCTATTTTTTTTTTTTTTGGAGAGGTTTTCGCTACAGGGCACATGTGCTTGCCAGAAAGAGAGAGAGAGACAGAGAGACAGAAAGCGAGAAATCACCCCCACGGGGGATGGCCACATCACAATCCCTTCTCCTCCATTCTCCTCTCAGGATCTTGGGCATACACACACACGTGCCCGGCGTGAGTTTAAGCCACCAGGTCCAGGACTTGAACCGCGGTCGACTACATGGTAGTCCAGCAACATAGCCATTACGCTAACTGCTGATCCCAAGTGTCATTTCTATTAATTCCTATCCACAGTAGTTTTGTCTATGTGGGGACCTAACATTTTATTCAGCACTGAATACTTGGCAAGTATCATTAAATGGTATACCTCAATGGATTCTCTTTATTACAGTTAAGGCATGTAAGTAGTATGGGTATGATCTTTATTTTACAGATAAGAAACACTCTCAGACAGGTCCATTTGCCCCAATTCATAGAGCAGTGAGTAAACAGCAATGCACAATTCTAAGTCAGGTCAGCCTCAGAGCAAAGCTGCCTTTACCTGTGATCTTCACCTAGCACTTAATATTTATTATTATTTGTTTGCCTTTCTCTATTGAACTATTACATGTAAAAATTACCTTATTCATTTTTAATTCTCTTAGTACCTGGTAGTAGAGATGTTTTAAAATACATGCTCAATAAATGAGGAGAAAGGGGACAGTTCTGGTGAGAGACAGAAGTTATCAAAAAACAGTCAAAGGCAGAAAGTTATAAAAGGCAGGGGTAATACCACACAGTAGGAAAGATTAAAAAATTAGAAAACAACAGAACGTGAAGATTTGGTCTTCACATTGAAGAGCAATATGGACATCAGAAGCATACCACAGACTGAGCATCAGTGGTGGCAAGGTGAAGAAGGCCACAGTCAGTTAAAGGAATTTGGAAGTAAAAGCTGAAAGACGGCAACTTGAATGGGAAATAGAGCTCAGAGAAGGTTCTTGTGGTATAAAAGACTTAATTATTTTATTAAAAGGAAAATGAGAAAAAGAACTATCATTCAAAAATGAAAGTTGGAAGAGGAAAGCATAGACACAAAGAAAGGAATGAGACTTGGCACAGAGAAAGGCCTTCTTCCCAGAGGGAGACTGTTCTCAGTGGTCTTTATTTATTCAATGCATAAAAGGCGTATACTCATGCTGGGGGAAGAGCAAGGTTTAGAGTATTTTTCAAAATACAGGGAAAACAACAAATAAGCCTTAGAGAAATTGCATATACTCAACATGAGATGATTAAAAAAAAAAAAAAAAAAAAAAGGTTATCCGGGGCCAGCAGGTGGCATGGTGGTTAAGGGCGCTGGACTCCTACATGGCCACCGTGGTTTGAGTCCCGGACCTGGTATCTTTCTCTCTGTCTCTCTCTCTCTCTTCCCCTCTCTGGTCAAATTAAAATAAATGAATAAATTGGGGACCAGCAGTTAGCGTAATGGCTATGTCGCTGGACTCCCATGTAGTCGACTGCGGTTCGCATCCCGGACCCGGTGGCTTAAAACTCACACCAGGCACGTGTGTGTGCGTGCCCAAAATCCCGAGAGGAAAATGGAGGAGAAGGGATTGCAATGTGGCCATCCCCCCTGGGGGGTGATTTCTCGCTTTCTGTCTCTCTGTCTCTCTCTGTCTGTCTGGTGAGCGCACGCGCCCTATAGCAAAAAGCTCTCCAAAAAAAAAAATATATATATATGAATAAATAAAGTTAAATAAAATAATTCTTTAAAAAAACGATTATCCATATACTATAGAACTGGCTTAAAAAAAAGACTGTATGGGACCAGCAGTTAGTGTAATGGCTATGTCGCTGGACTCCCACGTAGTCGACTGCGGTTCGAGTCCCGGACCCGGCGGCTTAAACTCACGCCGGGCGCGTGTGCGTGCGTGCCCAAGATCCCGAGAGGAGAATGGAGGAGAAGGGATTGTGGCGTGGCCATCCCCCCTGGGGGGTGATTTCCTGCTTTCTATCTCTCTGTCTCTCTCTGTCTGTCTGGCGAGCGCACGCGCCCTATAGCAAAAACCTCTCCAAAAAAAGAAAAAAAAAAAAAAAAAGACTGTATGATAACTTAAAATGATGGGCTACATGGTAAATTTGTCCCTAAATGCTCATCAATCTTAAATTTGAGAAATTCTGTCCTGAGAAGCAGGATCCTCATCCTCTCACATGGCAAAATTTAAGAATTATAAGAAGTCTAAAGCATACTCATCTCTTGTTTTAAAATATTTTTTCATTAAAAAGAGCTCATTCTTTAGGAAATTGGCTTGCTAAATACAACTCAAGGACTTTGGAGAAAAGTCATTATAAATAATAATATAAATTACATTTTCCATTTATCCCAATAAAATGATACTCTGTTACCTAAAGGGAAATATCAATAATACTGTCATCAGTAAATGGAGGTAGAAATGGAAAAAAAAAATACCTTAATAATATTCTGGAGTACTTTCTCATTCACCACTGCTTTGTGACAGGCTGTTTTTTGGTATAAATCCACAACTACTTCTAAAGACCTTTCAGCAAATGGTACATAATTCAAGGCTACCCATTCCGCCTAGAAAGTAATATTTTCACATGAAGTTAAAAATAAACAGAATTAAATAAAATCATACTGTTTGCAAAGAGAAAGTTTCTTTGTCTTAACGTTCAGGCCTTGGTAGCAGGTCAGTTTAAATTACATGCAAAATTTCAACGAGGTATGTATTTTATGAAAAAAATCATTTTCAGTCAGGCAAAAATTAAAACTATCAGAAAAAGCATGTAGAGCAAGAACTATCAAGAACTGAAAAAGATGTACTTTATTTGCTGCCAATAGTTAAGGACAATTTTAGGAAATTTAACTCACCGGTGCAAATAGTTGGATCTATTGAGATTCCATTGTGTTGCGAGACAAATAGAATGAGAAAAGTTAATACATATTAAATCTATTTTTCGGAAGCTACAGAATAATAATTTTTATGTTGTGTGAACAAATTAGCATGTGCATGCATTCAGCAATTTACTTTACCCCTACCTAAAGCCAAAACAAAGTTAAAATTTGCCAACTTTGGCTCTAAAAGCCTTTTACATAAAATCCAACTAAATTTCACACCAGTAGTGTATAACTTTTTTAGTACAAACAGATTTCTTCATCTTGCATTGCAGTTATTTATTTTAGGTAAGGGAAGGCTTAGGGATTTAGAAGCTGGATTATAATGGGATGGTGTAGTCAGAAAAGAGGTACAAGGGAACTTATATTTTAAAAAATGTACTGTAGAGAAACACGAAAGGCCAAACTTTCTAAAGAACCACTTGGAAGAGGAAAGTCATAATAAACAAGGAGGAGAGGCACACAGAAATGGTTTCCTAAATAATGGCTCTGTTAGGCTTAAACTGTTAACAAACACATGTAAATTTACCTGTGAATGAAAAATTTCTTTTTCTGAGATAATCAAAGTTTGTCTTAACAGGAACTGACTGTATTTATAAGTCATGAAATCCTATAGAGCAAATGTAATTTATAGTAAATTACCTGATTGTATTTTGCATTTGCAATGTGCTTTGTTTCTAGCTGTCCATACTGTGGAGGTTTACAGGAAAATTCTACAAATGCCAGCAACTGATCAAATATGGCTGGATACATTATCTGCATGTTTTCTGGTCCTACACAGATGGCCTACAAAAGCAAAATAGGAACATTAGAATGCATCCTCTGAACTCTTTTAAGTCCTTTACTGTACATACATTTGTTTAACCAAATAATCTTTTCTAAAAGGAATTATTTACTCAGTTTTATCTGATATTATTTATTTTTCAGTTTGACGAGAGAGAGACACACAGAGAGAGAGAAAGGGAAAGTGAGAAAGCAAGCCGATGGGTCTGGGATTCAAACCATGGTTGGCCATGTGGGAGTCCAGACCCTTAACTACCATGCCACCTGCCAGGACCTAACCAAAGAATCTTAAAGACTGTCCTATTTTATATGTATTATGCCATCTTTTGTAAGCTCAGAAAGACAAAAATATTTTAAACTATTATTTAATAAAGTATAGTATAAAAGTGTTACTTGGCTAAAAAATGTTTTTTAAATTAAAAATGTGATTAATTCCTTAACAGATAAAGGGAAGCACTTAAATAGAATTCCCAGAGAGTCTTGAGAGTCTACAATCTGAGCACCCATTCAGTATCACAGCCAACAGACCATTAAGAATAGTTTCACTGACCAAAATGACATTTGTTCCTATTAAAGTGATAAAACTTTATTGAAATGACAGCTAATTTCTATATATGCCTGGTCCACTGACTTCAATGAACACTCATGTACACTGTAATTGGGAAAATCAGTCATCTGTAAAAATGTGTTTCTGTGTATATATTGTTTTAATAGGGCTTTGTGTATTTAGTGCTTAACATATCTCAATATACAGATCTGATTTTGAAAAAGAATATATATATTTTAAAAAGAATTATTTAATCTTATTTATTATTATTATTTTAGTTTGAACAAAGAGAGAAAGAGAGAGAAAGTGAAAAAGCAAGCTACCAGGTCTCGGACTTGAACCGTGGTAAGCCATGTGGGGGTCCAATGCCTTAACCACTATGCTCCCTGCCAGCCCCCAAGCAAGAATATTTTAATATAAATTAATGAAATAATACTTTGACTGGTAACTAGTTTCTCTAGATTACTTCAAAAATTTGACAGAATGAAATATTTATCCTAACAACACAGTTTTATTATTTCAAATGTGTTAAAAGCACTTTAAATAAATCTTATCTGTTTTTATTTTTTCTAGCTACAAATGTGTTTTCTACTACCTTGTCATATTTTTTTGCTTAATGTTTATTTTTCTCTGTGGTAAAAGTAGTTAAGGATTTTATTTATGTAGTGTCTAGAAATATACTTGTGCTTTATAAAACAAGAAGTATGATCACTTTAAGCTTAAGAGTAAGGTACCTTCAAAATACTAAGCCAGGGGGTTGCAGAAGGTATGGTAGCTAAGGTGCTGAACTCCCACATGACTGACTACAGTTCAAGTCCTGTACCTGGTTGCTTTTTCTTGCTTTCCCTCTAGTCAAATTAAAAATAATGGGGCCAGGGACCAGCAGTTGGCATAATGGCTATGTTGCTGGACTCCCATGTAGTTGACGGCAGTTCGAGTCCCTAACCCAGTGGCTTAAACTCACACCGGGCACGTGTGCATGTGTGCCCAAGATCCTGAGAGGAGAATGGAGGAGAAGGGATTGCGGCAAGGCCTTTCCCCCTGCGGGTGTGATTTCTTGCTTTCTGTCTCTCTGTCTCTCTCTTTCTGGCGAGCACATGTGCCCTATAGCAAAAACCTCTCAAAAATCAAAATAAAAATAAAGGGGCCAGAAGGTGGTGTGGTGGTTAAGGTGTTGTACTCCCACGTGGCTGACTGTGGTTTGAGTCCTGGACCACAGACTTGCTTTCTCATTTTCTCTTTCTCTCCCTGCCTCTTTCTGCTAAAATTTATAATAATAACATAATAACAAAAAATAAAATAATTTCTTGGGAATCAGCAGTTAGCGTAATGGCTATGTTGCTGGACTCCCATGTAGTCGACCGTGGTTCGCATCCTGGACCCGGTGGCTTAAAACTCATGCCGGGCGCGTGTGAGTGCGTGCCCAAGAACCCAAGAGGAGAATGGAGGAGAAGGGATTGTGGCATGGCTGTCTCTATGTCTCTCTCTGTCTGTCTGGTGAGCGCAAGTGCCTTATAGCAAAAATCTCTCCAAAAAAAAATTTTTTTTTAATTAAAATTAATTAAGTAAAATTAGATCAAGAAATTTTTGATAAACTAAACCAAAATTCAAAGCATTTCAATTTTTTAAACATTTCTTTAAAAAAAAAAAGGTGTACAAAAATATTTAATTCAATCTATGGCTTTTTAAACTTATCAGACAACAGGTTAGTTTTTGTCTTCTCTCAGAGAAATAGTCATTTAGCAATAACTGAAATTTTAGATAAAACTGCATCATTACATGAAGTAGATAAGCCAGAGTTGCCTATACCTGTAAGACCATCCTATTATTACACTGTCTTCAAGAAAGCAGAATAAGGCATCTGATACCATCTCTTGATATTTGGCCATTTTTTTCAGAAACAGTGAGTGGAGAACTCAATTAGTAAAGTTTATATAGACTAAAACATTTCTCTTTATTGACTGCTTCTGAATGCTCCATTTCTTCTTTATTAATCTTTTATTGAGTCTTAACTGTTAGAAGTAAACAAGCAGTAATTACTGTGGAAGAGACAGAATTATTCTAACTGGATTCTTTTATTTTCAACAACCAAGATAAAAAAAGAAGGAAAGAAAGAAAAATCCCACAAGGATACCTGAAAAAAGTAAATATCACAATTTCTTTGGAATTATGTTACCACAGAATAATGACTTTGACTATATATTTTATTTTCAATGGTCTTTTATAAAAAGAAAACATACTAATAGTGTTATAGTTGATTTATAAAGAAATTCTGGGATCTTAAAATGCATAGTATAGAACCTTTTTTTGGTAACAAATTTTGTCTAAGAAAAGTTTTTCTTCAGTATTCTTAAGTTTGTATATATATATATATAAAATCTATAGAATAAACCTAATAACTGATTCTAGTCCCAAAGTTAAGAATAAAAAAGCAATATGGACAATATTTCCCACTAGTCCTTGAAAATTGCATAGGTGAAAACAAGAAAAGAAATTGGACATCCAACTTCTGATATGGTTGAAGGTTTCACTTACTAACACATTCAACAATAGTTCACTCACTGCTTACCATGTATTAAGGCCAGAGATCTTAGTACATGATGATGAGAATAACTAAGACCTTAGTCTTAGTGTGATGATGATAACAACAGCTAACATTAACGAAATGTTTAGGTGTACTGCACACTAAGTACCATGCACTAAATGTCTCATAAATATCACATTTAACAGGCAAAAAGTTGTAGTCTTATTGTTTTTACTTTATAGACAAGGAAGCTGAAGTATAAAGGGACTAAACCTTGCCCTGTTATGTAGAAAATATGGCTTTGTTACATGTAATGCAATGGTGTTTCTTGGGGTGAATGCCAGTCTTCCCCACGATGGAGACAGATGCAGTATCCAGTCATCTGGATTCAGGAAATTTAGCAATAAGTAAGACAGATGCAGTCTCCTGACCTCAGAACTTAGAGTACTGCACATAGAAAGCAGATAATCAAATTCCAAGTTTCTCCATATATGTTACAATAACTTGACAAAAACCCCTCAATTACTATACATAAGTCAATCAACAGGGTTGGGAACTACAAATCTGAGAACCAAGAGAATACTATATATGAAGTACTAAGCACAATAAGGATACTGAGGAAGAACAACACAGAAGCTCCTCATTAGGAAGAAAACAGGAAATCAGAAGTCAGTTTTTCCTTTAGGAAGAAAAATAGCTTATAACCAATAAATATTTTGCTGGGCAGCATAATAGTTTAAAGATAAAAGTCCTAAAGCATGTAAATTTTGCTGGTATAAGAAATTTCTGGGGCCAGCCAGTAATATAGTGGTTAAGGCAGCTGGATTCCACTGGCCAATTGTGCAGTTCACATCCGAGGCTCAGCAGACTGGAAAACATCCAGGCAGAGTGCGTGCATGCCCAAATCCCTAGAGGAAAATGGAAGAGAAGGGACTGTAGCAAGGTCATCCCCCCTGGGGGGTGCTTTTTGTTTCCTTTCTCTCTTTCTCCAGTAAGTGCATTTGCCCTACAGCAAATTAAAATTTTTTTCTGATATGTACGAAGTAAAATATATTAAAAAAAAATACTGTTATTAAATATGTTAATTTTTCTCTGTTAGGAGATATTAAAGATCTCTCATTCAAAGTTTACAAAACATCATTTACATAATCACATAAGCAATAAAATGATGGCTATAGTAATATTTTATGCAAAAATGGTATCAATTAAACAATAAAGATAAGTTTTAGACAGAAGGCATATTTTGTTCTCAAAGCTATTAAACACTTTACAAATTCCTAGTAGTTGAAATAAATGATTCTGTTTATTCTCTTATTGCTAAAGCAGAGTTTTAAAAAAGTTACATACATCCTTTCTTAAAAAACTATTTTTTTGGGGGGGTGCAGCAGGTGGCATAATAGTTAAGGTGTTGAACTCCACATGGCCAGCGTTGATATGAATCCAGGACCCAGTGGGTTAAAACTAATGCTGGGCGCATGTGAGTGCATGCCCAAAATCCTGAGAGAATGGAGGAGAAGGGACTGTGGCACAGCCATCCCCCCCTGGGGGATGATTTCTCACTTTCTATCTCTCTGTCTCTTTCTCTCTCTGTCTCTGGCAAACACACACAGCCTATAGCAAAATCTCTCAAAAAAAAAAAAAAAAATTGGGGGTGAGCCAGCAGATGGCATGGTGATTTAGGTTCAAGTCCCAGACCTGGTTGCTTGCTTTCTTACTTTCCTTCTCTCTCTCTGTCTCTGTCAAATTAAAAAATAATAATAAATAAATAAAATTTAAATTAAAAAATTGGGGGACAGGAGTTGTTGTTTCTTCTATATTAGTCTCTACATGTGTATAGAAACTGGAATCAAACATCTGATTGAGAGTTCCAGGTTTTTTTTGGATATCCCAAAAACCCTATGATTTTCTTTTCTGACAGAATAACTTTTTCATTCCCTCTAGGGCAGTTTAGAAGCATGCTAACTGCATGTTCAGTCAGAGGGAAAAAAGTAATTTTCCTCCATTAAAGATAAAAACAGTTATTCGATTTAATTGTGGAAAATCAATACCCCCACAATAAATTTTTTAAATGCCAGATTCTCTTAAATTTTGTTCTTCCACAATATCTTTCTCTGCACAATGCAATTAGTGTTAATCGGGAGTTGCTGTTCAGTTAAACTTCCTCCAGAAGCAACTATAAGGTCTCGTGGTGTGGGAGAGATACCAACATTCCTACTGTGAAAATCTTCATCGTTCTAGTTAGACATAGCAAAAGCAGCTAGCAGGGAAACATGATTCGCATCCTATAAACGGCTGCTGAGACACATCTGTGATCGGAATGTAGTTTCAGGTTGATTCTGTTAAACTATCTAAGTTATTCTGTTAGAATAATGGGCTATTTAGTTAGCATTTTGTTGTTTATCATTTTGATTTCAGTCTTGTCTTGCTTGCTAATCTGGATTATTTCAATGATTTTTAGGTCTGTCTGTTCTAGTAAATCTTTTGCAATAGTAAACATATATAGCTAAAAATATATCTCTTTTTAAAAATTCTTTTATAAAGTTATGCTTTATAAATACAGGCTTCCAACAATTTCAGAGTTAAACTTAAGTATACATGGGGAAAAAAAAAAACAAGATATCTCATTGCTTGTTAATCTTCTAATCATCAAAGTACTTTACTAGTTATTATTCCAAATATATTCTCTTACGAAGAGTTGCAAGGACAAACCAAAAACACTGAAGAATTGAAGGAAGAAGGTATAGACAGCTTCTGAAAGACTCAAAACACACCTGAATTACCACAGTGTGTGTGTGTGCATGCACACGACAGGGTGTATATGCTTGCCAGAGAGAGAGAGCAAAAGTGAGGAAAGCACCGCCCTCGGGGATAGCCGTGCCACGATCCCTTCTCTTCAGTTCTCTTCTACGGTCTTGGGGCATGCATGCACATGTTCCTGGCATGTTATTGAAGCCACAGGGTCCGGGACTCGAATGCACAGTCAGCCAAATGGGATCAGGCTGCCTTAGCCACCACACCACTGGCTGCCCCATCCTCTTTTAAAATGCCAGAAAACCACAACTTTTAAAAATAACTAGATTGTGACAATCCTGAATTTATTCCAAAGCACACAGAAACAGCAATCTTGATGATACAGTATCGATCCCCCCCCGAATATATAACGAAGTACAAAGTTCCAGAGAACCATATGCATTATTGCTTAGGTAGCCCCTAAAATGACATTACCTTTTGGAGAACATCTAAAGCTGTGAGGACAGCTTCCTGTAAACTTGTCAAAACTGCTTCAGTATAAGATGGAAGAATGAAAGGGGATGCATCTGAACTTATTGGGACTGAAACAGCACTGTGCAATATGACTCCCAATTTTTGCAAATCATCCATGTTGAAACCAGTTTTTATGTGTTGGTAGAGAGCTGGAAATATCTGAATTAAAGCTGTGAGAAAAGGCTGGCTGGGAATAAAAGTTAGTTTATCAAAAGTAATAGGAGGCTTGGTACTTTCAGATCCAATTCTATACCAGGTGTTCCATGCAGCCCACCAGAGATTCTGATCTTCGAGCTCGTCAGTAACTATGGGTGGCTCAGAGCTACCATATCTTCCAAGTCTTTCTCCAATGGAATCTGTTCTTACAAATGGCCTGCTCAGGCCAGGGCCTGATACGGACCCTATAAGGACAGGCATAGGCACATTAACTACAGGCGGTGTCTCAGGCTTATCTGAGTCTCGGGCAGGGGACACGATCTGTAAAATTTCCTGGAAGCTTTTCAGAGCAGCCAGAGATACTTCATTGTTTTTGCTGAGTGCTGCTGATTGTATATGGTCAAGAAGAACATCCCAAGCTCTTGAAAAATCTCCTATATTAGAAAGAGAAAAAAAAAAATCTTTACCATAGAAGTAATCAAATTTTCTCCTAATAATAGATACTTAAAGCTTTTTTTTTTTTTTCCTTTTTTTTTTTTTGTGCTTAAGTTCCCATAGAGCTAGAAAAAATATGGTTGGGTACTAAGGTACTAACAATATGAATTAAAACATCACAATTCAAGAGTCCGGTAAAAAAAACAAAATTCAGATTTACATAATGTTTTGGTCTGAAAACTCTAAATGTATGTATGCATGTCTATACTATTCTCTAGTATTTTTGCCTAAGGAGAATAGAAAAAAAACCTGTGAGGGTGAAACAAAAGTTTTTCAGTGGGGCCAGCAGGTGCTGTGAGGGTTAAGGTACTGGACTCCCACATGGCCTAATGCAGCTGGAGACCCTGGCATCTCATGCTGGGAGCATGGGCATGCATGCATGCCCAAAATCTTGAGAAAATGGAGAAGGGACTGTGGCATGGCCATCCCCACTGGGGGGTGATTTCTCATTTTCCCTCTGTTTCTGTCTCGCTGCAGTAGGGCACACACACTCTGGCAAAAACCTAAAAGAAAAAAAAAGTTTTTCAGTGACATTACTAGTCTATCCATCTATTAGGTTGTTGAGAAAGTCATGACATACTTTTCTTTGCAAAAATGAGTCATGACTTTCCTGACAACCCAACACCTTCATTTGTGATTAAATAAGGTGTTCTCATTCTTTTAACTTTCATTTATTTAACTTTTGCTAGAGGGTGCATGTGCACACCAGAAAGAAAAAGAGAGGAAAAAGCAAGCTCTATGAGGAGTGGTCATGCCACCTCTTACTCAGTTCTCTCTCCTTTTGGGATTTTGAATGCACATGCACATGTGCCTGGAGCGTTCTGCAAACTACCAGGCCTGGGACTCGAATCCCAAGATTGGCCAGGTGGGATCTGGCTACCTTAGCCACCAGCCATAGAGCTGACCTGATATTCTCATTATTAATTATTGAAAACCACTGGAAAAGTTGTAAGATATACCAATATGATACATGCTTTTTAGTTTTTAAGTCACATAGGTCTAAATATTTAAAATAAACGGTCATATTTATAAAATCTGAACTTTACACTTTGGTTTCCATATCTAAATAATTTAATATTTGGGCCCAGAGAGTCGGACAGCAGTAATACAACACTCTGTGATGCTGGAAGGTCCTAGATTCACATCCTGAGGCCTCCCTATAAACCCAGTGCTACGTGCCCTTGATCCAGGCTGGCTGAGGCTGGAGGTAGACTGCAGTGTGAAGACCCTGTTAAAGGTGCCTTCCTCTATCCCTTCCCCATTGAAGAAATAAATCAACTTTTATAGTCATAGAATTTTCTTAGGCCTTTTTTTGCAGCTATTAGTGAATTACAAGAAAAAATCCATCATAAAAACAAAACATTCTTTTACAATAATCTGTTTTTCGTATGTGCAACTTATTCTACTGTCACATTACCAGCAGTGTATGGGCTGACTGGTAGTTGCTGGTTTCCCCTAACTAATTCAGTCTTTTGCTCTGTTCCTATGACCAACTGAGCACATTGCAATGAAGCTCTCTGTGGCCTAGTACAGTTGGTTTTGATATGCTCCAAACACTGCCCTGTTTCCTACAATAACCAAGCTCAACAACTTTTTTAATAACGTGGATTATTATTCACACACTAGCTTTAAAATAATGCAAAAATAAGAGAAAGTGATATTTCCTGAAGCAGTACAACTTAAGTAGGCTATAAGATATATAAAGCAGATAATCAAGGCTTAAAGACTTTCACTTTGGGAAGTCTATAATGATTAAGTTTTTTTTTTTTTTTGGACAGGTTTTTGCTTTAGGGCGTGTGCACTTGCCAGAAAGACAGAGAGAGACAGAGAGACAGAAAGCGAGAAATCACCCCCCAGGGGGGATGGCCACACCACAATCCCTTCTCCTCCATTCCCCTCTCGGGATCTTGGGCACGCACGCACACGCGCCTGGCGTGAGTTTAAGCCACTGGGTCCAGGACTTGAATCACAGTTGATCAAATGGGAGTCCAGTGACATAGCCATTATGCCAACTGCTGGTCCCATGATTAGTTTTTTTAAAAAGTTATTTATTTTCCTCCATGAGAGGGAGAGACAGAGAAAAACAAAAGAGGAAGGCACCTCCCAGGTCTTCATGCCATGTTCCACCCCCAATCTCAGCCAGCCTGGGTCATGTACACATGTGCATGGAACCAGTGTGCTCAGGAAGGTCCTGGGACAGGATCCCAGCACCTTTCTCATGTGGATTCTGTTATGTTATCCAGTGCACCACCGTCTGCCTGCCTTAGTTTTTTTTTTTTTTTTTTTTTTTTTTTTTTTTAAGGGATTAAATATAAATGCCTAAAAAAGCACTCATTTAACAGAGAAGCTAGAAATATGTCTGGTCTAAAACAACAGGTACTATTTTATTTTGGACCAACTGCAACACCTGCTCAGTAACACCCAACTTCTTCTCTATATTCTTTTTTTTTTTATTATTAAATATTGAGGTATAATTTGCAAAAATGAAAACCATAGATTTTTAAGTAAACTCTTTAAAGAGTTTTGCCAAGTTCCATTTTAAAACTATCTGACAGTTAAACAAAACACTTCTGCTTATTGCCATTGTGAGCATGCTGAGTATATCTTTTAATTTACTTGTTAGTTTTTATTTGGCTCTTTTAAAACCTCTTTTACACTCTTTCCAAAGGCATTTTTCTCCTTTCTAAGAGACTAGTTATAACTATATATTCATGCAGTTATGTTAAAAATGCGAACCTTATTCCAAAATAATAAAAACTACTTCATAATCTTCTAGTTACAAAAAAATTTACAGCCATGCAAACTGTCTGATGTCTTCCCTCTAAAAAAATCTAAACTTAGATTTATTAGTTACTAAGCTTTTAAGATAGAGTCAATATCATAGAAGCATTTAAAATGATACTTATTTTGTCAAGACTTTGTCAAATGTTTTTTGCAAAGAGTAAAGAAGAGGTTTAAAAAGAGCCAAATAAAAACTAACAAATAAATTAATGATATGTACAGCATGCTTACAACTATCAAAAGTATCATAAAGGTGGGACCAGCAGTTAGCGTAATGGCTATGTCGCTGGACTCCCACGTAGTCGACCGCGGTTCGAGTCCCGGACCCGGCGGCTTAAAACTCACGCCGGGCGCGTGTGCGTGCGTGCCCAAGATCCCGAGAGGAGAATGGAGGAGAAGGGATTGCGGCGTGGCCATCCCCCCTGGGGGGTGATTTCCTGCTTTCTATCTCTCTGTCTCTCTCTGTCTGTCTGGCGAGCGCACGCGCCCTATAGCAAAAACCTCTCCAAAAAAAAAAAAAAAAAAAAAAAAAGTATCATAAAGGTTATAAAGGCATTATAAGCTCACAATGGATACTTGTTTTGTTGAATTTTTCACTGTAGTAATTCTGCATTTAGTTACATAATTTCAGTTTCTCCCTAGTGCCCATAAAAGCAAAGACAGTATATATTTTGCTCATCCTTTGTCCCTCTAGAGGTTAGCCTGCAGTAGGCAGACAGTAAATATTGTTCATGAAATGAATGAAAATGCATATGCTCAGAAACACTATCACTAATAACTACAAGGACTGTAAGTTAAGACTGACTGTTCCTTGGCAGTAGCATTGTATATAAATTGTAAGTCTTCCGTATTCTCCAAATTCCTTTTATCACGGATTATTTATAGAACCAGAGAATACATGTACACGTACCTAAAGGTTGTAGCAAGTATCTTCTTGTATTGAAGATGCGTGCCACGCCAGCCAGTGTTAATACCCATGTTTCCGCCCACTGCTTTTCCGCTGTATCCCTTGAATGATGAATGAGAATATTGCCTCCTCCGGACTCAATCTTCTCTTTGTCTGCTGTGGTAGAAGACTCTCGAACTCGATCCAGAAGATGAAAGAGAACCTAAATATTTATAAAAATTTCACATAAAAATATTTTCATTGTCATTTCAGTAATGGCATAGGAAACTAGAAATTGTTACAAAAAAATATACTTGACATTCTTATCAGTCTCTATATATTGGAGGCATTGGTCAACAGAGGTAACCAGATAGTCTTAAGCTTAGACTTAAGGTTATAGAATATAAAAATTTAAAGTAAATTGGAAATACTATCATCTGAGTTGAGGTATAAATAGAGCATAACTATGGGGTAGCTGAGTGGACAAAGCTAAGGAGAGGAGAGCAGGCAAAAAGTCTAATTATAGGAGATACCTGGACAGAGGTTACAACTGAAGCACCAGGACTAGATGAAGACACTTGAAAAAAATCAATGAGCAAGAAGTAGTTGAGATTTGGGGAACATTTACAAATATAGGATAGATTCAAGGGAAGAAATAGAACCAAAGAAAATAAAAACTGAACAAACAAGCAGAGGCAAACTATGAAACAGAAGCCAAGGGAAGAGAAAATTTCAGGGAGAAAATAAACAGCAATGCTAAATACTACTAAAAAAAGTAGCTTTAAAAAAAGTAGGATGAGGATTGAGCACAGGCCAAAGGATTTGGTGGCAATGAGAAGACCAGCAGCAGCCTATGAACATTTCTGGGGTCCTCAAAAAGTGGACTCTGAGTCAGTGGCATCAGAATCACCCAGGAGCCCAGGAACTAGACGAAATGCAAAGTTTCAGGCCCCATCCCAGGCCAAAATAATCAGAAGCTCTGGGGGAATGGATCACAGTGGTGGTTCAGAAATCAGCTTCACCGAGTCCTCTGGGTGATTCTGTTATATACATTAATGTTTAAGAGACTCTGAGATAGACGAATATGACAATCTAATGATAAGGGATAAGGGAATGCAGGGCAGGTGAGGAAGAAAAAATCATTGAGATTTAGGTAACAAGGAAATTAAAAATGAAGCTATCTGAAAGGAAAACAGGAATCAGAGAAAACAAGTTTAGGCCAAACAAACCAAACAGTAAGAAAGACAAGCATGTTTTTGATCTGAGGAGTAAGGGGATGGAGTTAAAACAGAAAATAGAAAGAAGGTTTTTCTTCATAAATACATACGATTTTTACTTGTCAATTAAAAAATAACATAAAATGGGTCAGCAGGTGGAGTGGAAGTTAAGGCACTGGATCCTACATGGCCAAATGTGCAGTTTCAGTCCCAGACCAGTGCCTTGAGAATCATGCCAGGCACATGTGTGTGTATGTGTATGCATGCCCAAAATTCCAAGAGGAGACTGGAGAAGAGGGGACAGTAGCATGGTCATCCTTCCTGGGGGGCGATTTATCACTTCTTTCTCTCTTTCTCTTTCTCTGGTAAGCATACACACCCTATAGCAAAAACTAAAACAAAACAAAACAAAAATTTAAAAATATAAACCAAAATAAAAACTAAAGAGGAGAAAATAGCTTTCAATTTTTTTATTAGAAAACACATATCATTAATTTTTAGAGAAGACATTTAGAGGTCTATTTAATTAGAAACATTATGAAGTACAATTAAGTTTCACTATGCTGCCTAACATCAAACCTCCTGATCTTAGAAATTTACAAAAGCAGATAAAAGGATTATTTTTTAAAAAATATTAAATTGGAACAGATGAAACAAAAATGAAGAGACTTTTAACAAAGAAGGAATGCTCACTAATAAACTGTTGATTTTATGAGAAAGTTTTAGACAGAAGATTAAAGAAAACTGAAATTGCATATTTACTGAACAAATGTACAATGTACTGATTATATGTTACTTTTTTTCTGGCAAGTTTGCAGGTAAATTTCATTGTTACTGATATCTTTTTATTTGTAAAATTCTCATTTGATTATATTTGAATTACATTCTGTAAGTAGAGCTCAAAAGAAGAAAAAATAAAAGGCTTTCCATGTATAGTAAGGGACTGAATACCCTCTATGGTTTGCAACCTGGTTTTGCCATTTGTGAGAGCAAGAAAAAAAAATAAAAGAAAAGGGCAAAGGCAGAAACGGTGACTGACAGAGATAATAAGAGATGAAGATAGAAACAGAGAGATGAGGCTTTTAATATTTAATTTAGGGACCAGCAGGTGTGTGGTGGTGGTTAAGGCACTGCACTCCAACATGGCTGACCCTATTTTGAATCCCAGACCTAGTGGTTTGCTTTCTTACTTTCCCTCTGTCTCTGTCTCTCTCTGGTCACATAAAAAAATTAATAATGATAAATAAAATTAATTCTAAAAAAATAATATGTTCTGCGTGAGGACAATTTAAAATATGGCAAAGCCAACAATTTGTTTTGTCAAATACAAATACATAGAAATTCTCCTTTAAAAATGATGACTACGGTAATATCCTTGATTTGATTATCACACTTTGCATGAAGGTTTTGCAAAGTATTATACTATATTGTACCCCACAGAGTATATGTATATACTTGTATATGTATAATAATTACATAAAACTAAGACATTTTAAAATAAAATAAAATATAAAAGAAGAAAAGCAATAAATAGAAACAGGCAAAGCCCATGGTATGGTGGCTAAGTAAGCCAGACTCCACACGGCAGAGTGCATGGTATGAATCTTGGCCCCAGTGATTGAAAAGTACACCAGGTACATGTGAATGCATTTCCAAAATTCCAGCAGGAAAAAGAAATGGAGAAGAATGGACGGGGGTGTTACCATGCCCAAAAAGGGGTGTTTTCTCCCTCTCTGACAAGCACAGGTACCTCTGGCAACATTTAAAAAAAAAATAAAGGAACAAGTTTAATTGAAAAAAATATACGAAACACATTTTGGGACCAGCAGATAGCGTGATGGTTACATTGTTGGACTCCCACATAGTCGACCACTGTTCAAGTCCTGAACCCAGTGGCTTAACAATCAGACTGAGCGCATGTGTGTGTGTGTGTGTGTGTGTGTGTGTGTGTCTGTGGGTTTGTGTGTGCACGCAAAATCCCAAGAGGAGAATGGAGGAGGAGGGACTACAGCGTGGCCATGTCCCCTAGGGGGTGATTTCTTGCTTTCTGTCTCTCTGGTAAGGGCACATGCCCTATAGCAAAAAAAAAAAAAAAAAAAAGAAAAGAGAAGAAAAGAAAAGAAAAGAAAAAGTATACAAACATGTCTTATTATAAACTGAGATAGCCCAAGCTACTTTACAATACCTTCCAAATAACAGTATGCCAGGTGGAATGCTGTAATAACGTTCCATGTGCACCGATGGTAGAGAACAGAGTCTGTCCTGCGCTCTTCCTCACAGCAGGCCGGGGGTCCACACACAGTTCACCCAATTTTGCATACAGACATAACCACAAGCAATCAAACGGTGGTGCAGGGTGAAATGGACGATTTAAAACCACCCCTTTCTCTTCTGCCTGCTTTTGCTGTGCTGCCTCTTCCTTATTTAGGTCTTTTTCAATAGTTTCCCCTCTTTGGAAAAAATAATCTGAAATATTCCACTGAAAGGCAAAGTAAAAAATAAATCACTTTATTACCAGATTTTATTTTAGACACATAAATAAATATGAAACATGGTTGTTTTGACTTTTGAAAAAAGTTCTCTAAATATTACTTCATAAACCTCTTTCCTAGTAGAACAGATTCAATGAAAACGTCTCTCCCCCATTAGTGTCTCTATTAGATTTCAAGAAAAAGTGGGGAGACGATCTTGTGCTAACATATATTTATTTATGTATAGATTTTTATTTTTTATTAGAAAAACATCAATAACACTCATAAAACCAAGGACACTAGTAATGAACTTCAATATATCGATATACCCACCACCTAGATATAATGATTACTAATTATTAAAAAAACCATAATACCATTATCATTCAAACAAAATGATTAACAATTCCTTAACATGCTTAATAAATTTGTAATTTCATGCAAGAATTATTACTGTGTCCAAACATGTGACTTTATTCTCAACCATAGTAAAGTATGTGAATGAATAATTATGCCATTGATAAAAACATAGGATCCACTACTGTGAACACAAATAAAGGTGGTGATACCTAGTAGTCCTTTAAACAACGATGAATCAGTCAACCATTCATCGGAGCCATTATATACACAACAGAATTCATTTTTCCCCATGATTATATTTTGAATAGTAAAATATTAACTTATCTATAATAACTTGCAAGGGAAATTTAAGTTTGACTTCATAAAACTCTGAGTTATAATATAAATTTAAAAGATTCTACATAATTGTCTTTGACTAAATATATATTGGGAGCAGCTACCTGCAAGCTTACTTCATGTAATCTCTAACTTAAATTTAATTATTTCAATACTTCAGACATGTAAAATGAGGCTCAAGAAGTCAATAATTTAACCATTAATAAGAGTCACACCGGGAACGAGCAGATGGCATAGTGGTTACATCACTGAACTCCCACATAGTGGATCCCAGTTCAAGTCCTGGATCTGGTGGCTTAAAACTCATGTGTGTGCGTGCATGCCCAAAATCCCAAGAGAAGAATGGAGAAGGGACATGGCCATGCCTCCATGGGGTGATTTCTTACTTTTTGTCTTTCTGTCTTTCTCTGTCTCCCCAGCAAGTATACATGCCCTATAGCAAAAATCTCTCTCTCCAAAAAAAAAAAGGGTCGCACAGAAAGAAAACCAAAGGGATCTGTTTTCAGAGTCCAGACTCTTCTCTCCCACATACCATCTCCTGACAGCTCACACAGCAGTGTGAACCAGCTACAGGACTATGGAAAGAGATAATGTCTGTTACTGAAGTTTTACTTACTAAATGAGTTCATGAAAATGTTGCTTCTAATATTTAAAATTGATTACCTTCACACTAAGTTCAACTAAAGATTTCCCTTGTACATACTATTGTTTACTAAATCATCTCATGACAAACCTTGTAAAAGCCAAACATCAGCTCAATGTCAATATTACTTTAAACTATCTGCTATCAATATGAATTATTTCATAAGAAGTGTTACCTAATCCATTATACAAGATACGTTTACAATTTAGAAGTCATTTAAACAGTTCCCACAGAGCCAAAAGCATATTTGCTTAGCATTCACCCCCAATTGTCTAACAGTGATTTCTAAATTATATTATCATAAATAAAGTAATGATACTTACCAATAAACCTATTGAAGTTAAACTAATATTGAGTTCTTGGTTATGAAGTCCAAAGCTACCTGCAACGTCTACAACTATCTGTAGGCAAGTGCAAGGCATTGTTGGTAGAAAATCTGTCACAACCAACTGAAGACACTGGAATGCAGTTCGTATTAAGGATTCTCTGAAAATACAAAAGAAATGTACAAAATATAAACATTTCAGGGGCTAGCTGGTGGTATAGTAGTTAATGCAAATGGATTCTACATGGCTGACTGCATGATTCAAGTCCTGGACCCATTGGCTTGAAAAACATGCCAGGAAAGCATGCGTGTGCACCAAAAATTCTGAGAGGAGAATGGAAGACAAGGGACAGCGATGTGGTCATCCCCACTAAGGGGTGTTTTATCACTTTCCTTCTCTTTCTGTCACTTTCTCTCTCTCTGTCTCTCTCTCTCTCTGGTGAGCACATACTCTCTAGAATAAAAATTTTCAAAAAAAAAAAAAATGTATATATTGGGTTGCCAGAAAAGTCATGATGCAATTTTACATAGAAAAATATAAAGGGACCAGCAGATAGTGCAGTGGTTACATCACTGAATTCCCGCGCAGTCAACCGCAGTTCAAGTCCTGGGCCTGGTGGCTTACAACTCACAGCAGGCACATGTGTGTACATACCCAAAATCTCAAGAGGGAAATGGAGGAGAAGAGACTGTGGCATAGCCATCTCCCTGGGGGGTGATTTCTCACTTTCTGTCTCTCTGTCTCTCCAGTGAGCACATGTGCTCTATAATAAAAATCTTTCTAAAAAAAGGAAAACATAAAAAAAAGTCATGACTTTTGCAATGACCCAATATATACTCTTCAATAAGGTGAACCAAACAAAATTTGATTTTAGAATTTGAACAAGGAAATATTCTCTGACATAGATCATATAGTATTTCAACATTTTATATAGATTTTTTTTTTTTTTTTTTTTTTTTGGAGAGGTTTTTCGCTATAGGGCGCGTGCGCTCGCCAGACAGACAGAGAGAGACATAGAGACAGAAAGCGAGAAATCATCCCCCAGGGGGGATGGTCACGCCGCAATCCCTTCTCCTCCATTCTCCTCTCGGGATCTTGGGCACGCACGCACACGCGCCCGGCGTGAGTTGTAAGCCACCGGGTCCGAGACGCGAACCGCGGTCGACTACGTGGGAGTCCAGCGACATAGCCATTACACTAACTGCTGGTTCCCAACATTTTATATAGATTTTAAAAAGACTTGTTTGGGATTAGAAGATGGTGTAGCAGTTATATTGCTGAACTCCCACATAGTCAACAACAGTTCGAGTACTGGACCTGGTGACTTAAAACTCATGCTGGGTGCATGTGTGCACATGCCCAAAATCCTGAGAGGAGAATGGAGGAGAAGAGATTGTAGTGTGGCCATGCCCCCCTGAGGGGTGATTTCTTGCTTTCTGTCTCTCTGGTGAGTAGATGCGCCCTATATAGCAAAAATCTCTTTCTAAAAAAATTAAATAAATGAAGATGTGCTTACTTAAATTAACAAATAAAAGTTTATGAAAAGAAAATCACAGGTATTAAGAAACAAAACTAGTAAATTTACAAAAGGAAATAAGTACTAACAAAATATTATTTCTATTTGTATTTTGTACCAACTAACGAAAGAAAACTGAAGACAACGAATAAGAAAGAGATACTGGGTATAGCTCCTTTCTCCTCACTGTATCTCCAATACCTACCATGGTGACTAGCACATGTAAATACATACAATTAATACAGTGGATAAAAGTGAGCTCCTCATTCTTTTATATCTTCACTAAATTTTATTTATATCTCCAAAGGAACATAAAATTCTATATTTAGTCTGTGAGAAAAGAGTTACGTGAATTTCAAATGAAGAGAATAATAAGTATTAGGCTTTACAAAAAAATCTGATGGTAAAAATAATAATGAAAATGACAATTACAATATCTAACAATAAGTACTTAGTATGTTGTATTTTAATATTTCATACGTATATTAATTAGTTTTATCCCTACAACAATAACCTAATTAAACACTGCATTACAGGATGAGAGAAAAAACTTCAGTTTGATCTAAGCTTATTTCTTTTTACTTTAAGCATCTTGACATTTTATAGTATTTAAGAAAATGTATTTAGAAATACCAATATTTAAGAAAAATTATTTTCACTTAATAAAGGTTGCGGATCCTTAAAAACCAAAGTTTGAAATGCTCCAAAACCTGAAACTTTTTGAGGGCTGACATTACAAATGGAAAATCCCCACCTGACCTCATGTGATGGGTGGTAGTCAAAATGCTGCAATACGAAAGTATTACATAAAACTACCTGTAAACTATGTGTAGAAGATGTATCTGAAACATAAATGAATTTTGTGTTGAGATTTGGGCCCCATCCCCAAGATATCTCATTATGTACATGCAAATATTCCAAAATCTGAAAGGAAAAAAAGTATCTGAAGCATTCTGGTCCTAAACATTTTGGATAAGAAATTCAATCTATAATCTTAATCATCTCAATCATCTAAAACTTCTTAAAGAGTAATCAAAAGAAGATAGTGTGAGTCCCACTGAAGAATAGGAAATAAATATATCCAATGTCTGCCAAATGTCTCTACGACAAAGTCCTGCCCTAAAATAAACAAGTCCTTACATTCCTTTCAAAGTTGTTCTTCCTCTGTATTCTCTACCGAGTTAATGATGACATCATCCACTAAACTGCCTAAGTTAGAAAGCTGGGAGTCATTCCTAAGTGCTATTCTCCCTTTGTCTCTACAATCGACTTGTTCAGTAGCTCAAACCATCTCCTCTTATTCCTACCCAGCACTTGTACATGCTCATTTCGCACCGTGTCCTCTGTGCTGCTGTCACAGGATCTCTGTCAAATGGGTATCTGATCACATCATTCCTCTGCTTAAATTTTAAAACTTGAGGCCAACAGGTGGTGTGGTGGTTAAGGGACTAGATTCCAACATGGCCAACCATGCCGAGTTCTGGACCCAGTGGCTTGAAAAGCTTGCCAGGCTCATGTGCATGCCCAAAATTCCAAGAGGAGAATGAAGGAGAAGGGACTATGGCATGGAAGTGATTTCTCACTTTCCCTCTGTCTATCTCTGTCTCTCTCCAGTGACTGCATGCACCCTAAGGTAAAAATCTAAACAAACAAACTAACTAAAACTAAAATTCAGGATAAATCCAAATAGCTTATAAAAGCATAAAAGGCCCTTCATAAATATGGCTTTGCAACTCCCCAGTAGGAGCCCTACTCTTCTGTGGCTTAAGAAACTACTTTTGTACTAGGATTCTACTTCTAGGGCCTGGTCCTCTGCTATACTAGGATTTTCCTTCTAGAGCAGGAGCTATTAAGGTATGTATTTAATATAAATAGCAAACTAGTAATTAGAATATTGTAGACACAGAATAATGCTTAATAAACAAATCAATAAAAAATAATTTTAAAGCAATTTCTTAGACTTTCTAATACACAAAGATGAGCCCTAAAAGCTAGTTCATATATAAAAGCTATTTCTTATATTACCAAATATTTATTTTTAAAAATTAATCAACGAATTAACTTTTAAATAACTGCCAGAGAATACATATGCTTGCCAGAGAGAAAGAGAAAGAGGAAGTGTGGTATGATCATGCTACATTCCTTTCTCCATTTCTCCATTCTGTCAGGATTTTGGACATGCACACACATGTGCTTAGCATGTTTTTCAAGCTGCCAGGACCAGGATTTGAACCACGATTAGTCATATGGGACCTGGCTCCCAATGTACAGTGCTTAACCACAGTGTTACAGGGCCAGTCTACCAAGTATTTAACAATACCTGTATTTAAATGCACTATAAAATTTGTTAGATTGAGGGCCAGCCAGTGGCATGGTGGATACAATGGTTTGAGTCAAAGACCTAGCGGCCTGAAAAACATGCTGTGTATGTGTGCATCTTCTGAGTGTAGAATGGAGAAGAGATTGTGCTATAGTAATCCTTTCTGGGGTGAAGGGGGAGAGTGGTTTCTCTCCTACACTCTTTCTCTCTCTCTCTAGCGAGTATACTTGCTCTGTAGCAAATTTTGAAAGTAAATAAACACACACATGCTTTAAAAAATAATTTGTATTCTTATATACATTTCAAATAAACAATAATTTTTTCATCCTTCCAAAACGAAGGTGATCCCTAAAAATTTCCTATAGCTGGACCAGCAGTTAGTGTAATGGCTATGTCTCTGGACTCCCACGTAGTCGACCACAGTTCGCGTACTAGACCCGGTGGCTTAAAACTCACGCTGGGCACGTGTGCATGCGTGCCCAAGATCCCGAGAGGAGAACGGAGGAGAAGGGATTGCGGCGTGACCATCCCCCCTGGGGGGTGATTTCTCGCTTTCTGTCTCTATGTCTCTCTCTGTCTGTCTGGCGAGCGCACGCGCCCTATAGTGAAAACCTCTCCAAAAAAAAAAAATGTTCCTATAGCCACTGAAGGTAGAGTTAAGAAAAACTATTACAGATCTAAGACCTAAGCAGGAAGGGCATAAGTAAAAACATACCACTACTCAAAGATTTTAAGATGGATTCTCTACCTCAATAACTTTTTGGATGTTAAGTTTAAACACTTACCCTTGATCATTTCTGATTGCTCCCATGACTCCAAGCACTAATGGCCATCCAGGCCCGAGACTGTCTCCCTGACTTTGCAGAATCTGCAACACACATTCTAATTGCTTGAGTCGGATATCCGGATGGTTAATATTGGACATCTCCTTTAATGGATTCAATAAAAGTAATTGAAGCCTCTGAAAAGGGGGCAAGAAATGAATTAGGAAGAAGAGCCCAAGAAAACAGGAAGGCTTTAACATTGTCTTTTTAAAATTTAAATCCACCTCTACTCAGACTACTGTGGTAAATAGAAATGTTTAATTTTAAATAAATGTTGACTATAATTTCCCTTATGTAACCATTAGTGATCTATTGTACCATCTATCTTTATTCTTAAATAAGAGGGGGGAAAATCAATCTTCAAGATGTAAGACTTCAGGAGAAATGGGTATTTACCTTGCTTTAAAAGACATTAATTATAGGCCCATATAGAAATGAATCTCACTGGGACCAGCAGTTAGTGTAATGGCTATGTTGCTCGACTCCCATGTAGTGGACCGCGGTTCAAGTCCCGGACCTGGTGGCTTAAAACTCATGCTGGGCGCATGTGCGTGTGTGCCCAAGATCCCGAGAGGACAATGGAGGAGAAGGGACTGCGGCATGTTCATCCCCCTGGGGGGTAATTTCTCGCTTTCTGTCTCTCTGTCTGTCTCTCTCTGTCTGGCGAGCGCACGCACCCTATAGCAAAAAAAAAAAAAAAAAAAAAAAAAAAAAATAGAAAGAAAAGAATCTCATTAAAGAAAATATGTCAGCTGTTGGGTCGTCAGAAAAGCCATGACACGTTTTGCATAGAAAAATAGTTCATGACTTTTCTGACGACCCAATATATTTGGAAAATTTGTTGGAAAGTAGAAAAAACACTTTGTGCCATCCCTTTCAGCAACCAAAAGTATTTGCTTCATTTTTAACTTTCCAAAGAGTCATTTATTTGGTTCACTGACTGAACAAATGTTTATGATTGTTCTTTATACCTGTGGATGCTCAAGTCCCTCAGAGAAAATGGTGTGGTATTTGTATATAACCTGTGCTCCTGTATACTCTAAATAAGCTCAGAGATCACTTACAATACCTAATACAATGTAAATGCTATGTAAATCATTGTTACATTATATTGTTCAGTAATTGGTGGCAAGGGGGAAAAAGCTGCATATTCAGTACAGATACAATGAATTTGTTTTACAAGTATTTTCCATCTGTAGTTGGTTGAATCCATAGAAGCAGAACTCACAGGTATAGGATGGTCAACTATATTAAGCTCTCACACTGCCAGGTATTAAGCTGGACACTGAGGATATTAAAGTAATTAATCGGAGAGATTTCTTTGTTAAAACCCAAATTGTAGTAGGAAAACAATATGAAATCACTAGAACATAAACTCTATAAGAGCAAAGATCTTTTCTGCCTTGCTCATTATTCTTTTTCTAAGAGCTACACTCAATTATGTGTTGAGCAAATTTACGGAATACAGTTGCAATACAACACGATGAGAGCAACGGGAATAGTTGTTAAATGACTCATTCCTACCTAGTCTTAAAACAATGAAAATTTGGTGAACTTTAAAACTGTGTAAGATATTTGTGAGAATGCTAGAGAGTCAGAGCAAAGAACTGATGACAAAAGTAAATTTACTGGAAATATAAAACTATTTAAAAATAGAAGTTGATTTTATTGTGCTTGTTTCTTTTGCTATTAGTTTTCTCAGATATAAAGGCAGTGACATTAAAAATAATTAGAAAAACGTATGTACCAAAGCAAAAGGGGTCTCAAAATGAAGCTTTAACACTACATAAAGAGGGAAACTTGAGGGACCAGCAGTTACCATAATGGCTACGTTGCTAAACTCCCATGTAGTCGACTGCGGTTCTAGTCCTGGATCTGGTGGCTTAAACTCACTCCAGGTGCGTGTGCGTGTGTGCCCAAGATCCCGAGAGGAGAATGGAGGAGAAGGGATTGCAGTGTGGCCATCCCCCCGGGAGGGTGATTTCTTGCTTTCTGTCTCTCTGGCAAGCGCACACGCCCTGTAGCTAAAACCCCCCCCCCCCAAAAAAAAGGGGAGGGAAACTTGAAAATTGGGAGACCAATTCTAGGTGATTATTAATGTAGTTCAGTGTCATTCACAAAGTATTATTTACAAATTTTTTTCACGATGACCATAAAAATCTCTTATTTTCTATATGTGAGATCCACTGCATATATATAAAAGAATATTATGTAAAAAAATAAATCCACTAATAGAATTACATCTACTTGATAAACTAATAAAAAATTACATTTGGGGAGGATGATTTTATATTAAGTATTCTTTTAAAGAAATGAGGTGAGTTGGTTTTTTTTTTTTTTTTTTTTTTTTTTTTTTTACCTGGTTTTGTGAAAGTGGAGGATCGTGGTTAAACGTTAATCCTGCTTTAATAAGTGAAGTTAAAGCTTCTGCTCCCCATTCTCTCATTCGAGAGTTTGGATGCTGGCAGACCTAAGGGTGCATACATTGAACAAAAATTAAATATTTAATCTGAATATTTAAGCTACAAATTACACACTGATTTGAGAACAGAAAAATTAAAACACACACTTTCTGTCTTGATCACATTTTTAAAATTCTATCAAATATTTGACAAGGATTCAAAGAAAAATCACATCTAAGATGTAAGTAGGCTTACCTTCTGAATAAGGGCAAAAGGAAGCAAGAGAGAGAGACAGAAGAAAAAAGATGAAACTAAAGCAAGTCACAGAAAAGAAAGAAGTCCATAAAAGTAGATGATATGTCATCAGAGTAAATAAAAGAATTAAATAGATACTAAGGTTCTTAATTAAGGTTACCCTTATAACCACATCCTGTGATAAAATTTCAAAAACTTACTGTCATTTCATGTGACTGTCCAACAATGGAGAAATCTGAATCCACCCTTTAATCATTGATAAAAATAATCCCAGTAAAGAGAACAAAAAGGCTCACGTACGTCTATTTTTCTTACTATGAATAATACCTTTCTCAAGTTTCTAAAATAAGATAAAACCACCACAGATCCTAAACCTAAAATGAGCATTAACACTAATACTGACAGAAGCACGAAGCAGCAGCTAATGATTTATAATTACTTCAACATGAATATAAGAGAATATAAACCCAGATAAAATCCTCCTGCAGTATTTATTAGGTGGTCAAGAAAGTCATGATGTATTTGTCTCTATGCAAAAATGCGTCATGACTTTCTTGATGACCCAATATAATTAGTGATACCAAACAAGGTTTCCCCTTCATAGAAAAGCTGTAAATGCAAAGTATTTACTACAAACTCTTAGTTCCAATCATCTTGAAGTTTTAAAACAAACTAAAACTGAGATGGATCAAAGAGACTGTTTAATAGAAGAAAAGGGAATCAAGCTAACAGCTGATCTCTTACTGAAGTCTGTTTCATTTATTTCTTTTTTCATGAAGGAGTACAGGGAGAGACATGGAAAAAGACATTTTTGACAGGATGTTGCCATGTCACTATTTTCCTGCCCCAGCCTCCCAGTTAGCCAGGAACACAGGTGCTATCACAGCACCCAGCCTGTTTAAGAGAGTCTGGGAATTGAACCCAGGCCCCATAGGTCCCAACTTTGTATAGTACTGCCCTACAGCTGACTCCATCATGGCTGGGGCCGTATTTCTCACTGTAAAATTTCACTCATTTTCAGCCAATAGAAACAAATTATTCTTTTTTTTTTTTTTTTTTGAGAAGTTTTTGCTATAGGGCACGTGTGCTCACCAGAAAGAAGGAGACAGAGACAGAAAACGAGAAATTACACTCCGAGGGGGATGGCCACGCTGCAATCCCTTCTCCTCCATTTTCCTCTTGGGATTTTGGGCATGCACGCACACGTGCCCAGTGTAAATTTAAGCCACCAGGTCCAGGACTCGAACCGCGGTTCACTACATGGGAATCCAGTGACATAGCCATTACGCCAACGGCTGGTCCCAAACAAGTGATTCTTCGACAAAACAAATTAGGCAGGGCCAACCCAGGAGTGCAGTGATTAAGCACTATGCATAAGAAACTGGATCTCAAATGGTTGACCAGGTTCAAATCCAAGCCCCAGCAGCTAGAGAAACACAATAAACACGTGGGTGCATGCCCAAAATCCTGATGAGGAGAAATGGAGGAAAATGATTGTGGCGTACCACATCCTATTGGGGAGTGCTTTCTTTCGTGCTTGTCTCTTATCAATGAGTGCACATGCCATCTGGCAATGAAAAGTAAAATGACTATAAAACTTTAGTCATTGATAAAATACACAGATATGAGTACAGGGTCAGGAAGGGGGAAAAAAGTTAATGATATTTTTTGAAATGGTTATCGATAATTG
This sequence comes from Tupaia tana, assembly GCA_026018925.1. Lineage (NCBI taxonomy): Eukaryota > Metazoa > Chordata > Mammalia > Scandentia > Tupaiidae > Tupaia > Tupaia tana. Next base: position 167,693,906 of record JAKSZU010000006.1, on the reverse strand, counting down.
TTAGTTAAATATACATGTCTGTAGAAACAAAAAATTAATATTTAAGAAATAGAGCTTACCTCAAGTAGATGGCCAGTTAGCGGTCTCCATAAAATTTCTATTCGGTGCATATTAACTAGACCAGTTTCTAACAATTTGGCAACAGCAAAAAGAGATGGCTCCTAGGGAGAAAGCATTGCATTTTTAATATTATAACGAGAATGTTGAGTACTTTGGTTGTAAATTAATCTCTGGATACTCCAAAGAGCATTACTACAATGAAAATATGATTACTTTGTATAAAGTTAACTGTAACTATAAAAAAAAACACACAATGATCATGAGACAAACCTTTCTGCCACTCATTTTTTCTTAACTCAAACTTTATCTATTTATGAGTTACATTTGCTTCCTACTAACAAACCTTTATTTAACTCAAACTAGAGTAGTAAATCTTCCATATTTAAGTATATTCCTTGCCCAATAATTCAGAGAAAAGCCCCAAAATGATTAGTAAAGAAAAAAAAATGTAGGAATTAACACACACTTTTAATTTCTTTCAACTATTTTTAAGGTTTAAAAAGTGTTTAAAGTTTGTAATTCCTACTGGGAAAACATTATCTGAATGAATACCCAAATGGCAAACCACTGTAAAATGCTTCAGCTGCATTTAGGGAAGAGAGATAGGGATTATCTTCAAAGCACCCCAGCTTTCTTGCTGAGAAGGTCAGAGGTACACGGGTTTGTATTATTGCGACATCCATTAGGTGACCTAGGTTGCTTATCCTTCAGCAAGGGCTTTACTTTGTCAGAAGGACATTATGCTTGACCTCCAAACCTGGCTGACAATTTTCTGATGAGATTCATAACCTTTGGGTTGCTCTGAGATTTTGACATACTTGCTGGGTTCTGGGCCACATCCTGGAAGGCCACCATAACTTCAGGATCCTGCATGGCTGCAAGAACCTCTGGATCACTAAGAATTTCATTGAGCCCAGGCATTCCTGCCATTCCAGGCATACCCCCTGCCATCCCAGGCCTTCCTCCAGGAAAATTACCAGGCATTCCCCCAAGAAAGCCACCTGGAAGAGGGCCAAACTGAGCTCCTGATTGTCCTCTGGCTTCTTCCTCCCTCTGGGCTCTCTCATGCTCTTCTCGAGCCTTCTTAACTCTATTCTTTTTTTTCTCTCTCACTCTTCATGTTTTCGCTCGTACTTTCTTTGATGTTCTGCAATTTTCTGGGCACTTCATTCAACATGGCACTAGCATCTTCATCATAATCCAGTTTACAAGCAAGGGCAAGATCATGTGCTGCTTCTTCCCAATGGACCAGAAGTCTGTGAACTTTCCCTCCCACTTGTAAGGTTGAGCTGAACCAGGGTTTATTTCAATGGCTCTTTACAGTCTCAAATGGCAGCATTTAGCTTCTGTAATTTGATGAAGACACTGGCTCTCTTGGCATACAGAATAGCCAAGCATGGGTTCAGCATGATGGTCTCTATAAACAAGTCAATGGCTTTCTGTAGTTCACCATCATTTAGGGCTTTGATGGCAGCTACTTTCTTATCATTTGCCTGATCCATCATCTCCTCAGTTATCTCTATATTTTCATCTCCCATTTCTTGAGGGGCATCAGTGTCTGGTTCAGTCACACCTTCACTGTCAATTTCTAGATCACTTTCCTCACTTGATGGTTCCTCTGTCTTTATGTTTTCTTCCACCTTCCTACTATCTGTTTTTTCTTCCTTGATATGCTCTTCAGATGCAGCTTTCTGAGTAGCTGGTGGTACTTTACCCCCCACTCTCCCCACCCACTCTCTCAGGAGGTGCATCTCCTCGGTGTGCAGAACACTCGGATCCTGCTTACACATTTTCACGAAGGCCTGGCGCTCGCTCACTTTGCGGGGGTCCATGGCTGGGAAGCGGCAAGAAGAAGGGAGCTTGGCTGAGGAGGCTGGAGCCTGACAACAGGCCCAGGTGCTTGCTCAGTGTGACTGTGTACAATGGGGCGGCAGCTGCGAGGCAGAGCAGACTAGGTCTGCCACTCTTAAGTATGCAGAATAATTCCTGTTTGGAAAATTTGGTTAAGAGGATAACATTTTTTTTTTTTGAATTTTGTTTTAATTTTGGTTGCTTTTTGTTTTATGCTATAGGGTATGTGAACTCCCTGGAAAGAGAAAGAGAGGGAAAGAGAGAAATCATCCCCTAGGGGAGATGGCCATGGTACAATCCCTTCTCCTCCATTCTCCTCTTGGGATTTTGGGCATGCACATACAGGGATCCAGTGTGATTTTCAAGCCTCTAGGGCGGGGACTCAAACCACGGTTGGCCATGTGGAAGTCCAATGCTTTATCCACCACACCATCTGCTAGCACCTAGAAGGGAATGTTTTAATAGGAAAAAGTTGAAAATCTAAAAAAAAATTGTATTAGACACACAGAGTGACTAGTCCTCTTCCTATTTTTTTTTTAAGAATCATTTATTTATTTAATTATTTGGTATTGTTTTTTTTTAATTTGACCAGAGAGAGAGAGAAAGGGAAAGTGAGAAAACAAGCCACCAGGTCCAGGATTCAAACTGCGGTTGGCCATGTGGGTGTCCAGTATCCTTAACCATCACGCCACCTGCTGGTGCTCAGAATGACTAGTCTTCTGATAAAAAGGAAAGAAACATTTTTATTAATAAAGCCTTAAACTGTTCAGGCTTTACATGTGAATGCCAGAAAGTATGAAAAAAAAAAAAAAAAAGAGGCAACAGAACAGGTTAAAGAAATGTAAAGTCAAGAATATGGCAGTTCTCAGGGCTGTCAGTTTCAGTTAATACAAGAGTAGAAGAGACAGAAGGCAAAATAGTTCTCCATAGGCGCTGGCATATCAATAACCAGAAAGGGAATCAGAGTACAGCACTATAGCTAAATTACAGTAGTTGGTCCACATGTCATAGGAAGAACTTCAAAAAAGATCAAGGGAGGGTCAGCAGATGGTATGGAGGTTAAGGCACCTGGATCTCACATGGCCGACTGCATGGTTCAAGTCCTGAATCCAGTGGCTTGAAAAACATGCCAGGTACATGTGTGTGCATGCCCATAAATCCCAAGAGGAGAATGGAGGTGAAGGGACTACAACATGGCCATGCTCCCTGGGGAATGATTTCTCTCTTTCTCTCTCTCTCTCTCTTTCTGTCTCTCTCCAGTGAGCACATGTACTCTATAGCAAACAAATAAACAAAAAAGATCAAAGGGCAGTATTTCCATTCTGTTAATATTTCTATTCTATTCTGATATTCATAGAAATGGTAAAACATGCTTTAATACTAATTTAACTGAGAAAATCCAGGAGTGTTTTCAAAGGAGTGGCTGTGGTATTGCAAACAGAGACACAGTATTAGAAAAAAAGGCAGGCCAACTGAAAACAAAAGGTAGATGAGAATTTCATAATTTTTAAGAAAAAAATTTATTATTCTATATTTTAAAAGTTTTACAGTACTAATAAAAATCTAATATGGAAATGTGTGACAGTATCTTTTTTCCCAGAAAGTCAGTAAATCAAGGCCATTGACAAATACGGTCAGGTTGACTTTCCTACGCATGCTAATGTTGTAAATACCCTAAACATTTTGGTGGTAGAAAAATTTGTGATTCTAAGATCCTCTCCATGGCTGGTGCCGCCTCACCAAGCTCAGGGAACTGATGATGCAGCTGCATCCCATGGTGGACTCTTCCCCCGCAGGTGCAAAGTGGAAGAGACAAAGATAGAGATGCTGAGGGCTGCTGTGAAGCGATTTGGGGACGATCTAAGTCACATCAGGTGTGTCATCAAGGAACAGACAGTGGCTCAGATAAAGGCCACCATGAAACGCGAGGTTTATGAAGACTCTGGCATCCTCCTTCCAGCTGAGTTACCCAAGAAAGGTTCCAAGAAGGTGGCATCTAGTGTCTTGTCACCTCCTTCAGCTGCCCCTCCACCCAGCAGCTCCAGTATCCCTGAAGCCAGGGGTCCCCTCATAAAGAAACAAAAGGCTGACAGCCTGACCGTGGATTCTGGCCTTCTCATGACCTCCACTGATCCTCCTCTGCTCTCCTGCTGAGCCTTCCACCTCTGACCCCTCTCACTGTTCAGGCTGTACCTGTGGATCACCTGGGACTCTGAGCAAGGCTGCATGGGAAACGGTCAAAGGCTGCTGGGGCCGACCACCTTGGTGTTCCTGTATAAGTATCTGCCCTCAACCCCTTTGACCTCCACCAGATGGACATTTTTATACAGAAAACAATAAAGATTTCTCTCTCTCAAAAAAAAAAATTGTGATTCTAGAGACAAAAAGGTATACTGGTTAAGACCGATGTTTGTGAAGTTTGAATGGTCTAGGCCTATGAATCTACCACTTAATAGCTACATATTCAGGTAAGTTACTATCTCTACTGATTTGTTTTTTAATTTTTTAAATGGAGAAGAAAGAGGAGGAGGAGGAGGAGGAGGAGAAGGACAAGGTGAAGAAGAAAAGAAAGAAGAAGAAATTTATTTCTTCACTTTGTTTTCTATCACCCTTACCTTGATTTGGAATATATAACATACTTTCAAACACCTGTACATTTACATAATTATCTAGCTATGTACTGTAATATGTAAAACTCTGCTTTAATAGTATCTTCTTTGCTAATCTTTAAATGAGTTATATGAGTCAAGACGACAAAATCACAGTACACAGATTTATAATTGAGGACTAGGAAGACAACAGTTTTAACCATGTTAGACAACTTACAGCTTTTTAATCATATTAATGGTTGGAGTAGTTATTCATTATAAAATATAGAAAATATTTTCTTTTAAATAACTATCCCGGAGGTATAAATAAATCCAAATTTTCCTGCACTTTCCAAATATAATAAAAAGGGTATTTTGAACATTGAAAGAAATGTTTTGAAAGCCAGTATTCAAATGTACTATTCTATTCATTTAATCAACGAACAAAGAAAATTCTTAATTTTCAAGGTAAGGGGAATCATTATCTTCAGAAAGAAATGTTTAGCTCCTTATTTTTCATCCTAATGAAGGCATAAGAAACTGAGACTTATATTCTTCAAATTTGTTTTAGCCCAAACATAAGTTATAATTACAAGTATTATCATGAATTTTTAATAAAACCTATCTATGAAAATTGTGTTATATTGTTCTTTATAAAAATATTTTAAAAGATAATTACTATACAAGAGAAATGGACACAATTTAAAATTAGATTACATATTTAGATAATATCTCAAGCCAAATCATAACCACAAAAGATAAAAACCCAACAGACTATGATTAGCATAGAAGTTGAGTATTAGTCATCCTTGTAAAACACTGAGATCATAATGGATATACACCTTACATAACTAAATAATGTACCATACTTAAAACAGAAAGATAGAATATCACACCTTATTATTTCCATAGGCCATATCCATTGCTTCTAGAGATAAGGAGCAAAGTGCATTTATTAAATGATGCAATGATACATCATCAAGATACCTAAAATGAAAATCAAGAAATAAGACATTTTGATCTAAAATGCATAGCTAATAATAATGTTTATATCAATTTTAAAAACTAACTCTTACTGTGAGCTTTCAAACAATCTTGAAAGTATATTGGAAATGACTGGTAAATCCGTCATCACTGCTGTCGTTAGAACCTAAGAAAGGAATAAGATCAAATATAACCTACGACATTTGGTAAGCACTAACTGGGTATGCAGGAGTAGAGCTTACTGTACTGGGTCCTTCTACGGCTCTCCCAGGTTTCAAGGCACCACCACTACTAGGCTTTAGTCCCAGAATCCATACGAGATGCTGTTTAAAAAAAAAAGAAAAACAATAAGAAAGAGATTTATAAAACTATAAAAATTACAAAAATTACAATCAGTAGTTAAGTTTCCAATAACTAAAATAAAAATCAATAATTAACATTCATATAAAAATTTATACCAAGCCTAGGCAATAGAATATAGGCCATAGGAGAAGCAGTCCATCACTTTCTACACGATAAGCCACATCCTCTTTCCCTTTCCAACTTTTTTCTTCATACTATCTAGTCTTTGGACTTTCCCAAAGCATCAACAAACATTGCTTAACTCAACTGTTAGCAAATACACATGAAAACAACACTACCTTGAAAAGATAGTCAACATACCTGAAGTGTTGCCAAGACAAGTTGCCATGATGTCCCAAGAACAGCCCCATGACAGTGCGCCAGGTTAAGTAAAGTCCTCATACACTGGATATTTTTGGAAGTTAGCTATATTGAAAAAGGATATATTTGCAAGAACTGTTAGAAATCCTTTAAAATTAAAAGCTTGTAAAATAGCATTAATGTATTCAAAAAAAATTTTTAATAAAACCCCAAAATAGTAAGAAAATGGGTTTGGATGGTTTTGTAAGGGATAAATTTATTTGATTAAAAACTTGTAATATCTACATTTATAAATATGTATAATTAAAAAACTTGTTATCATATTGATTACAGTAATTTCAACTACATAATTAGTTTCATCTAATGAGATCATCCAGGTTAAAAAAAAAGGATAATGATAAATTTTGACACATACAAAGAAAGGGTCCAGCAGATTTTACTGAAAGGTAATTGGTAACCAAGAAAAGAGCAAGTGTGTTACCATTACTGTCCCTTGAGGCTGAACTGCTAGAGGTTGACCCACTGCTACAACTTGCTGGTGAGATTCACTCGATGGACTTATCATCATAACATTTTGGCCCTGAATGGAATATGCTAAAACACAAAAGAAAGCCTAAATAATTAAAATATACTTTTTATAATGCACTCAAAGTAATGTTACATTTAAAAATATTAATTGAATTAAATCAAAGCTTAAGTATAACAATTATCAGTAATAGCTATATTATCTACATGCATTTTCAAAACTCAAGAGGTATAAACACCAAGACAAGACAGGCAAGTATTAAGTAAAGACATTTTCTATATAACTTGTGAAAAGTATAAACCTTTGGTAGATTTCTTCTTAAGCAAAACAGAATTAGCACAAGTTAAGTATTTTAAATATGTATTTCCCATATACTTTTCTAGTTAAAGACATTTTTAGTTTGAAAACTGAATGTCACATTGAAGTGCATTTATATTACATGTAACAAACTTCAGTGGTTTCAAATTATTCAACAAGAATATAAATTTTTGCATGTCTCCTTAATCAAAACAGTTACAAACATTACTGCTCTACTCTTTCATTAAATTAAAAGAAACTATTTTGAAAACATATAAAGAAAAAAGAGAATATTTAAATAACATAGTTTACAAAGGAGTTTAAGATTTATCTCTGCCTTTTTCAAACAATTTTGCTAGAGGGGGGAAATCTTGTTAGTGCTCGCAGGAGACATAGAGAAAGAGGCAGAGAGAATTAAGTACTCTCCCTGTGGGGGATGGGCATGCCACAACCCCTTCTCCTCCAGTTCGCCCTTCTTTTGGAATCTTGGTCATGCATCCAGTGTGTTTTTCAAGCTGCTAGGTCTGGGACTAGAACCATGTAGTTGACCATGTGGGTTCCAGCTGCCTAAACCACTACACCACTGGCTGGCCCCAGCATTATCTCATTTTATTTTTGTAATTATTTTTTAAAATTGGTATTATTGGGACCAGCAGATGGCATAATGGTTATGTCACTGGACTCCCAAGTGGTTGACCACGGTTTGAGTCCCAGACCTCGTAGCTTAAAACACTAGCTGGGGTTGTGTGCATGCATGCCCAAAATCCTGAGAGAAGAATGGAGGAAAAGGAACTGTGGTGTGGCCATCCCCCCCGTGGGGTGATTTCTCACTTACTGTCTCTCTGGCAAGCACATGTGCCCTATAGCAAAACTCTCTCTCTCTCTCAAAAAAAAAAAAAAAAAAAGAATATAAAGTATTTATTATTTCCCCTACTCCTACTGTTTTTTTTTTTTTTTTGGAGAGGTTTTTGCTATAGGGCGCGTGCGCTTGCCAGACAGACAGAGAGAGACAAAGAGATAGAAAGCGAAAAATCACCCCCCAAGGGGATGGCCATGCCACAATCCCTTCTCCTCTATTCTCCTCTCGGGATCTTGGGCACACATGCACACGCGCCCAGCGTGAGTTTAAGCCACCGGGTCCAGGACGCGAATCACGGTCGACTACGTGGGAGTCCAGCGACATAGCCATTACTCTAACTGCTGGTCCCACCTACTCCTACTGTTTTAAAAAGATGGAAGAAATTGAAGCACAAGGATATTAATGTTCTCAAGATCACAGAGGCAATGAGTGGAACAGGAGAGGCTTGAACTAAGAAGTTCTGTAATCTTTTCTCTACACCATGTTAACCAGTTAGATGCAAAGAACTTTGAATAAGCTTAAGTCTTACATTTGTTGGAAAGTGTAGCTGCAGTGGTGGTATTCAACACTGTAAGAGCATAATGGGGAGGCAGGGAACCTTTGCATATTGCAGTTATAAAGGCATCTCTTGAAGTTACAAGGCCCAGTCTTCCACAAAGAGCAGCCATAGTCAATTCAGCTTTTAAGATATTCTCAGTGGCAGCCTCATCTGTGCTGAAGAGACAGGTATTTTATTTAATCTGATTGATTTATTTTTAAATACACTGTAAAACATAACATGGAATAAGGTATTTAGAAAGCCTATACAAAAATATTGTCAAATCATTATACTTAAGAATTTTAACCAATTAACATCATACCTGAAAATCTGAACTGAGTAAAAGCAACGTACAATATATGTACACTTATTATTGAAGAAAATGATCAAGAATTCAAAGATTTAGCTTACAATATAAAAAAAATTTAATATAATCACTCTCACTATAAAAGTTTTAAATTGAAAGGCATTCTGTAATTTTAGGTTCCTTTTCATTAAAACATCATGACAACAATTCTCATGGTAGAGGAAGGCAAAGATAGGATGGAGGAGGAGGATGGCAGAAAAAGAATATTTTACACATACAAAAAGAAAGGAGATAATTCTTAAGACAAATTAAAGTAAACCATTCTAGTGTTTGGCTTTCTTTTTTTTTTAACTGCCGCAATGCAATATGAAACTCACAAAGGTGTAATACCTGGCATCGAGAAGGAGTGAGAGTGCAGCAAGAAGACCACACCAGCAGGCATTCACCATTTCTTCCCAAACAGCTCTACTAACTTAAAGGAAAAAAAAAATGCATGCAATACTTAATAATTACAGGCATCAGAACATTTACCAATATGTCAATTTTTTTTCTTTTCCTTTAGAGAAAGATTTTTGCTATAGGATGCATGCACTCGCCAGAGACACACAGAGAGACAGAGAGACAGAAGCGAGAAATCACCTCACAGGGTGATGGCCAAGCCACTATCTCTTCTTCCATTCTCTTCTCAAAATTTTGGGCACATGAACACACACCCGCTGAGCATGAGTTTAAGCCACCGAGTCTGGCATTCGAATCGTGGTTGACTACATGGGAATCCAGCTATATAACCATTATGCCATTTGTTGGTCCCTCAATATGTCAAATTCTAATGTAGCTTTGGCCATTTGACAACATGTCAAATATTCCATCAACAGCTCAATTATTAAATACTAAAGGTCTAGTATCTAAAATATACCTGAATAAATGAAAATTAGAAATCATACTATAGTTTCAGACTTCAAGAAGTCTTAAAATTAAGTTGTTTTAAAATATCTGTGAAGGTGACCAGAAGATGGAATGGAGGTTAAGGTGGCTGGATCCCACATAGCCACCTATAAGGTTCAAGTCCCAGACCCAGAAGCCTGAACATCATACCAGGCATGTGTGCATGTATGCCCAAAATCCTGAAAGAAGAATGGAGGAGAAGGAACTATAGTATGGACATCCCCCCCGGGGGGTGGGGTGATTTCTTTTTCTCTCTCTGTCTGCCTCTGATGAGTGTATCTATAGCAAAACTTAAATTAACATAAGAAATCTATGCTAAACCAGCCCTGTGGCCTCATTGTTAAGGCTGCCTGATTCCACACGACTGACTGCATGGTTTGAATCCTGGCCCTGGTGGCTTGAAAAACATGCTGAGCGCATGTGCATGGACGCCCAAAATCATGAAAGTGGGGAGAAATGGAGAAGAGATCGCAGCGTGACCATGCATTACTGGGAGGTACTTTCTCCTTTTCTTTTACTCTCTGTCTTGCTCTCTGGAGTGTACCCGCCCTCTGGCAAATTAAAAAAAAATATATGTATCTACCAGCAGGTGGCATGACTGTTGCATCACTGGACTCCCACATGGCCGGCTGCAATTCAAGTCCTGGACCAGGTGGCTTAAAACTCACGCTTGGCATGTGTGCATGTGTGCCCAAAATCCTGAGAGGAGATGGAGGAAAGGGACTGGTATGACTATCCCCATTTGGGGTATGATTTCTCGCTTCCTGTCTCTGTGTCTCTCTGTCTCTCCCTTGAGTCGACATGCCCTCTAGCAAAAATCTCTCAAAAAAATAAAAATTCTGTATACACATTCACTGATTGGCATCTTGTAAAAATATGTATATAATATCTGTTCCTATTTCCTTCCTGTCGTGAGGCCAAACTTTCAACCTATGTGAGCAGCTGGAAGTGAAGAGTGGAGTAACAGTGTAACGCGGTGGATCAATCAGCAGAGTGGTTACATACATTGGGAATCAAGCAAATAAGAAATACACTGAAACAAATGAAATCAAGTTCCTTAGAGTTAGAGAGGAAAACTAGAAATATGTATAGTTAAAAATAAACCTTGTGAGGGTCCAGCAGTTAGCGTAATGGCTATGTCGCTGGAGTCCCACGTAGTCAACTGCGGTTCGAGTCCAGACCCAGTGGCTTAACCTCATGCCGGGTGCGTGTGCGTGCGTGCCCAAAATCCCAAGAGGAGAATGGAGGAGAGGGGATTGCAGCGTGGCCATCCCCCCTGGGGGATGATGTCTTGCTTTCTGTCTCTCGGTCTCTCTCTGTCTGGTGAGTGCACGCGCCCTATAGCAAAAAAAAGACCTCACCAAAAAAAGAAAAAAATAATAAATAAATAAATAAACCTTGTGATATTGAACTAGAATGAGAGAAAAAGGTGTGATATCATAGTTTTAAACACAGAGATAGACAAGTATTTTTAAATAGTAGGTAGATGTGCACAGGTGTGTGTGTGTGTGTGTGTGTGTGTTTGTGTATTTTCTATCCAGTAGCAAGACCTAATGCTGACGTGTTACATTTCAATGCTGTTCTCTACTAAAAGAAACGAGGGTTGTTTGGAAAAATGGTACCTAAACTGGACAATAAACATCCAAGTTCAACTTCCACCATCTTGTATAAAAAAGTAAGGAAGACCTCAGAGAATGTCAAAAAATCATGAGACATGCGTAAAAAGGACACAAGGGCAAGCCTGAAAGGGATCTCAGTGGCTATGTTGGGGAAAATCTGAATGTCAAATAATGACAGTTTTAGACTGTAACCCTTTAAGTACAGGAATCCATGTATTCAAGCTAATATAAAGAAATGAATGGGAGCCAGCAGATGGTGTGGAGGTTAAAGCGCTGTATCCCACAAGGCTGGCTGCGTGGTTCAAGTCCTAGACCCAGTTACTTGAAAATCATGCTAGGGTTGTGTGTGTGTGTGTATGTGTGTGTATGTGTGCATACCTAAAACCCTGAGAGAGAATAGAGAAGGGATTGTGACATGGTCATCCCCTCAGGCAGTGATTTCTCACATTCCCTCACTCTCTCTCTCTCTCTCGTGAGTGCACACATCATCTAACAAAAAATAAAATAAATACATAATAGAAAGGAAGAAAAGTGTGGGAGAAGGGAAAACACTATTTTATCATAGAAGTCTCAGAGTATTTCTGCACAAAAAGATAATAACCTTATTCTAAAGAAACAAGGCCAACATTACAGTAAATGATAAAAGTGAACACTTTTTAATAAAAAGACAAATTGATATTGTATGCTCCCTAATGTGTGGACATACTAAATACAGCACAGCAAGTCTGCCAAGCCTGCTAAAAATGAACAAATTTAATGTGATTATGAAGAGACAGAAGAGAAATTCAACCTGATTGGCCTCTACTCTTCAAAAGTGTCAAAGTCATAAAATAAGGAAAGACTAAGAAACCATCCAGATTAAAAGGAAGTATAGACACAGCAACAGAATTTGACATGTGACTCTGGATCATAAAGGACATTACTGAAGCAATAGGCAAATTTTATTATTTTTTTTAACTTTATTTATTTATTTTAGTTTAGCCAGAGAGGGACAGAGAGAGAGCAAGAAAGCAAGAAAATGAGAAACCAAGCCACCAGGTCCAAGGCTCGAATCATGGTTGGCCATGTGAGAGCCCAGAGCCCTTAACCACCATACCACCTGCCAGCCCCACAACTAGCAAAGTTTAAATAAAGTATGGGATTAAGTAATAATACTAAATTGATGCTAAATTTCTGATGGTGATTGTACTGTAGTATGTAGGAGACTTCTATATACACAGAAGTATTAAATGTTAATGGATTTATTCTTAATTAGTTCAGGAAATATATACAGTGACCAGTATAGACACAGAGAGTTAGGTAAATACAATGTTAACAACTGGGAAATAAGAGTAAAGGGTATATTGAAACCATTATACTATTTTTATAAATTCTCCATGCATTTCAAATGACTTCAAATGTGAATCAAAAACCACAGAATCATAATATTATACCTGTTTCCTTGTCCATAGGGTCTGATGCTGACTGTAAATCCTGCTGAGTTGATGATTGTGTTGGAGAAGAGGTACCTTCAGTAGTAGTCTGACATTCTGTTTCAGCCTCTCCTAACTCTCCTTCAATCATACTCGTGATTCCACGAACAAGGTCTAGCAAACAATGGAATGCTACAGACATGGCATAACCTTCTGGTATTGTTGGGGGCTCAACTTTGTCCAACATTTCTAGACTGAAATTACAGAGAAATTAGAACAAAAGATCTGAAACAAAGCCATATACTTACACCAAAAAGCTGCATAAGACAGCTGAACAGGTCTTTAGGTTTTAAAAAAAAAAAAAGAACAAAAGACACAAACACACATTTTGTTTTAAATACTAGCAGTCTACAAAAAGACAACAAAATCTTGTCAGCTAAAATTTTCAAAATAAGACAAAAAGAATGAGCTCTAAAATGCATTAGAATCACTAGGTCTAAAATTTAAAATACAGTGTAGAGTATTTTAGGATTGAAATCATTCCTCAACAATGTCATTCCTTATAAAAATAAAGCCATTGATACTTACTAAGTAGCTTTCGCACTGCCTTGAACCGTTATGGTCAGAATAGGTATCCAAGTTCCTCTATATTCAAAGGCTGGCAGCAAAGTAACACCTCCACCAATCCCCACCATAGCTGAGTTGGCTGGTGCTGAGACGGGGCCACCAGAATTATTGTTTCCTATTAGACAGGGGGAGCAAATGCAAAGATAACTGTTCACTACTTAATTACAAATCAATGATATATAAAAACTCGATCAATTAAAAAAATGTTTTTTCTGTCGGGACCAGCAGTTGGTGTAATGGCTATGTTGCTGGACTCCCACGTAGTCGACTGCAGTTCGAGTCACGGACCAGGTGGCTTAAACTCATGCTAGGCGTGTGTGTGTGCGTGCCCAAGATCCCAAGAGGAGAATGGAGGAGAAGGAATAGCGGCGTGGCCATCCCCCTCGGGGGTTATTTCTCACTTTCTGTCTCTCTTTCTGGCGAGTGCACCCTATAGCAAAAACCTCTCCCCCCAATTTTATTTTTCTGTTAACAAAACAGATATTGCACAAATAAATAAAATGTATCGATCCTATCTTGTCTATTAGAAAAGTCTCCCTTTCATTCCCAAATGTCATTCTTTTTTATAAAAAGGTACTGAGGAAATAAAAATGCTGACGAATTTTTAGTACATTTTTTTAAAGACCACTTTTTATCAGAAGTGGAAAAAAGAATAAAAGGCTATTGACCAAATAGTACAAATGAAAGAGAAGGATGATAAAGGGAAACAACAAGCCATATACAAGGGGATTTAAAAAGTCTGTAAAAAATGAAATTAAAGTGTAAATTAATTTTGGAACAAAACAATTTTGAAGTCAATGTGCCTTTATTTTTCCATAATGCTCATTTTTTCATAAACTTTCTGAAGACCCCTATGTCAATTATGAAACAAATTAAAACCATGGTTCAATCTCTTTGTCTCCAGAGATACTGACAGAACTCCTAGGTAGTAGCCATCTCGACTCTTTAAATAGAGGCAATCAGTGAAGATTCGCATCTACACTTTTCTTCCTATGTGATTAGAGAAAATGAAAGGGTATCAGAGGAGAGAGCCTATTCTGGGAAAAAAAAATAATAAACAGAGTTGTTTCAGTAAGATCAAATTATTTTTAAGTATATTGGGTCATTGGAAAAGTCATGATGCATTTTTGTGTGGAAAAAAATAAGATCCCCAACGCAGTCGATAATCCCCAAAATAGACAAGTGGGATTTCATCAGACTAAGAAGTTTCTGCATGGCAAAAGACAGTAGTTAGTGTGAATAGACAGCCCACAGAATGGGAAAATATTTTTGTAAACTGATAACCAGAATTCACAAGAACTCAAGCAGCTGTTCTGAAAAAAGACGATCAATCCTATTAAAAGATGGGAGAGCTGCGTGCGGTCTGCTCGCCCTCCCCGGGGATTCGGCGGGTAGGTGGCGAGTGCATGGTCAGCTCTCCAACTACCGGCGGCTGCGAGCCCGGACCTTAGCGCAGTCTGCCCTGGACTCTGTCCCAGAGTTAGAATTTGGATGTGAAATCACTTTTCTTTTTTTGGAGAGATTTTCGCTATAGGGCACGTGTGCTTGCCAGACAGAGAGAGACATAGAGACAGAAAGCGAGAAATCACCCCCCAGGGGGGATGGTCACGCCGCAATACCTTCTCCTCCGTTCTCCTCTCGGGATCTTGGGCACGCATGCACACACGCCCGGCGTGAGTTTTAAGCCACCGGGTCCAGGACACGAACCGCGGTCGACTACATGGGAGTCCAGTGACATTGCCATTACACTAACTGCTGGTTCACTTTTCTAATCCACCTCACAGAAGACTGTTGACATACAAATTGGGATCTTTGCAGTTGCCTGACTTGCAGAACGCTTCAGGTTCAAAGAATTTCCTTTTGTAAAAACTTCGACAAGATGGCTACTAGAAGTGCCTAACAGTACTTCCCTCTCAAGATAAAAGGACCAAAACAAAGAATAAGCAACTGATATTCATTGCTGTGTTCAAGGGAGAGTGTTGGAGTGCAGTGTGAGTATGATAGAGACACTGCAGAGCACAGAGATTCAGGAAAGCTTTGTAGAGAGGGGAGCAAAGCGCTCAGTATCTCCTGCCCTATCGCCCTAGTCAAGATCAACTAGGAACTAGAAGGGACTTCTTGTTCTGGGGAAAGAATAAGTAAGAAACCTTCAGCAGTACCATTGACACCTTCGATACCTGAATTTTACCACAGAGGAATTCTATAACCGTCACGGGCCCTGAGCCCAATTTACGGAGTGACCAAGGGTGGCCATGCTGCTGAATTACACATGGAAGAAGTCCAGTCTTTGTTGTACCATCCCCCACACAGGTTTTGGCAAGGCCATCCTGTGACCATATCCACCTGTGTTGTCCAGGAGCAGCTGGGCAAACACCCTCTCCCAAAACCACTAGCACCAAGAGCTATTGAAGCAGCCTTACCTCCCCCACATACTTGTATGTTCTGTGGAAGTGGCAAAGTGAGCAATCCTTCCCACAGCTCAGTTTCAGAGAGGGCCTGACCCTCTGCATCTTCAAGAATCAGGTTGGGAGAGTGAGTGTAGACACAACTGCTTGCTGCTTGAGAAGCCCCACCTGTCACGTTCCAAGAACAGTCAGCGAGGCCACTGCATTACTTCTAGTAATCACTGATACTGATTATAGGTGAGGACACTACTATACCACTGTGCCTAGCTAGAGCCAAAGCCAACATAGTTTATACAACTGGATTCCTAGGACACAACTACTGGAGAAAGTCTTTTCACCTGCAACACCATCCTATAAAACTGATACAGACAACTACTCACCAGATTAACAAATATTAATATAAGAATATAAGATACCTGAAAAAACAAGCTAGCATTGACATTCCCAAAGCAATACAGTAATACTCCAACAACATACCCCACAATGAAGGAAGTCTGTGAAATGTCTAAAAAGGAATTCTATATTTTTATTATAAGGAAACTCAATGACATACAAGAGAGTAGTGATAGGCAATTCAATGAATTAATGGAATTATTATGTGATCTGAAAGCTTCGGTCCATAAAATAGCAGAGGTCTTTAAAAAGGGCCAAGGAGAAATCTTGGAGCAGTGTGGGAGGCTGTGCACCAGCGAGTCTGCCGAGGTTTCTCAGAGAGCAAAACAATTGCCATGATTGGTTCCCTTCAAAAAACCTGACCTTCGAAACCTTGCTCTGATTGGCCACTAGAATCCCTCAGATTTGCATATCCGGCACTTCATGATTGGTCCAAAAGCAACCAGTCATAACTCACCTTTTACAACCAATCACGGCCCACCATTTACAACCAATCACGGCCCACCAGTGTGTATATAAGCACGATGGCTGGTCCAGAGTAGCCAGAGGACGACCCTAAAGACTCTGAAGAGCTATAACACTACATCGTCTCCGGACGACCCTGAAGAGTTGTGACACCGCGTCGTCTCCGTGCTGCTCACAATAGACGACGCGACCCTGAAGAGTTGTAACACTGTGTCGTCTCCGTGCTGTACCGTGCTGCCCAAAATAAACAGACGACACTGAAGACACTGTGTCGTCTCTGTGTTGTGACACTGCGCCGCTTGTTCCGGCTCTCACTTCGTCCCTCAGGAAACCTGTTCGACTGTCCCCCTGGGTCGGGACACGTGGCACCCGAACAGGGATGGGACATGTGGCGCCCGAACAGGGACGGGACACCTGGCACCTGAACAGGGACGGGACACATGGCGCTCAAACAAGGGACCTGAGTACGAAAGATCCAGTGAAGAGCACCCAAGATAGGACGGCAAAGAATCATCCGGGAGGGGATGGCAGAGAATCGTCCCGAGATAGGACGGCAGAGATTCGTCCGGGAGGGGATGGCAGAGAATCATCCCGAGATAGGACGGCAGAGAATCATCCCGAGATAGGATGGCAGAGAATCGTCCCAAGATAGGACAGCAGAGAATCGTCCTGAGATAGGACGGCAGAGAATCGTCCGGGAGGGGACGGCAGAGAATCGTCCCGGTGAGTAACAAAGATCGCTTACTTATAAGTAATAAGGGTAATAATGGGACAAGTAATAAGGGTAATAATGGGACAAGAGCTTAGTCAGCACAAACAAGAGCTTAGTCAGCACGAACAAGAGCTTAGTCAGCACAAACTATTCGTTCAGGGCTTAAAAGAAGCCCTTGTCATTATGGTTGATCTAACCAAGGATTTTAAAATTGAAAAAGAACAGGGAGAGGATCTTATATCCCTAGATAGTGAGGAAGAAGTTAAAAGCCCCGAAGGCGAGACAAAACCCAAAAAATCCAAAAAACTAAAAAAGAAAAACAACCTTAAGGCTCTACAAGAGCCAAAGAAAAACGAGTCAAAAACTGAGTCAGTTTTTTGGACAATGTGCTCCTGTGTATCATATTTCTATATGGTCTCTGCTTGGGGTGGTTATGTGTTTATCATCAATCTTATTCCACTGCATGTGTTTGTGTTGTTACTGATGCTGAGATATAGCAAAAGAGTCTACATAGCATATAGCATTTTCTACATTGTGGGTTTAATATTATCCGTGCAGATACCTTTTGTATCACAACTAGAGTAACTAAAAACCAATACAGACAAATAAACAAAACTAGTTCAGGGATCGCACATGACAGACTTTGAGACATTCCCTGTTACGGAAACTACAGATCCCCAAGGACAGGTTTGGCGCTGTCACAGCAGGTTTATGGTAAAAGAGATTAAGGCGGCAGTCGCCCAATACGGAGCTACTGCTCCATATACCTAAGCTATAGTTGAAGCTATCGCCGAAGGCTGGCTCAACCCGTCTGATTGGCAAACATTAGCCCAAGCTATCCTTCTTAAATCTCAAAACTCTCAGCCTTTATGTTCCCCTAACTGCAGCTACAGCTGCCAACTCCACTGGCTTGGGTTATTATGCCAAGTCATTGAGGGTCTCATCTCAGACCAACTAGATTCCCCAGCTGAGGTGGTTCTTCAAAACAGACAAGGTTTAACTCTCCTCCTGGCAGAACAGGGGGGTCTCTGTCTTGCTTTACAGGAACGCTGCTGCTTTTATGCCAACAAGTCCGGCATCGTTCATGACAAAATACATCAACTCCAAGAATCTTTTCAACGACATAGAAAACAACTCACCGATAGTCTGCCTGGAACGGTCTCCCCCCTTTCCTGCTCCCCCTACTATTCATTGGCTTTTTAATTGTTTGCTCACTGGGACCTGTTATATTTAATATGTACATGTCATTCCTTAAACAGCAAATTGACTTGCTTATGGAAGACCAACATCCCTATACTGATCTCGCCTGAGGCGCTGAATTGGTTAGCCAAAGACGGGTAAGAGAGTCTGATAAACCCAATAACTGTTCAGTCCTTCCACCTAAGACAGGAGGCCCATCATAGCTATGGGACTCTCCAATGACGGGTAAGAATGGACATATGGCTCCATAAATGACTCCAACCTAAGACAGGCATGATTCCCCCAGGCCTTTACCTCATCTCTCAAATTAAAACAGAGAAGGAGGATATGTGGGAGGCTGCGCACCAGCGAGTCTGCCGAGATTTCTCAGAGAGCAAAACAATTGCCACGATTGGTTCCCTTCAAAAAACCTGACCTTCAAAACCTTGCTCTGATTGGCCACTAGAATCCCTCAGATTTGCATATCCGGCACCTCATGATTGGTCCAAAAGCAACCAATCATAACCCACCTTTTACAATCAATCACGGCCCACCGTTTACAACCAATCACGGCCCACCAGCGTGTATATAACCATGATGCCTGGCCCACAGTAGCCAGACGACGACCCTGAAGACCCTGAAGAGCTGTAACACTACAGTGTCTCTGAACGACTCTGAAGAGTTGTGACACCGCATCGTCTCCGTGCTGCTCACAATAGATGACGCGACCCTGAAGAGTTGTAACACTGCGTCGTCTCCGTGCTGTACCGTGCTGCCCACAATAAACAGAAGACACTTAAGACACTGTGTTGTCTCCGTGCTGTGACACTGCACCGCTTGTTCCAGTTCTCATTCCTTCCCTCAGGAAACCTGTTCGACTGTTCCCCCAGGTTGGGACAGAGCAGAAGGAGCCAAAGAAAGAAATACCATCTACAATTGGGAACTTTAACAATGAACTTTATCAAGCAGAAGAAAGAATTTCCAAACTTGAAGACAACTCATTTGAAATAATAAAGTCAGAGAGAAAAACAGAAAAGAGAATAAAAAAGAATGAACACTTCAGGTGCTTTAATGATAGACTTTTCAAGCAGAGGAAAGAATTTCCAAACTTGAAGACAAGTCATTTGAAATAATCCAGTCAGAGAGAAAAACAGAAAAAAGAATACAGGACATATGGGACAGTGTTAA
This sequence comes from Tupaia tana, assembly GCA_026018925.1. NCBI lineage: Eukaryota > Metazoa > Chordata > Mammalia > Scandentia > Tupaiidae > Tupaia > Tupaia tana. The sequence goes on along the minus strand of JAKSZU010000006.1, from coordinate 167,674,288 downwards.
ATGAACAAATATTCATGTTATGGGAATTCCAGAAGGAGAAGAGACAGGAAAAGACATAGAAAAGTTATTTCATGAAATAATAGCTGCAAACTTCCCAAGTCTTGGCAGAGAGATGGACATCCAGATTCAGGAAGCCCAAAGGTCCCCAAAAAGACTGAACCCAAAAAGACCCTCTCCAAGGCACATTATAGTGAAACTATCAAAATGTAAAGACAAGGAGAAAATTCTAAAAGCAGCAAGAGAAAAGGGACAAGTCACATATAAGGGAATCCTCATTAGACTAACAGCAGATTTTTCTCTAGAAACCTTACAAGCTAGAAGAGAATGGCATGATATATTCAAAGTATTGAAAGAAAAAAACTGCCAGCCAAGAATACTTTATCCAGCAAAGCTGTCCTTCAGAAGTGAAGGAAAAATAACGTCTTTCCTAGACAAGCAAAAACTGATGGAATTTGTCTCCACAAGACCAACTTTACAAGAAATGCTTAAGGGAGTGCTACATCTGGAAGCAAAAGGATAACTACCATTACAAACTAAGCACATGAAAGTATCAAACTCACTGGGAATATACACAAGTGAGAAAGAAAATCCTTAACTGTAGAGAAAATCATCAAATCACAAAGATAAACACTAAGGAATAAGTGAAGTACAAAATTAGAAAATATGAAATGATAGGAGATTAGATACATACTTGTGGAATAGGTTTAAAAATACAAGGCAAACTGTATACTTCATAGAAATCTTAAGTAGTAATCACTTATTAACAGAAAGTGAAAGAATGAAGTGTTTTATGGAAATGGAAACCAAAAGTAAGCAGGATTTGTTATGTCAGATAAAATAGACTTTTAAGTAAAAAATTTGTAAAAAGAGAACTGGGCCCATAGCATCATGGTTAAAGAACTCAGGTCTCACATGACTGACTGGTTAAATCTTGACCCTACTGGCTTGACAAACATTCCAACCTTGTGTGCCCAAAATTGTGATAGGATGTGGAAATGGAGTGATCATGCCCCACTGGGGGAAGTGTGCTCTTTCTGATGAACACACACCACCCTACTGTCTCTTATAGAAATGAAGTCCTTATATGATGATACAAGAATCAACTTTTCAAGATGACTCAAATATACAAAGTATATATTACGAGATCCAAAGGGGAGAGAGAGAGACACTCCATTCCCAGGACTGGAGAGATCATCTAGATAGGAAATCCTTGATAAAGTCTGAATTGGGCTGGCTCATGGCATGGTTAGGGCAGCTGGATTCTATATGGCCAACCATATGGTTAGATCCTCAGACCCAGTGGCCCAAGAAACATGCTAGCATGTGTGTATGGATGCCCAAAAGGGGGGAGAGATGGAGAACTGCAGAGTGATCATTCTCCCATGTGGAATGATTTCTTATTTTTCCTCTCTGTCTCCTACAAATGCATTGTCCAGTCTAAATAGAAAATTAAGAATCTGAATTAAACCAAATGGACTTAATTTGACATTTATAAAGCATTTCATTCAGCAGATGCAGGATACATGTTCATCAGCACTCTGGAGCATTCTCCAGGATAGACTATATGTAAGGCTACAAAATAAGCCTCAATGAAAATTTTAAAATCTGTATCAAGTACCTTTTCTGACTATAGTGGATCAAAATAGAAAGTAAAAAGAGGGACTTAGGAAACTGTAAAGATAATATGGGATTAAATATGCTCTTGGACCATGGGGCCAATGAAGGGCTTAAGTAGGAAATTTAAATATTTCTCAAAATAAGTGAAAATGAGAACACAACACAGGGAAACTTATGGGGTACAGCAAACACCATGCTAAGAAGGACGTTTATAGCAATAAACACTTTCATTTAAGAAGTAGAAAGGTTTCAGATAACCTAACAGTGTACCTCAAGGAGCTAGCAAAGGAAACGTTAAGGATGACAGCAGAAGTAAATGAACAAATATGAAAGATCTCTCAGTATTTTTTTTTTCCTTTTAAAATTTTGCCAAGTGGTGTGTGCATGTGATAATAGGTGGGAGAAAATCAAAGCATCCCCCATGAGGCATGGTCATGCCACCATAGTCTTCTCTCCATTTTTCTTTCTGGGCATGTTTTACAAGCTGCAGGGTCAGCTGTGTGGGATTCCGCTGCCTTAACCACTAGACCAGGGGCTGATCCAAAAAGATCTATTGAAACAAAAAATTGATTTTTTACCTTAGGAAAGAACAGAAACTGAAAGATTGGAAGGTATCATAGCAGGGAGGGCAACTGTAGATACTAGAGATAGTACAGGGTGTTGGATAATAGGGGGGTGGGTAATAGGGAAGGAGAGGAACAGGGAAAAACCAGTTAATTGATACAAAAAATGAAAAAGTAGATTAAGAAATAGGTAAGTTTTGTGTAGTAGAGTTTAGCTTCTTTTACCACACAAATGAAAAAATTTTATGTTAATCTGTTTGTAGCTGTATTTATCTCGACATTTTGTAAACCTCAAATGTACCCAATAAAAGATTTTTTTAAAGTAAAAAAAAAAAAAAAAGATGGGAGAATGAGTTGAAAAAACCACTCTCCAAAGATGACATACGAATAGCTAAAAGGCATATGAAAAAATGCTCAACATGCCTCATTGTAAGGTAAATGCAGATCAAAACAACAATGAGATACCATCTAACCCCAGTCAGAATGACTAAGGTTAAAAAAAAAAAAAAATGATAAGTGCTGGCAGGGGTGTGGTGAAAGGGGGACTCTTACACTGCTGGTGGGAATGTAAATTGGTCCAGCCACTGTGGAGAACAATTTGGAGATTCCTCAAAAACCTACAAATAGAACTACAATATGATCCAGCAATCCCACTCCTTTGTATCCACCCAAAGGACTGAAGAATACTTGATCGGAAAAGCGCTTGCACATCGATGTTTATTGCGGCACTATTCACAATTGCTAAGTCATGGAAACAACCCAAATCCCCACAAACAGATGAATGGATAGAAAAAACTGTGACAAATATACTCAATGGAATACTATTCAGCCCTAAAAAAAAAACCAACAAAACCCTGGCTTTTGACAGGAAGTGGATGAATATGGAAGACTTAACTGCTCAGTGAAGCAAGCCAGGCTATGAAGGAGAGGCATTGTATGTTCCCGCTTAATATATGCCGAGTGTCCGTACTCTATGACTGAAACTGATTCACTAAGGGATGTAGAAATGCAGTATATAGATGTAAATACCAGATATAGTGTGTGTGCAAGAGGAGGGTCTGAGGAAGGACATTTAGAAGAAAAATAGGGAGGCAAAGTATTGATGTCACAGGGGGGTGTGTTATTGTCTGTTGAGGATGTTTTGTGGTTTTGTCAACTGTGTTGGGGAGAGATGTTCACCTGTTGAAATATCCATTTGTAAGACAAATAAAAATGTAATTGAATGTATAAAAGAAAATAAAATGAAAAATAAATTAATTAGTTAAAAAAGTATTTTATGACTTTACCAACGACTCAAGACTCAATAAATTTTTACATCGGTATATTTAGGTAACTCAAATTTCCCTAGTCACAGAATGTTTATATAAAATATACTCTCAGAATAGTAAATATTGCAAATTATGGCAGAACAGAAAAAATGAAATATGATATGCCTTACCAGCTTGGTTGGCTGCAGCAGGATTCCCAGTAGGAGGCACGAGAAACAAGGACTGGATGAAAGACCCCAGTGCATTCACGATGTCACGGAAAACCTTGGTGGAGTGCTGCTTCATATCATAGGACTGACAAAATGACCTGCAAAACCATTTTAAATGTTTCTGGTAAAAAAAAATCTGAAAGTATTAAAAATTTTAAACATTTTTACAGTAAGTGACAGTCCTTTAATAGTTCCAATGCTACTCAAAATTCTCAAAACTTCATCAGACCTGAGTGCTTAACTAATTTAGGAAAAAGCCTCTGAGTAAGGTCAAGGTTCTAAAAACAATTACTTTGGGGGCCAGCAGGTGGCACGGTGGTTAACACACTGGACTCCCACATGGCCTAAGGCAGTTCCATTATGGGACCTTGTAGCTTGAAAATCATGCTGGGCACATGTGTGCATGTACTCAAAATCCTGAGGAGAAGGGATTACAGCATGGCCATCTCCCTTGGGGGGTGATTTCTCACTTTCCCTCTTACTGTCTCTCTCTCTGGCAAGTACATGCACCCTATGACAAACACCTGAAAAAAGTTACCTAGGCTATTTTAACTCAAAATCAGATGAGTAACAATCACATATTTTGCATACCTCCCAGCTCTTTTTCACACACTTAGCCCTGCCCCTCCACATTCACATAATATACTATTTGTTTAGAAATAACTAATATTTGGGAATAAATATTTAAACTCTTATTGCTTAGATTTTACCTTAATAGCTGAGGCTGTACACAGAGTCTGTGTATTGATTCCACTGCAACAGCTCGTAGCCACTGTGGCTTATCTGCATCCAGAAATTTCACCAAAAGTGACAGAAATATCTCACATTCAGTTACCTAAAAAGTATATGATTTTTTATAATAACTCTCTGAATCAAAGTGAAGAACTATAAATTGCATTCTCAATCTTAGTGTCATAGACAAACCAATAAATTCTTTTAGAGTAGAAATAAGTTTAAATTCTGGGGCCTGCAGATGGCGTGGGGGTTAAGGGTGCAGGACTCCCACATGGCTAACCATGGTCCGAGTCTTGGATCTGCCAGCTTGCTTACTCACTTTCTTGCTCTCACTCTCATTCTGTCCCTCTCTGGTAAGTAAGTAAGTAAGTAAGTAAGTAAGTAAGTAAGAGAGAGAGAGAGAGAGAGAGAGAGAGAGAAAGAAAGAAAGAGAGAGAGAGAGGGAGGGAGAAAAGAGAGAGAGAGAGAAAGAGAGAGAGGGAGGGAGAAAGAGAGAGAGAGAGAAAGAGAGAGAGAGAGAGAGAGAAAGAGAGAGAGAGAGAAAGAGAGAAAGAGAGAGAGAGAAAGAGAGAGAGAAAGAGAGAAAGAGAGAGAGAGAGAGGGAGAGGGAGAGGGAGAGGGAGGGAGGGAGGCAGAGAGAGAGGGAGGGAGGGAGGGAGGGAGGAAAATAAAGTAATTCTCTAAAAAAGAAAAAGAAATACATTCGAATTATTAATAAGGAGGGAGAAAGAGAAAGTTATATATGGAAAAGTTAAAGGTAAAAATAAATCATCAGACCAGATGACAGTGTTTTGGTAGTGTGACAGGACCATATATATATATTTTTTTCAATTACAGATTTGGTTATTCAAGCAACTGAAAATATTCTGCGGTGGAAACTATTATGTTGCCTAGACTGTGCTAAGGACATGCACATACTGCCATACTATTTTTGGAAGACCTGAAATGTCATTGATATTTTTTTTTCCCTGGAGAGATTTTTATGACGGATGTTCTTGCCAGAGGGACAGACAGAAAGTGAAAAATCATCCCCTAGGGGGATGGTCATGCCTCAATCCTGTCTCCTCCATTCTCCTCTTGGGATTTGGGCACACATGCACACGAGCCTGGCATGAGTTTCAACCCTCAGGGTCTGGGACTCTAACCACAGTTGGCCATGTAGAAGTTCAGTGATGTAACCACTACGCCATCTGCTGATCCCAGCCACTGACACTTTAAAAACTGTAAACTTGGAAAATCAAGGAAGGCATGGGTTTGCATCTTGAGACTTTTCTGAGTACACCAGGTAATGTGCCTGTGCCCATGATCCAGGCCTGCTGAAGCCGGGGTGAACTGGAGCATGAAGACCCTGTTGGGGTTGCCTCTCTCTCTAATGAAAGAAATATGTAAATAAACTTTAAGAAATCAAAGTGTGTCTCTAAATAACACCTGAAAATACAAGTGATCCGTTAACATAATCAATCCTTTATCCTTAATCTTTAGAAATTAGTACATAGTTGTGGTCAGCAGGTGGTGTGGCAGTTAAGGGTGCTGGACTCCCACATGGCCTGGACCTGGCAGCTTGCTTTCTCACTTTCCCTTCCTCTCTCTCTGGTCAAATTAAAAAATAACAAATAAAAATAAATAAATAAATAAATAAATCTTAAAAAAAAAAAAATGAGTACACACTTATGCCATCTCCATTCGACCATATTGCCAGAATAACATATCATATAAACTACTAGTGAAACATATGCTCTACCCTTCAGTAACACTACAGCAATTTTTTTCCGTGTTTTTGCTGCTTAATAAACAAATAGGTCAAAGGGTACTTAGTATAAATTTTGTAGAAGAAAACCAAGATGGAACTTAAAACAGTTGACAGGTATAAGATATACCAAGTACTTTGAGTCTGGTACTGCATTACTAATAATTGATAATGGTTACCATTGCTGATGTTATTAATATAGACCAACTTCTGAGCTTTTTATTTATAATAAAGTTTAAAGCTCACATTACATGTTTGATGGCTAAATGAATGAACGAACAAAATCTAACCAGTTCATTAAAAGGTAAATGGACTTTTTTCTATTATTGAGTAGTTGAAGACTAAGCAGGACATCTGGAAAATAAAAGCTAGGATGACCTTGTGAGTAATGGGTCAAATTCTTGCTTCTATACCAGGTAAGCAGGTTGTTGGATGTTTTAGCTGTGGATGCTCCAAAATGTATAATAGCTGTTTGTATTTTCTAAGACCTTTCAGTATCTTTAACTGGATGCTTAAAAATAGGACTTTGCGTAATGTTCTCAAGGCTCTGTTGACGGGATTTTCTTCACTTTTATGGCTAAATGATATGCCAACACATATATACATGTATCACATTGTTTTATCTATTCATCTGTTGATGGACAATTGGGCTATGGTTGATGTAAAAATGCTGCAATGAACATGGGTGTGCAAATATTTCTATATTCTCTATTGGGTTACACTGATCTTTGTATATGTATTAAGCCAGGACTATATTGTCTTGATTATTGTAGCTTTGCACTTTGTTTTTTTTTTTTTTTTTTTTTTTTGGAGAGGTTTTTCGCTATAGGGCACGTGCGCTCACAGACAGACAGAGAGAGATATAGAGACAGAAAGCGAGAAATCACCCCCCGGGGGGATGGTCACGCCGCAATCCCTTCTCCTCCATTCTCCTCTCGGGATCTTGGGCACGCACGCACACGCGCCCGGCGTGAGTTGTAAGCCACCGGGTCCGAGACGCGAACCGCGGTCGACTACGTGGGAGTCCAGCGACATAGCCATTACACTAACTGCTGGTTCCCTGTACTTTGTTTTGAAATCAGGAAATGTGAGGCCTCCAGCTTTATTCTTCTTTCTCACAATTGTTTAGGCAAGTCTGGGTCTCTTAAGATTCTATATGAATTCGGGACCAGCAGTTAGCATAATGGCTATGTCACTGGACTCCCATGTAGCCGACTGTGGTTTGAGTCCCAGACCCAGTGGTTTAAACTCACGCCAGGCGCGTGTGCGTGTGTGCCCAAGATCCTGAGAGGAGAAGGGATTATGGCATGGCCATATACCCTGGGGGGTGATTTCTCCCTTTCTGTCTCTCTGTTTCTCTCTCTCTTTCTGGCAAGCGCACACACCCTATAGCAAAAAAAACTCTCCAAAAAAAAGAAAAAGAAAAAAGAGTCTATATGAATTTTAGGATAGATTCTTCTACTTCTTTTTCTTTTCTTTTCTTTTCTGGACAGGTTTTTTTTTTTTTTTTTTTTTTTTTTTTTTTTTTTTTTTTTTTTTTTTTTGCTATAGGGTGCATGTGCTCGCCAGACAGAGAGAGACGGATTCTTCTACTTCTGTAAAAAAAAAGAAAAAAAAATGTATTTGGAATTTTATTGAGATTATATCGAACCTCTAGATTGTTTTGGGTAATAAAATTATTAACAACAGTAAGTCTCCCGATCAGTAAAACTGGGTGCCTTTCTATTTATGTCTTCTTTAATTCTTTCAGTAATGTTTTGTAGTTCTCAGCAAATCACTCTCTCACCTCCTTGGTTAAGTTTACATACAAGTATTTTATTATTTTTGGTGTTGTTATAAATGGAATTGCTGTCTTTCTTTCATTAATCGTTCATTATTAGTATACAGAAACACAACTGATTTTTGTGTATTGATTTTATATACTCAAATCAATAAACCAATTTGCTTACTGGTTCTAACAGATATTTCTGGTGTGAAATCTTTTTAGAGTTTTCTACATATAAGATTAGGTCATCTACAAACAGATCATTTAACTTCTTTCTTTCCTATTTGAATGCCTTGCTTTTCCTTTTTTTCCCCTAAATTGCTCTGGATAAGACTTCCAATACCATGTCAAACATAAGTACAAGAGCAGGCAACCGTACCATGCTCCTGCTCTTAGAGGGAGAACTTTCAGATATTCACCACTGAGTCTAAAGTTACTGACACTTTTTTTTTTTTTTTTTTTTTGAGAGGTTTTTGCTATAGGGCGTGTGTACTCAACAGAAAGACAGAGAGCGAAAAATCACCCCCCCCCCCCCAGGGGGGATGGCCATGCCACAATCCCTTCTCCTCCATTCTCCTCTCGGGATCTTGGACACACACGCACACACGCCCGGCGTGAGTTTAAGCCACCAGGTCTGGACTCAAACAGTGATCGACTACATGGGAGTCCAGCAACATAGCCATTATGCCAACTGCTGGTCCCAAAGTTACTGACTTTTTCTAGAAAGTCTTTATTATGCTGAGGTATTTCACTTGTATCTATAGTTTTTTGAGTGTTTTCATCATGAAAGGGTGATGAATTTGTCAAATACTTTTTGTCTTTCATTTTGTTAATGTGGTGATTGACTTTAGTAGGCTGAAAGTCCTTGTATTCCAAGGCTATATCTCATTTGGTCATGGGTGTGTAATCTCATTAATGTGCTGTCAAATTTGGTTTCCTTTTATTGTGTTGAGGATTTTTGCATCAGAATTTGTGAGGGATATTGATCTGTAACTTTTTCTTGTACTAAAGCAGTAGTCCCCCCTTATCTATAGGGGGTATGTGATAAGGCCTCCAGTGGTCGCCGAATCCACAGACATTACAACCCTATATTTGCTATGGTTTTTTCCAATACATATATACCTATGATAATGTTTAACTTGGAAACTAATTAATTTATAAATTAGGCAAGTAAAAGATTAAGAACAATCACTAATAATATCATTTTAGTAATATACTGTAATAAAAGTTATGTGACGTGGTTACTCTCTCTCCTAAAATATCAGACCACGATTGACCACAGGTGACTGAAATCATAGAAAGCAAAATTGTGGGAAAGAAGACTACTGTATCTTTGTTTGCCTTTGATATTAAAGTAATGCTGGCCTCCTAAAATGAATTTGCAAGTGTTCTCTCCTCTTACTGTCTTGAGAAGAGTTTCAGTAGGACTGATGTTAATTCTTCTTTCAATGTTTGGAATTCTCCAGTGAAATCATCTGGGCCTGGTTTTTCTGTTGTTGGGAAGTTTTTGAATATTAATTCAATCGTCTTATTAGTTATAAGTCTGTTCAAATTTTTTATTGAGATTCAGTCTTGGTTAGGTCTATATTTTTAGGAATCTATTTTTGGAGGTTATCCAATTCGTTGATATATAATTATTCCTAGAGGTCTTCTATAATGCTATTTTTAAATTTCTGAGGCATCAATTGTAAGGTCTTCTCTTTCATATCTTTAAGTTTATTTATTCCATGAGTGAGAAAGACAGAAACAGAGAGAGAAACAGAACAGCACTCCCAACAGAGTCCTGAAAAGTCAATCCATTCCCCAGCTCAGCCAGCCTGGATCATGGGCACACACATGCCCAAAGTACTCAAGGAAGTCTCCAGACATGAGCTGGTCTCTTTCCCACATGGATCTGCTCTGCAGAGCATCACGTATTCACCGAGGCATCACCGTCCAACTCCTCCTCTTTTATTTCTGATTTTAGTTATTCAAGTATTCTCTCTTTTCAGTCTAGCTAAGGGTTTGTCAATTTTGTTGATCTGAAGAAACTAATTCTTAGTTTTATGGATTCTCTCTATTTATTTATTCTATAATCTGTATATTCCTTACTTCTGTTAACTTCAGGCTTAGTTTGTACATCTTTTTCTATTTCCTTGACATGTAAAGTTATGTTGTTGATTTAAGATCTTTTTTGTTTTTAAAGAGAGGTTTTTGCTATAGGGCACATGCACTCACTGGAGAGACAGAGAGACAGAAAGCAAGAAATCACTCTTCAGGGGGAATGACCATACCACAATCCCTGGAACTCGGACCACAGTCAACTATGTGGGAGTCCAGAGACATAACCATTATACCATCTGCTGGTTCCTCTTTCTTTTTTCTTAATGTAGTCATTTATCACATAAACTTCCTTGTTAGTATTGATTTTGTTACAGCCCATAAAAGTTTTGCTTCATTGTGCTTCATTTTCATTTGCCTAAAGATACAGTCTAAATTCTCTTGTGATTTCTTCTTTGACCCACTGGTTATTTATGAGTGCAGTTTAATGTCCATATATCTGTAACCTTTGTAATTTTCTTCTGCTGTTGATTCCCAGTTTCATTCCACTGTGATCAGAGAAAATACTTGCGGGCTGGTTAGGTGGTGCAGTGGCTATATACTGCTCAGTGATGCCAGAGTCATTTGGCCTATTGAGGATTTGATTCCCTGGTTGATGTGTACACAACAGGCACATGAGCCTGCAACCCTCACCAGCTAGGAAGGCTGTGGATGGGGGGTGTCAAGGCATGGACCCTGGTTAAGATGCTTCTCTCTCACTCTCTCTCTATATATGTATGTGTGTGTGTGTGTGTCTGTCTGTCTGTCTATCTGTATGTGTATATATATCACTCCTATGAAAGAAATAAACATTGAAAAAAATTTTATTTGTTGTTATTACTTATTTCATTTTTAAATTTGACCAGAGAGAGGGAGTAAGGGAAAGTGAGAAAGCAAACCACCAGGTTTGGGACTTGAACCGTGGTCAGTCACATGGGAGTCCAGGACCCTAACTACCACACTACCTGCTGGTCTTAAAAGAAATAAACTTTAACAACAACAAAAACAGTACTTGGTATGATTTCAGTCTTCTTAAATTTATTAAGATTTCTTTTGTGTCCTCTGTGTGGTCTATCCTGGAGAATGTTCCATATCCCACTGAGAAGAATGTGTATTCAGCCAAAATTGGGTGAAGTGTTTTGTATATATCTATGAGGTTCAATTATGTGGTCTATTTTTATTGGTTAAAAATAAGGTTATAAATGCTAAAATATTATACAATGTTGAATGTGACAACACAAGATTAAAAAGAAATGTATCATTTTCTCTGAAAAATACTATTCAAATGGTTAAGAGTAATCAATTATTAATAGAATTATAATCAGGATTATAACATATCTATAGCCATAAATTTATGCAAAATAGATACATATCAGACTTGAAATCAAAATTTATTTTTTTTTCAAAATTTATTTAAAATAATTTATTTCTAATTTGAGATTTTACCAAATATCTAATGTATCTATATAATATCTATATATCTTTCCTTTCTTTGTCAAGATATATAAAATAGTATAAATAAAAGCAACATAAAGTGAAGATATTAAAATTGTAATTATATTTCCAATGAAAAATAAACATTTAGCTAAGAAGTTCAATTTCTATGCCATACATGCTATACTTCCTTCAGAAAACAGCTGACTCTTCTTGACATACATTCTGAACACTAAATAAACATAAGCAAGGTTCAAGAAAAGAAGGAACCTCTAGCCTACCTAGAGGAATATCTGTAGATATTTAAAAAAAAAAAAAATCTGCTGAACTGAATTTTAGGCTACTCTGTATAGAGCAATGTATTCAATAATATATACAAACACATTCAGAAATGACACTTACCAAAAGACTGTAGAACTGCTTAATCAGAACAGATACTACTCTCAGCAAACGCATGCAGATAGGAAAATACGGTTTTTCTACTGGTGCTGGAGAAGATGAAGAGCTGGAACCTTGTCTGAACTTTATATTTGGAGAAAAGAGCTTTATCACAAGAGGACACACCCTTTCTTTGAGAAGGAAACTAAATTCCTGGTGCTATTTGAAAAAAAAAAACATAAAAAAATAAAAAGAATGAACTTAGTTTTATATTTAATACTTCTAAAATACAGTTCACAAACAAATAAGATTTCCTATTACTCAGTGTTACTAATTTAGCTTCTTACAAGTTTATATTTTTTATTGTATAGTTTACACAAAATTTTGAAGTTACATTGCTCTTAGAGGAAACTACAATCAAAATAATAATCAGTATTTTGGGGGGGACCAGCAGTTAGCGTAATGGCTATGTCGCTGGACTCCCATGTAGTTGACAGCGGTTCGAGTCCCGGACTCAGTGGCTTAAACTCACACCGGGCGCGTGTGCATGCATGCCCAGGATCCTGAGAGGAAAATGGAGGAGAAGGTATTGCGGCGTGGCCATCCCCCCTGGGGGAGTGATTTCTCGCTTTCTGTCTCTCTGTCTCTGTCTTTCGGGCAAACGCACACAAAACCCTCTGCAAAATAATAATAATCAGTATTTTGAGAAATTTTTAAAAGAATATAAATTTTTAAAAAAATTAATGATTTTAAAACTGAGTAAACAGTGCTTGTTACCAGAAACTTTAATTGCAGTTGGATGTTGGTAATGAAAAAACATAAAAAACAGAAGAAAAGAGATTACACAAATTCAAGCAACTGAAGCATTTAAAATAGGCAACTGAGAAGAGAAAACTTGCTTAACAAAGCATTTTAAGTTACATAATTCACTGATTTTATTTTGCAAAGTACAGATCCATTCACGCAGAGAAAATTTAATAATTAACTTAAAAATTAGTTCTACTTAACTTGCCTGAACAGAACAAGCTGATAAAACACGCAATAACAAACAAGCACATTTATTTTACAAGTATGAAAATCTTACAAGGATTTCTTAAATTTTACCTGTAGTCAAGGCATATTATGTATGGCATTTCCTTAACCTGGAAAGCCTGCTTATATTAACCAAGGGCAGTCCTACATTACAGGTGAGGGAAGACCTAGTCTACATTTAATGACTAATATTTTGATGTTTTAATCAACCAAATTTCACTGAAGGTTTAAACAAAGAAGGAATCATTAAAAAAAAAATCCTTTAGTCTTATAGAAAAGGAAAATAAAGCAAAGAACAATTCAATAGTTCATTTGCATTTGTTCATTGTTTATTTAAATGTATCTTTAAAAAAAAATCAGATTCAGGGTCATCGGTGGTATGGAGATTAGGCAGTTGGATCCCTAGGATCAACTGCACAGTTTGAGTCCCGACCAGGTGGCCTGAAAACCAAGGCAGGCACGTGTGCGTGTGTGTGCTTGTAATTCCGAGGAGAATGGAGGAGATGGGAATGTGGCATGGTCATACCTCCAGGGAGTGATTTCTTACTTTTTCCTTCTCTGTCTCTCTCTCTCTGTCTCTCTTCAGTGAGCACATATGCCTGATAGCGAATTTAAAAAAAAAAAAAAAAAGGAAAGAAAAAGAAATGAGATTCATTCACGAAAAAAAAAAAAAAGAAAATACAGATAAGTGAAAGTAAAAACAAAAGTCTTCCCTAACTACCTCCTGAAGATAAATTAGTCATTGTTCATTTCTGGATGTATCATCATTAATTTCTGGATGTATGCTCTTCTAGACTTTTATAAGTGTTTTAAAAATTATTTCCCCCAAAAAACTGAGACCTTAAAAATAAGTGATTTGAAATTCTATTCTGACATCTACAGTTTCTTTGACTGCCAAAATGAAGAGTATATTTAAGTCCCTGTTCATATTTAACAAAAACATAATTACATATTGGTTAATATGTAAATAGACAACTCTTAAAAGCTTTATGTAGTCATCATTTCTTCCTCACTATTCGATTGACTACACTGGGTTTCCTCTATCCCACCGCCCCCAGCCACCCTACTTCTACTTCTCATTACTGTCATCATGATTTCTGGGGCCACAGCACACACTGCCTTTCTAGCCTTCACCTTATCAGAGCTCTTTGATGCACTGGACAAAACTGAGTACTTGGTTCGTCAGGAAACTTTATTTATCACACTCCCTCAGATTTGTTCCTGCCTTTTGGCCTTGTGTTATCACGTCTCTGGTGCATGTCCATCCTCTCATGTCCAACCATTTAATGTTGAAGTTCCTCGGGGTGTCCAGAGTAACAGGCCTTGTTTTCTGCTGTATGCTCTCACCATGTGTGACCTCATTCACTCTCATATCTTTAATTAGCAACTATATGCCAGTAATGGTTACATTTATAACTTTAGCACAAAACTTCAAGCTCCATAAATCCAACCAATATTAACAGACACTTCAAAACGAGTATGTGTGAAACTGATTAATCTATCTCTTATATTAAAAATTATGCCCACAGAGTATCCCATCTTACCATGTATCACTGCTCAAGTCAAAAAACTTGTCATCTGTGAGACTGTCCCTTTCCTGTTACCCACTACAACACTTCATCGACTTACTCAGCAATCGCTTGCATACTGCTTAACATGTGCCAGGCACTGTGCTTGGGAAAGGGCTGCAAGGCTAAGTACAATGATCAGTGCCCCTGCCCTGAGAGCTTGATTTCTAGAAAAGAAAAAGATCCTTTCTCAGGGTCACTACTCTTTGATCTCCTTCTCTGTGGAGTATTCTTTTCCTACTTTACCTGTACCTCCTAACTACAACAATTACTCTTCATCTGCCAAGTTCAAGGTTACACTCCATCCTAACGCATCACCAGCCCTCCACCAAGTTTAGTACTCATATTCTTCATTTATGTAACACCTTTTATCTTCTTCATAGTAATCATCATGTCTTATCATTCAGTTAATATCTTTCTTCCTTATTATATTTGTAAATGCCTTAAGAGCAAGGATTATCATCAGCCTAACCTTCTATATACTTGGCATGGAACACATAGACCAGCACATTTTAAGTGACTGCCAAGTTTTGATTGATGAGTAAAAGAAAATAAGTATTTATTTCTGGAAGAAAATTTTGCAAGACTAAATTCAAGGATTTAACACAGAATAATTCTTTTTTACCCCCTTATATTTACAACAGGAAGAACAAAGTAAAGTAGGGCTTTGCGAATACAATAAATCTAAAATATCTTTTTCAAGTTTTTCCCTACAAAGTCATAAATACAACCTAAACATAGAAATTTCTGATTCTAATTCATGTGCCAATTCATGACTCACTCAGATATTTATCAAACATCTAGCATATGCCAGGCACTATTATTAAAATCACCTGCATAACAGGGAGGTAAGCCTCTGTCTCACAGAGCTTATCTTCTTATAGGAGCAAAGAAAAAATAAAATATAAAGGAAATGTGTGTGTGTGTGTGTGTGTGTGTGTGTTTGTATTTATCTGTACGTAGGTTATAAGTACTATAAAGAAAAATAAAGAGGGACCAACAGTTAGCGTAATGGCTATGTCACTGGACTCCCATGTAGCCAACCATGGTTCGAGTCCTGGACCCAATGGCTTAAACTCACACCGGGCGCATGTATGAGCGTGCCCAAGATCCTGAGAGGAGAATGGAGGAGAAGGGATTGCAGTGTGACCATCCCCCCTGGGGGGTGATTTCTCACTTTCTATCTCTCTGTCTCTCTCTGTCTTTCTGGAGAGCACACGTGCCCTATAGCAAAAACCTCTCAAAAAAAAAAAAAAAAAAAAAAAGAGGGGTAAGAAAGAAAAAGATAAAGGTCTCGGCATGAAAAAGGTTACTATTTTACATAAAGCGCATTTTTCTGATAAATTCACTATTGAGCAAAGACCTCAAAAAAGACAGCAAACTATATGGGAGAAAAGCATTCCAGACCTAGGAAACGGTAAGTACAAAGGTCCTGGGACAGAAGTCTGCTAGATGAATTTAAAGAACAACAAGGGCAGTAGGGCTAAAGAGTGAGGGGAAGAGTCAAAAGGGGTAAGATCAAGGAATGCTGAGGGTGGGCAGCAGGGGTTAAGGTACTGAACTCCCACACAATTGACGCAGTTCGAGTCCTGGACCTAGTAGCTTGGAACTCATGCCAGGTGCATGCATGCCCAGAATCCCAGGAGGAGAGTAGAGGAGGAGGGATTATAGCATGGCCATCCCCTCTGTGGGGTGATTTCTCACTTTCTTTATCACTGTCACTCTGTCTGTCTCTCTCTGGTAAGCATACATGCCCTATAGCAAAAGCATATTTAAAAAAAGTGATATTGAGGACTAAATCATGCAAAGTTCCACAGACATAATAAGAACTTCATCTTTTACTTCATCAAATGAAGCACTTTCACAAAGCACTGAAAAGCTCTGATTTGTTTGAAAAGCCCGTTTGCGGGGTGGTATGCCAAGCAGCTGTACTGGAGGAGGCAGGTGCAGATGCAAGGAGATGAGTGAGGAAGTTAACGTAGTAACTCCAGAAAGAGATGGCGATGGCTTGGAGCAGGACAGCCGTGGTAGGAAGTGATGGGATCCTGGATATATTTTGAGGGTGATGGTTGGGATGTGAAGTGTGAATGAAAAAGAAAGGGTAAGGTAAGAAATTAATTTGGAGGGACCAGCAGTTAGCATAATGGCTATGTCGCTGGCTCCCACGTAGTCAACCGAGGTTCGCGTCCCAGACTTGGTGGCTTAAAACTCATGCCGGGGCGCGTGTGAGTGCGTGCCCAAGATCCCAAGAGGAGAACGGAGGAGAAGGGATTGCAGCGTGGCCATCCCCACTGGGGGGTGATTTCTTGCTTTCTGTCTCTCTGTCTCTGTCTGTCTGTCTGGCAAGCAAACGCACCTTATAGCAAAAACCTCTAAAAAAAAATTAATTTGGAAAATTCAATCAACATAAGTTCAAATTCCAACTCCATCATTCATAAACCATGAAACCCTGACAAATCAGGTAACCTGCAAGTCGCAGTTTCCTCGTGTGTGAAACAGGAATAAATGATACTTCTTCGGCATTTAGGAAAACTAAAGGGAATGCAATATTTGAGATCTGTGGTACATAACAGATAGAAGGCAGCCAAAAAGTAGTAGTTATTACCACTATCATTTATATAACACTGTTGGACAAGCTGTATCTAAATCTGTTTATCCTATTTTAAGAAAGGGAAAAATCAGCAAATACTGTTCATTATTAACAAACACATTTAGTAATTGCCTAAGGTATACCAAAAATATGAACCACATAAATATAATTCTAGTTCCAAATCCCAGGCTAAAAGATAATACTGTGACACTGAATCACACATTTACTTTTTACTTTTTTTTTTTTTTTTTTTTTTGAGAGGTTTTTGCTGTAGGGCACATGCGCTCACCAGACAGACAGAGACAGAGAGACAGAAAGTGAGAAATCACCCCCTCGGGGGATGGCCATACTGCAAACCCTTCTCCATTTTCTCAGGATCTTGGGCACACACGCACACACGCCTGGCATGAGTTTAAGCCACCAGGTCCTGGACTCAAACGGTGGTGGACTACCTGGGAGTCCAGCAATGTAGCCATTATGCCATCTGCTCGTCCCAGGATCATCCACTTTTTTGATAAGAAAAAAGGACAAAATGAATTACTTAAGGAGGAAGCATTGTAGGGCGAGGAGCCAGATTAGTAGGTAAAAGACCCAAATTACAATTCAAGGCCTGCTAATGATTAAAGAATCCTGTGGAAGACACTGAATCAATTTTGAACATCAGTTTCTTACAAGTAAAACAAAAAGTCTGAATTCATTCTTCCTTTTTTCCCCTACATACTTAATGTTTTGAGTTATTTTGTATTGCACATTGTATTTATTAACTTTGATTATTTCTTTTCCATTCAAATGATCAAAAAACACACTATTAACTAGCAAAAATCAATAATACTTTAAGGCTTTTAAATATTATAAAAGTAGCTCACATGCCACATTTCTTTCATACACCCATAGGCTATAAAATGCCTGACTGGATAGTCTCTAGGAATTCCTTCAAATGTTAAAATTTCAAAATGTAAGAGCACCAAAAAAGTAAGATCATACTAAATTGTTATATGTCCTGTCTGAAGTTATAATTCTTTGCATCTTTAAATGTGAAAAAAAAAAACATGCTGTTTCCTTTAAAAATACCTGTGGAAAAAAATTAAAGATGAATTTTCTTACAAGATATTATAAATGCCTTACTTGTAAAAAGACTTGTGGGAAGTCATTCAGGACTGACTCAAGCAATTCAAGGCCAAATGTCCGAGTCATTTCTGTCATACCTACTAGCCAGTAAGGGGCATCAGCATTAACCAGCTGACAAAGATCCTGGGAAAGAAAGAAAACGATTTCACATGCTAGAATGAAATGTGCTTTTCAAAACTCAGTAGTTCATAAAATTAAAACAAATTTCTCTTCTTATACAATAGTGTATTTTTTTTAGAAGCTAATGTTGATAATTCAATCTTTGACCAATTGTATACTTGATAGATTATATAAGAAAAGTAAGGGGGACCAGCAGGTGGCGTGGTGGTTAAGGTGCTGGACACTCCCACATGGCTGACCATGGTTCAAGTCCTGGACCTGGTGGCTTGCTTTCTCACTTTCCCTCTTTCTCTCTATATAGGTATCTCTCTGGTCAAATTAAAAATAAAATGAATGAATGAAAGTAAATAAATAATTCTTTAAAAAAAAAAGAAAAGTAAGGAATCATGTAGCTATTGAAAATATATAGGGTAGACAGATCAATGATTAACATTCTAACATTCTTTCAATGAAAATTACCTTTTAATCCAAATTAATAAAATTTTCAATACAGATGAATCTTCTTTTATTAGAACCATTTATTCATGACAAGTAACATAAAAATCAGAGGTATTTGAGTATTACATTATATCACATTATATCCAAAAGACACAGGTTTATAACTTAAATTTTCTTTGTTAAGGACGTTTTTCGTATGACTGGTCATTTCTAATACACCTATTTTCTAGTTTTGAGATTAATTCATTATTTCCTTAAAGTTAGTCATATTTTATTATGTTAATTAGATATATATTAAATTTTAAAATTGCTCATTAATGTATTAGAACTATTTCTTTAATTGCCAGAGGATGTGCATGCTCACTAGAGACAGAGAGAAAGAGAGAGCACCCCCCAGTGGGGTGTGGTCCCACCATAATCCTTTCTCCTCCATCTCTCAATCCTGTTGGGATTTGGAGCATGCATATACATACCCCCAACATGTTTTTCAAGCTGTCAGGTTCAGGATTTGAACCACAGTTGGTGATGTGCAGTCTAGCTCCCTTAACCACTGTATTATGAAGGATGGCCTACAACTATTTTAATAATACTCCAGATTAAAAAAAATTACATTAAAAAATTAAACCAGACATAAAATTCAAAAATCAAAACTTCACAAAAAACTATATTCTATAATAAAAATTGTTTGTTTCAACTGAAATACCTGGAAAAGCATGTAAGCATCTTTAGCACAAGGTTTGAGAGTACTGACAGATCTTCTGTTACTATTTCCTTGGACCAGTACTGGTTGTTCTGTAATATCTGCAATCAAAATAAGATGCATTTTAGGAGTTGATATAAGCCTTTAATAAATCATATATCACATTCAAAATGTATGCTTAAAATGAATCCTTGTTTATATCATCATAAACTTGAATTACAATCCCAGAACTCATATAAAAAATGGGGATTTATTTTTTATACAAAATGCCATAAAAATCACTCTTCGCTATTTTACATTCACTTTAGTAAGCTTGGGATCTTTGTCTATACATCTGATTTTCCCAGTCTCCCATTCTTCAGCTCCTTTGTTTCATGAATTTAAAATTCATATATTTTCTTAAAGAATTATTTCAGTTAACTTTATTTATTTATTTTAATTTGACCAGAGAGAGACAGTGTGAGAGAGAGAGAGAGGGAAAGTGAGAAAGCAAGCCTCCAGGTTAGGGACTTGAACTATGGTCAGCCATGTGGGAGTCCAGGACCCTTAACCAACCATGCCACCTGCTGGCCCCATCGTATGATATTTAAATATGCCCTTAAATATCAAACAAACATCCAAAAGTTTACCATGAGGCTAATTTCTCAGTCATCTCACCATCTTCAAGAGAATCAACTGCTTGATCCATCACTATATTCTGTCAGTTATAGGTATTCACAGCTAAGAATCAGCTAAAATGATATTTCTCAGATCAGCATTTCTTTGAATACTAATAAGAAGATACCATTCTCTCTAAGTTAAAATAGCTTGTTTTGGAAAATGTTGACTTAATGTCTACTTGAAAAGAAGTTTTAAGTATTTGTTACCTTATTTGAAAGTATTAAATGGCACACTAGCCTTTAGAAACAAATAATTAAAAGTGTCAAATCAGGAATTACATTAAGGTTATTAATGTAAAAGATGTTTAAACTGGAGTGCTGCCTTATTTTTATATAACATGACTTCTGAGGCCAGCAGGTGAAGTGGTGATTAAGGGCACTAGACTCCCACGTGGCTGACCACGGTTCTAGGCCCAGATCTGGTGCTTGCATTCTCACTTTCTCTCTCTCTCTCTCACATTCCGTCCCTCTCTGGTCAAATTAAAATAAATAAATAAATAAAGTTTAGGAAAAAAATAAAAATAATTATAAAAATAAACCATTGGGACCAGCAGTTGGTGTAATTGCTATGTCGCTGGACTCCCATGTAGTTGACCACGGTTCAAGTCCCTGACCCGGTGGCTTAGACTCATGCTGAGTGTGTGTGCGTACATACCCATGATCCCGAGAGGAAAATGGAGTAGAAGGGATTGCAGCGTGGCCATTCCCACTGTGGGGGTGATTTCTCGCTTTCTGTCTCTCTATAGGGCGTACACGCCCTATAGCAAAAACCCTTAAAAAAAAAATGACAACAACAACAAAAAAACATGACTTCTGAATAGTTTAACCGAATATAGTACACTATAAAAAGAGAAAAAAAGAGAAACACAGGGAGAGGAGAGGAAAAAAGTACTCCCTATGTGGCATGGTCATGCTGCAATCCCTTCTACACCATCTCTCCCTCTTTCCAGGACTTCAGGCACACATACACGAGTCTATCCTGTTTCTTAAGCTGCTGGGTCTGAAACTCAAACTGTGTGACTGGCCATGTGGGATTCTGGCTCCCTTAATTACCAGGCCACAGGGCGGGCCCCAGTGGAACATTCTAATGAATCAACAGGCTAAGAATGCCAAAAACTGAATGTTAAAAATCTAACCAGGGGTTAATCTCAGGAAAAGTGAAGTAATCATTAGAATAGACACAATTACCTTACTTACTAGTATTGCCATATTATGTGCGTGTTTGTGTGCATGTGTGTACGTATAGTGCTTTTAGATGATGGTTTTGCTATGTCTCAATCCTGCTTCAGTCTCCTGAGTAGCTGGAATTGTAGGTTTGCACCACCGTGCCCGGTTTTCAGACAAGGTTCCACTATGCTGCTCAGGCTGGTTGAGAATTTGTAATTCTCCTGCCTCATGAGTAGCTGAGCCCATGCCCAGATTTTAGGAAGGGCTGGGAGGGGCCTAGGCCTGCCACTACCACAGCTGGGCTGGCCATTTTTAAACCATATTTGCCATACAAACATCAACTCAAATAAAAGTCTATACAATAACATCAGGAGCTTAGAAAAAAAGGCAAACTGTAAGGAAAAGATCAGTCTATCTTTATTTCTTGACTACATATAGTAGATAGTCTCTTTATGGCTATTGAACTTTGCGACTTTTTTCAATAGATCATGGGAGACATTTATTTTTCATACAATAAAGATAAAAAATTTAAAAATACATAATTTGTATAGGTAAAACTTATCAAATTATAGAAATTATAATAGAAATGGAGTATCTGTCAGCTCCTTGAGAAGATATGTTTCTAAGTTTTAAAGACATTTCCCAAGCACAAAAGTTAAAATTATAATAAAAGTATTTGATAAAAACATAAACTAATTGGGGTCAGTAGGTGGCATGCTGGTTAAGGCACTGGACTCCCACATGGCCCACCATGGTTTGAGTCCTGGACCTGGCAGCTTGCTTTCTCACTTTCTCTCTCTCTCTCTGGTGAGTGCATGTCCCTTATAGCCTATAGCCATAGGGCATGTGTACTCACTAGAAAGAGGGAAAGTGAGAAATCACCTCCCAGGGAGGGTGGCCATGCCACAGTCCCTTCTCTTCCACCCTCATCTCAGGATTTGGGGCGTGCACGCACGTGAGCCTACCACCAAGTCCAAGACTTGAACCACAGTCAGCCAAGTGGGAATCCAGCAATGTAACCACTATGCCACTGAAGGCCCCCCCAAAGTAATAATTCAAATGGTGGAAAAAAACAGACGTAGGGAGATACTCAAAATAGTACTAAAATATTGAGCAAAAATGTAAGTGTCCAGTCAGAAACTACCTCATCAAATTATAGAAGAGTCACGAAAATATAGTGCAACCTTAAAATTTAAATCATGAAGATGAAAGAATAACATTAAAAGTTCATACAATGTAGTGTTTGGCTAAAAATACATATAATGCAATATTTGTTTTCAGATGTGAAATTATCCTTAATGAAATTAGGCCTTTATTTGAACTAAAAATGGAAGAGTATACTTAAAGTGAAAAAATTATGAGAGATTTATTTTTTAAGCTGTCATTAATATAATACTGATATAATAATGCTATTAAAATACATATATTTTTAAAGTAGTCTAGTTTTAAGGTATCCTAAATTCACAGGGAAAGGGTGAAGTTTATGAAAATGAAATCATGTATGTAAAAACCACCCACAATCAAAAGGAAACATTTATCACTTTACCTTTGTGTTGTTCATCTTCAGCAACCATCCTCTCAAAAACGACAGTGACCACTTGTCGCACTGTAGCAGCAGCTGTATTATTTGTAATATTATCTTTTGTGAAGTGCAGTCGAAAACAAAGAACAATTGCCTAAAAGATATATTTAATTTAAAATTAGATTAAAGGCATGGCTATTAAATTTATTTTATCACATGTAACACCATGTGAGTAATTTATATTTGATTGTCTTTTAATTACAGACATTAAAAGTCTCACCCTTTTTGGCAATAAAACTACAAAAACTTAAGATTTTTAAAAATAATTCAAACATCCAGTAAATAAAAAGTCATTATAAAGTTAACCAAGGTAGTAGAAAATATATTTCTTAAAATTAGTTTTTACTATAGGGCATGTGCACTCGCTAGAGAGAGACAGAGAAGCAGAGAGAATGAGAGAGAGAGAATTTGAGAAAGAATTCTCCTGGAGGGATGGTCACGCTGCAATTTACTCTTCTTCATTTTCCTCTCTGAATTTGAGGCGCACAGGCCCATGTGCCTGGTGTGTTTTTCAAGCTGCCAGATCTGGGACCTGAACCACAGAGATGGCCACATACGGTCCAGCCATCTTAACTACCATGACTGGCCCTAAAATATATCTTTTAAAACTTGGTTTGTTTGTTTGTTTGTTTGTTTATGGTTTTTGCCATAGAGTGCATGTACTTGCCAGAGAGAGCGACTGGCCCTGAAATACATCTTTTAAAATTTGGTTTGTTTGTTTACTTACTTATTTATTTGTTTAAGGTTTTTGCCATAGGGTACATGCACTTGTCAGACAGAGAAAGGCAAAGTGAGAAATCGACCCTTCCCAAGGGGGATGACCATGCTACAATTCCTTCTCCATTCTCCTCTTAGGATATTGGGCATTCACACACACGTGCCTGACGTGATTTTCAACTCAATGGATAAGGGACTCAAACTGTGATCAGCCATATGGAAAACTAGTGCCTTAACCACCATGCCACCTGCTGGCCCCAAATTTGGTTCCTTTAACCAGTTAGCATAATTTCACTTTTATTTCCCCAAACTTGCTTTACAAATATCAAGGGTTTTTATTTTTGTTATATCACTAAACAATGTGGAGAAATACTGTGTAAAAAAGTTAAACATTATAAAATTATTATGTTTTTTAAAGGAGACATTTTTGGGACCAGTAAGTGGCATAATGGTTACATTGCTGGACTCCCATGTAGTCGATGGTCTGGAACCAGCAGCTTAAAACTCACAGTGGGCGCATTTGCGTGAGTGCCCACAATCCTGAGAGAAGATGGAGGAGAAGGGATTATGGTGTGGCCATCCCCTCTGAGGGGTGATTTCTTGTTCTCTCTCTATATATATATCTCTCTGGCTAGTACATATGCCCTATAGCAAAAATCTCTCTTAAAAAAAGAAAAAGGAGACATTCTTTGTAAAGTCAACTTAATTAAGGTATGAGTTGTATAAAATAAATTGTACCCCTAGTAAGTATATAATGAGTTCCAACAAGATAATATAGGCCCGTGAAACTACCACAATCAAGACACAGGACATTCCCATTGCCCAAAAAGTTCCCTTGTACTCCATCTCTTCCTCCCCTCTTGACCCCAGTTAACCTTTTTTCATAATAGCCAGCATTTTACATAAATAGATTCATTCATCATGTCCTCTTTTTGTCTGGCTTCCTTCTTATTTATTAATCATTACATTTTAAAATTTGCTATAGGGCACATGCACTCGCCAGAGAGAGACAGAGAGAAAGAAAGAGGTAAAGTGAGAAAACAAACTACTGGGTCCAAGACTTGAACTGCGATCTGCCATGTGGGAGTCCAACACTTTAATCACCACACTACCTGCTGACCCCAGGTCTGGTTTCTTTTACTTAGACTAACATCCGTGGACTTCATCTACATTTTTCTGTGTATCAGTAGGTAATTTATACCTTTTTAATACTGAGTAGTATTCTGTTATGAATATACTAGGCTTTGTTTATCATTCAACTGCCAATGTACATTTGAGTAGTTTTGTTTTTTTGCTACTGTAAGTAAGGCAGTAGTCGTTGCAGGATTGTTGAATTGCTGAGTTGCCATCATGTAATCATAAAGAATTAGAAGAGTGGACAACAGGAGGGGATAGCAAAGTGAAGTTTATTGAGAGAGAAAACAAGCTCCCCAGCAGAGAGGGGTCTCAAAAGTGGGTTGTCAACTTGGGGCTCTAGCAAGGGTTTTATCTAGCAGTCCAAGCAATAGACTGGCTCTCTGATAAAGAACTAGGTTTCAGAAAATAGTTACATAGTAGTCTGGATGATTTATTACCCCATTCTTTGTGAAGTCAGCCTACCATATTGATCTATCTGTCTGGTTAGAATGTAGTTAACAAATAGAAACTGTTGCCCTTACCTATAGTTGTTTCTAGCTCTAATGCAGCCAGTTCTTTGTTGAAACTTAGCTTAGCCATTGTGACTCCATCTTGTGTAAAGCTTACTGTATCTCTGTCTTTGATATTTGCTCTGTCTGTATGTTTAATATCTCTATCTTCTGCCTTAGTAGTTTAGATTCTATACTTTATCACAATAATTACCACTACTACTACTCTTTATATTTTAACATAAAGGAAAGGCATATTGTATAAGGGGTCTTCAAAACCTTAACAGAAAATGCATATTATGAAGAAACTGTGCATGGCTTTTGAATTTTTCTCCCCAGATAAACATGTATAGATAAATGTGTACTTTAATTCCACTTTACCACAGACTTTTTGAAATAATTCATGTAGTTATATATTTGGTCATCAGAAAAGTCATGACATGCAAAAATTAGTCATGACTGGGACCAGCAGATGGCATAATAGTTACATTACTAGACTCCCATGGTAATCAACCGTGGTTTGAGTCCTGGACCCGGCAGCTTAAAATTCACACCAGCATGTGTGCATGCATGCCCAAAATTATGAGAGGCAAATGAAGGAGAAGGGACTGTGAGGTGGCCATCCTACCCTCCTGGGGTGTGTGTGTGTTAGGGGTAATTTCTCACTTTCCATTTCTCTGTCTCTTCAGAGAATACATGTGTCCTATGACAAAAATATCTCTTAAAAAATAAATAAATAAAAAGAGTCATGACATTTCTGACAACCCAATAGAAGTTTTCATAGTACTCAATTTTTACTTACTTCTTTATATTAAATTTTCATTCCAAAAATCTCATTCCAAATTAACATACTAAATCTATAACCATTTATTATATGTTCGATGAGTTAAATAAAAACCTTTCATAAATTTTAAATATATCCCAGAACAATAATTTGATAGCTAGAAATTGAAAGGAAGTATAAGGGGCCAGCAGGTGGCATGATGGTTAAGGTCTGGACTCCCACATGGTCATTCACTGTTTGAGTCCTGGATCTGGCAGCTTGAAATTCATGATGGACATGTACATGTATGCTAAAATCCTGAGAGGAGAAAGGACTGTGGTGTGGCCGTCTTCCCTAGGGGGTGATTTCTTGCTTTCTGTCTCTCTCTGTCTCTCCAGCAAGTACACATGCTCTATAGTAAAAAAATCTTTTTTTTTTTTTTTTAAAAAGTAAGTATAAGCAAAGCATCTATAAAAATACATAAAAAACACTTTGTAATATATAGAGGTATGAGCTTAAAAGAATAAATTATTTGTTTTTGTTTTTTGGCGAGATTTTTGCTATAGGGAGCATGCGCTCGCCAGAAAGACAGAGAGACAGAAAGTGAGAAATTACCCCCTGGGGGCATGGGCCCGCTGCAATCCCTTCTCCTCCACTCACCTCTGCTTTTGGTTCAGAAGGGATCTGGCTTTTTTTTCCCCGCCATCTTATTCAAACACTGTCTCGAAGCAGTTATGAACTCTAACAAACAGGTTTCCTACCTTAGAAAGTGCTTCATCATGAACTACTGTATTGGTTGTTAAAAGAACAAGAACTGTCTGAAGTAGTTTAAGCTCTTCAAGACTATTTTCCATTAGCTGCCAAAGCATGTTAATGATATTTCCAGCTGCAGTCTGTAAAATAATTATTTAATTATTATCAGCAAATAAAGTTCAGTTGTTCAGGTCCCTAAATAATTAAAGTTATTATATAAAGCTTACCTCATCTGGAGAAATTATTTATTACAATAACAAAAACTACATTATTTTAATCTATAGAGCCAAACATGACTCTCAACTAATTTGAGTTACAACCAATTTTCTCCTCAAAAAGGTACATTTCTTTAAAATGTAATATACCATTTAAATGTATGCAAATAGCAGCATCCAGTTGTGAACTGTCCATCAAAATCAAAGCTCATTTCTACAGTAATAAGAGTATAGTCATTTGGACATAAATACTATGGACATACAAATTAACTATGAGTCTGGTGCTACTTATACATTACTTAGTTTATATCTGTTACAGAAAAATCAAAATGTAACCCAAATCAATAACACATATGAATACTTAAAAAAAAAATCTGACCTTGTTTAAGATGTGATATTAAGGACAAAAGAATACCACTTCTATTACAGTATCTTATGGAGTACAAAGCTAATGAAACACCATTAAATTTGAAAGCATATGCGGATTCATAGTAATGAAACGTTTCTTGTCTCACTATCATGAGGTTAGACATAAACAATATATTTAAGTGAACAACAACTTATTACTTCAGATAATCTATGAAACAGTCATGATTTTCCCTTCTTTCCTTGAAAAAAAAAAACTTGTGCAATTATATTAAATAATTATTCAATGACACTGAAAATTTGCTGAGTCTCAAAATTATCTATATTTCTGAACCATGACTTCATAGATTACAAATACCTGGATAAAATGAACTTAATCTTTATTCATCATTTATGAGTATTAAATGAAGAGATAATTGAGCAATACTTTTAAATGAAAGCACATTACTCTTCATAAAATTGTTTTCATTAAATCTCAGATATGTTTCATTCTCCCCTTATGAAAACTTCTGATTTGACTCTTAGGTGCAGTTCAGAGAAAATATTACCTCAGACACAACTTCATGTGACATGAGCCTCTGAATGGCGGCCAAACATAGCTGAGTGATCTTCGGTTCCTTGGTTCCACAACCCATTAGAAAAGGCTGCACAACCTCTGAGCTGTTGTCTTTCAATGCTTTAGTTAGAAAACACATAGAATACATTATTAAATATAATTCTAATTAGGAGTATATTTTTATATAATTATAGCTAGTAATGACAATCTTAATGAAAATCATTTTATGTAAACACCAAAATAAAACTTAAGTAGTAAGAGTTAAACTCTGGATAGACACCCTGGACTCTGTCTAACCTACACCACTTCTCTCTAGCTTTCTTGTACCTTTCTCCTAACACTGTCCTTTGGTTCTTCTCCATCTTCAGCTAGAAACCCTTTAAGGACAGGGATTCTCATAAATTCTATCATGCCTCAAAGAAACACTCTATTTCTTTATACAGTGCAGGAGGAACAACATAAACAAGAATTTATACTCTAGAATAGGAAGAGTAATTAAAAATAGTATGCATATCATCCCCACTACACTACTGAATGAATATTCAGGAATTCCTTAACATTTTACTGTTTTCAATTTACATAGTTCTAATTTCTTCTTCAAGAAATAACAAACACATCTCATCAAAAATAATTCAACATTACTCCTCTTCATACAGTACTTGAAATTAATCGCACACATAGACTACAATTCCAAACCATTACTTAACTCCTTCTACCAAGCCAACTCTCTCAGAAATTTTAAAGTGGCAGCAAAAATAGAAAGGGTTAGAAAATGCACAAACTGTGTTATACGTAACTACATTTACAAGATGAAATGAAATCTATATACACTTGCTGAGAGACTACATACACAAAGGAGAATAAAATATGTCTATTTGCTCAAGGAATTTGATTAGATAACATGGAATCCAAGTCAAGAGACTACTCAACTCACGAGTTTTATATTTGTTTTCAAAGGTACTAAATCCATCAGTTTGTTTTAGTTTTTGGTTTATACAGGGCTCTGCTGTGTTAAGATCCTCCTGCCTCAACTTCCCAACCAGTGGGACCACAGTGTTCCCTACCACACCTGGCTCTTTCAAGCAGGGACTCAGTGTGTTTCCCAGGCCAACCTCGAGTTTGCAATCCTCCTGCCTCAGCCTTCGGAGTTGTTGGGATTACAGGTGAATATGCCATCACTTCCAGCCTCTAGGTTGGAGAAGAAATCAAACCCAGGCCTTTTCATGGGGAATACAGAATCTCAGTAGTGCATACCACCCAGCTGGGCTGGTCAATTATTTTTTTGAGGCAGGACATATAATAGAGACATACAAATCTGAATTTTAAAATTTTTTCAGAAAAAAAGTGAGAGAAAGGTACCCAGCATCACTATTAAAACTGTAAAACCATTACTAATATTAATTTTATTATTTAAGTTCTCACTTTTTTCTCATAAAGCTCTCTCTATGGTCTGGTAAATTAAGACTACAGTTTCCTACCACATGCTCTGCAAAGGCTCTCAGTGTGCCTGCATAAAGCACTGATTTAACATAACTAAAAATTGGCCAATAGGACTGGCAAAGAGCAGTGTTTCCAAACAATGGCCTCTCCATATTTCCTTGCTTTCTTGTGCATAAAGGTTTTAATTTAAACCTAGAGACATAAATTTTCTTTAATGATTATTTTAAAACATTGATCAGAATGATTAAAGGATAACCTAAAGCCCAGAAGAAAGCTTTGATAAGGTGATTAACTATACTAATATAATCAATTCTGCTAGAATCACTGGAGTATGAGGCTAGCCTTATTTCTGCTGAACATCCCTTATTACTAAATATTCAGTCATTAAATGGTTTCAATAGTAAGAACTTGCATTTATGATTTATGACATTAACAGTGTATTTCTCATTTGAGAATCACAATATTCTTACAGAGTTTATAGGTATGATTTGGCCCAACTAGTACAGAAGATATTAAAGCCAGAATTTGAAAATACAGTATGTACCATTTAAGGGTGCTTTGGTCAACAACAGGCCGTATACAAAACGGGGGTCCTATAAGATTATAATAGGCAACCCAACATAGCCTATGTGTATAGTAAGCTATACCATACAGGATGGTGCAAGTATATTCTATGATGTTCACGCAAGGATGAAACTTCAGACGACATTTCTTAGACCCATCATCAAACAATGCATGACTGTATGTCTTCTAACTCCTGGTTCACTACTCTTCCTATAACATCATGATGACAGTCTTTAAGGCAAACAGCAACCCAGTGATAATGGAACCAACAAACTGCACTTTAAAGTTGTTGCCTGAAGTCTCCAGATAAATAAAAGAAAGGGAATCTGTCTTCATAAGAGAAAAAAAATAATGCAATACTTTTATAAGAGTTAGAGATGCCAATGATTTTAAGTCCCACCCATATTACCACAAAAAAAAAAGAAAGTCAGTGACAATTAAAACCAAAAAAGGATGCTGCTAGTTACTTAGAATTTTTCTCAATAATTTCATCCTCTGGGCCATCAGAAACATGGGGGTGTCTCATTTTTTGAGAGTACTTCACTATTGTTTCTGAGATTTTCTTCTAAGCCTAGGTACCTACTCTA
Organism: Tupaia tana; assembly: GCA_026018925.1. Lineage (NCBI taxonomy): Eukaryota > Metazoa > Chordata > Mammalia > Scandentia > Tupaiidae > Tupaia > Tupaia tana. The sequence continues at coordinate 167,643,923 of JAKSZU010000006.1, read as the reverse complement.
CAAGTGTTAATGCTGGTACATTTTTTTTTTTATTATTATTCTAAAATCACATAGTAACAGAAAGGTTTTGACTACAACCAGAGTGATATTTTAAATAGCAATTAAATTCAACATAGATGGTATCAACACTGCATACAACTCAACTGATATGATAAAATGAACAACTATGGACAAGTTCACTCACACATTTAAAAAAAAACTACACTACCACCTGACCCACAGCGATTCTAAGATGCTGTCATTGTAAGATGCATACCAAAGTTTAAAAAAAAAATTAACTATGTATCCTAAAATCAGTAAGATAAGGTGAGCCATAGGGAAATGTAGTATGCACATCAGGTACAGTCAAGTCTATCATGCTGTGATAAACTTAAGGCAGTAATAAAAATAACTTCTAAAAACTTTAACATTACTCTAGCAAATCAAATATCTATCTCACATCTTCCCACTTTCTCTCCCCAATTTATATGATTATATAATAATCAAAAAGAAAGTTCCTGTTATCCAGAATAGATAACAAAATGATAAAATTTTTTATCTACTCTAAGTCTTTTAATTACTTCTCAGCCTCTTGGGTAAAGTGTAGTATTCTAAGTCTTTGGAAATTTGAAAAACAAAAATATATTCACATACGTAGATCAAAACTGAGTAAAAAAAGAAACCATTAAAAGAAGTTACTGATTTTTTTTCTTCTTGCAAAAATGATAGTGATCCCAGGAAGCAAAAATTAATCTTGCTTTTCAAATTGAGAGATATCCACTCTCTATATAATAATTTTAATAACCATAATATGATATAATACAGTAATATAATATGTGCTATTTAAGAGTACCTTTATATAAATACCTTCTTATAAGTTGAGATTTTAGAAATCACGTTATGGAAAAGGCTATATGGTAATATAAAGGCATCATGTTTTAACCATTTTATGTCACTCCAGGAAAGAAAAAGGAAAAGGTTGATTCTTTTTTAAAACTCTCTATTTGAGTTTCCGCTGGCTATGAAAGCAAGTTGCAGCATGGAAGAAAAGAAAAAAGTTTATTTTCCACCTAAATTCCTTAATAAGCATAACTCTTCAACAGAGTAACACTTGGTGTTTGATAAATATGGTATTTCCAAAGTCTAGAACTGTAGGAGCAAATGATGCACTTTCACACACCTGAAAGAGATCCAGCAGGTCCCCATATCCTAGGGGTTTCCTTGCTCTGAGAAGTTTCACTGCGTAATTGCAGTTTTTATCCTGGAAAAAAAGAATCAAACTAGGATACCCCAGTATGAATCACATTAACAGGGATTAATAAAAGTTTTATTGTGATGTTTTAACAGCCACTGAATAAATGGTAATTCTTATGAAAAAAATAAAATGTGGCTCAAATATTTCTCTATACTTAAAAACTAGTTCTGGGGAAGACTGATATTCCTCACAACATTAAAAAAAATTCAGTGGGTTTAGGCCTGAAAATATATTTAAATGAGTCAAGAATAAAAGGACAAGTTAAAAGTATAGGCAGTTTAATACTAAAAGCACATTATATAAAAAAGAAGAGTTTTAACAAATTATATTGGTACAATTGGTCAGTTGTTTCATAAAGTAAAATATAATCTAGATTCTCACATCACTCCATATATTATTAAGAAAGGAAAAAAAAAAAAAAAACAGGGCTAGTTGGTGGCATGGTGGTTAAGGCAATTAGATTCCACTTGGTCGATCACAGTTTGAGTCCCAGACTCAACAGCTTAAAAAAAACACCCAGCGCATGTGCATGCGTGCCCAAAATCTTGAAAGGAGGGAGAAACGAGAAAGGGATTGCAGCATGATCATTCCCCATGGGGAGTGCTTTCTCACTTTTTCTCTCTCTCTGTCCTTCTCCAAAAAGTACACTAGCCCTCTGGCAAATGTTTAAAAAGAAAGAAAAAAATAATAAAGTTAGAAAAACTAGAAGAGAGCCAGCAGGTGGCATGGAGGTTAAGGAGACTGAATCCCATATAGCTGACGGTGTGGTTCAAGTCCCAGAGTCAGTAGCTTGAAAAACATGCTGGGTGGTGTGTGTGTAGACACCCAAAATCCAGAGAGGAAAATGGAGAAGGGACTGTGGTGTGGCCATCCCCCTTGGAGGATTTGTCTCTCTTCTCTCTCTGATAAGCATATGTACCTCATAGCAAAATAAGCAACAACAAAAACACAATAAGAAAATAAAACTATTGGGACCAGCAGTTAGCATAATGGCTATGTTGCTGGACTCCCACGTAGTCGACCGTGTTTCACGTCCTGGACCCGGTGGCTTAAAACTCACGCCAGGCGCGTGTGTGTGCGTGCCCAAGATCCCGAGAGGAAAATGGAGGAGAAGGGATTGCAGCATGGCCATCCCCCTGGGGGGTGATTTCTCGCTTTCTGTCTCTCTGTCTCTGTCTGTCTGGCGAGCGCCTGTGCCCTATAGCAAAAACCTCAAAAAAGAAAAGAAAACTATTAATATTAACTATGATAAAAGAGAAGGGCATCTTAGGTATGGAACAACAAAAGAAATCAGAAAAATTAGTTAGATTATATAAAAAAATGAATATACTGGCCAACCCTGTAGCCTAGTGGTTAAGAGAGCCAGAACCCACAGGGTTGACCACAGTTTGAAACCTGGATCTAGTGGCTTGAAAAACATGTCAGGCACATGTGCATGTGTGCCCAAAACTTTGACAAAGCAGAGAAATGAAGGAATGGAATTGTGGAATTTCCATGCCCACTGGGAGGTGCATTCTCCCTTTTTCTTTCTCCTTGTCTCTCTCTGGTAAGTACATGCATCTTTGGCAATTCATCTTTTTTTTTTTTTTTTTTTTTTTTTTTTTTTTTTTTTTTTTTAAGAAAGGCATTTAGAAAAAAGTTAAAAGGTAAATAAGCAAGATGGGAAGTTAATACTCTTGCTATATAAACAGTTTAAATATTTATTGATAAAGAAATCACAAAAACTAAAGAATATAAAAATGAAAAGGAAATAAAATAACAATGCAAACAGAGAAAAATGTTCACCATCAAATGTCAACTAAGGTGAGAAATCACTGCTTATTCAGTCACCAAAAAGATTTTAAAAAATAATCCTGGGTCTCCTTTTGGCCGGAACTGCCATCTTCCAGTAATTAACCAAAATGATAAACACAAAGAGAAAGAGGAGAGGCACCCGATAAATGTTCTCTAGGCCTTTTAGAAAACATGGAGTGGTTCCTTTGGGAACATACATGTGAATCTACAAGGAAGGTGATATTGTAGACATTAAGGGAATGGGTACTGTTCAAAAAGGAATGCCCCACAAATGTTACCATGGCAAAACTGGAAGAGTCTACAATAGCATGCTGTTGGCATTGTTGTAAACAAGCAAGTTAAGGACAAGATTCTTGCTAAGAGAATTAATGTGCGTATTGAGCATATTAAACATTCTAAGAGCAGAGATAGCTTCCTAAAATGTGTGAAGGAAAATGACCAGAAAAAAAAGGAAGCCAAAGAGAAAGGTACCTGGGTTCAACTGAAGCGCCAGCCTGCTCCACCCAGAGAAGCACACTTTGTGAGAACCAATAGAAAGGAGCCTGAGCTTCTGGGATCTATTCCCTATGAATTCATAGCATGGTGGGTGTTAAAAATAAACTAATCTATGGTCTAAAAAGAATTAATAAATCCTAGGACTAGTCACCATGGCATAGGAGTAACACAACATTACCTAATGGTGAGTCATATGGAGAGGTCCTAGGTTCACATCCTGAGATCTCCCTACACAGGCCAGGCATGTGCATGCATGCCATGATCCTGGCTGGCTGAGGCTGGCAGGGGTCACAGTATGAAGATCTTATTGGGCTGCCTGTCTCTGTCTCTCTCTCTCTCATGACATAACAATAAACTAAAATTAAGATAAAATAAAGTTAAATAATCCTGACAAAGATGCTATAAAAATACACTTACATATCATTTGTAAAGTTATAAACTTTTACCTTTTCAGAAAGCAGAGTGGTGAGATATTCCAAGAACTTTAAATATATTTGTACCCTTTAATTTTATAAGTTCAGTACTAGAAATTTATCATAAAAAATAATTCTAAATACTGAAGTGAGCCTAAAATAAAGGAATGTTAAATAAACTATAATTCACTTGCTTCGACTATAGCATAGCAATTACAAACTTTTTTTTCTTTTTTGAGAGGTTTTTGCTATAGGGTGCGTGCGCTCACCAGAAAGACAGAGAGAGAGAGAGAAATAGAAAGAGGGAAATCACCCCCAGGCATGCCGCAATCCCTTCTCCTCCTTTCTCCTCTCGGGATCTTGGGCACGCACACACATGCACCCGGTGTGAGTTTAAGCCACCGGGTTTGGGACTTGAACCGCGGTCAACTACATGGGAATCTAGCGACATAGCCATTACGCTACCTGCTGGTCCCTCAATTAAAAACATTTTTAAATGATAGCTTTGGAGCCGGCAGGTAGTGTGGTTAAAGGTGCTGAACTCCCACATAACCAACTATGATTCAAGTTCCAAACCTTTCTGACTTTCCCTCTCTCTCTCTCTCTTTGTCTCATTCTGGTCAAATTGGAAAATAATAATAAGCAAAATTTTAAAATTTCTTTTAAAATAATGATGGCATCAAAGAAAAATGTTTATGATGTAACAAAAAAAAACTCAAGGGAAAACAAGAATAAATAAAACACATTATAGTGTAGAAAAATTAAGTAATCTTTCTGCACAACAGTTCAACTTGTGAACAAGGCATTAGTGACAGTCCCCATGTCTTCTGGCCTGGCTTATATGAACAGTCTCCAACAGATCTCTGCCCTGGTGATAGCAGACGCAAATATATCCTCCAAAGTACTGTCACAGTCATTTGCCTAAAAATATAAATGTGAATGTGTCACTTCCTTGATCAAATTCTTCTCAGGATGCCAAACAATGGCCCTTATGATCTCCCAGACACCTCTCGGGATCTTGGGCACGCACACACATGCACCCGGTGTGAGTTTAAGCCACCGGGTTTGGGACTTGAACCGCGGTCAACTACATGGGAATCTAGCGACATAGCCATTACGCTACCTAAAGGGGAAGTATTCCCCTTCATACTTCATGGTCAGACACTACTTCAATAGTCTATCTACACACACCACGCTGTTTCTACCTCATGTATTTGTCACTTCCATGCTCTATTTGCCTGGCTTTCGGACATGGCTTCAGATTCCCAGGCTGGGTTAGGTGCCTTCCCCATGTTCCCGCAGCAGCCCCGTCTGTACGTTCATCATGGCCATTACTATTCAGTGTTCCATTCTGACTTTAGGAACTGTCTCCTTCATTACTCTGTTATCTAGCTGACATAAATCAAAGATGACAAAATTCATGTACTCAAATCACTATAACATGTAAAATAAAAGAGGTAGGAAAACATAGTGGAGGCAGCGGAAGAGACTTACTTGTATTTGGTGAGATTAATTCATTTATTAGCCTACATTTAATGAGGTAAAAACTGGCTATATAAGGAAGAGTAACATGTGGATCCTGACCTCAGGGGATATGTCATCTGGAAAAGAAAGTTTCTGACTAGGGACTGGAAAAGCCAGATGAAGGAGTAGGTAAGCTAAATAGAATGAATGGTGCAAATATGCTTTTCAAATACATTTCTTTATTTCTATATGGATTGAAGGCAAATTACATGCCATTTTGCATCTCCCCTAGTGATTCTTACATAATTATTTACTTATTAAGAATATGTTACATAATTCTATCAATTTTCATAAAATAGCACAATTAGATGTATAAGATAGAATATACTAATAAGATAAGGTTTTTGCCATAGGATACGCACACTCACTAGAGAGAGCAAGAGGGAGAGACAGAGAGAGGAAAAGCGAGAAATCACCCTTCAGGGGGACAGCCACGCCATAATCCCTTCTCCTCCATTCTCATCTTGGGATCTTGGACACGCACGCACACAGGTCACTGGGTCTGGACTGACCATGTGGTCAGTCTAGTGCCTTAACCATCCTGCCACCCGCCAGCCCCAGTAAATTATTTTTTAATGTCAGCAAAAATTTTCAAAGTATATTTACTCATCCTACTTAGAGACCTTTTAGTTTTAAGACCATGTAGATATGAAAAAAAAATGAGGAAAACCATGTGAGGAAAGAACACAGATCATACATAACAATTTATTTGTGTTAAAATTCTCTTTGTATACTGATAGTAGCTGAAAGCAGCCATAGGTAGATGTAACCATTATAGATGTGGGTAGGGGCTACATGTACAATTTTAAAAGATATCACAACTTCATGGATATCACTGTTACAAATATATATTCAAAAAGCAGATTAATTTTTGTATAACCCGTGCCTTTTCCATTTCTACTATATTGTAAACTAGGACAGTAAACACAATTTGTAATATATAGTAGTAAAATGTAAGATTAAGGGATTTGGCCTTTTAAGTGAAAAATTTTATGTTGTATCTACATTTGTAGAATTTGATATTTAAAGAGAAAGGAAATTTCGAGATAATGATCTGTATATCTGAATCAATGCTGACATTACCTGGCATAGCATTCCCACTTATGTCAGCATTCATGACAGCAGTGAAAACAAAGAAAAATAAACATTAAAGGAGGATGCTTAAAAGAAGAGGAGATGTAAAGCAAAGATTTATTCTGCAATGTAAATAATCTTCCCTGGAAAATAAATATAAGAAAACTAAAGTTGGCTAGAAGCCTATGCTAAATTTCATTTACTAGACTACTTGGTCCTAATTAAGGGTTCTGATTTTTATAGCAACCTTTTCTATTTTCTAAGTATACAGAGACATATGAGACTTCAATACCATTCCTTTGAGACTTCTCTATTGCTTGGTATATCTGACATCTACTACAGCGCGAAAGTAGTATCCTATAGTTTCAAATACTATAAAGAAGTAAATAAATACTTTTTGGGAAATCTTAAAAAATAACTAAAAAGTTAACTAAATTTTTTTCTATTAACTGTACTCTGAATTAACTATGTATTGGGTTGTCAGAAAAGTCGTAATGTATTTCTGCATAGAAAAAAAATACATCATGACTTTTCCCACAACCCAATATTAATTGTATTGCATAAAGATCTGTTCTAACTTGATTTAAACAATGCTAATTGGATTAGAATGAAATTAGCAACTAACCTATATATTAAACTCCCCTGACCAGGTCAAAATTTTTCTTACTAGTCCTTAGATGAACTAATTAAACATTTTCCTTGGTATAGAACAGTGGAACATACAGTGAGCTAAAGAAATCGGTCTTCCATCAACTTTGGAATCAATGAAAACTTCTATTATTGAAGAATAAGTAAGAACTTACCATGATATCAGCAAGGATACTAGGAAAGGTCAATATTTATAATGATACTCTAATATGACTAGCCCATGAAAAGTCTTTAACTCAAAAACATCCAGGTCATCATTTAGTGTAACCACTAATTTTCCTATAGCAGCTAATCTGCCCACCATACATCTTCCAAAACTCATTTGCCCACCTTGCTAGCTCAACTATGCACACCTTTGCTTTTACCCCCTACTTTCACACATCCTTCTCATATGGACACCAAACATTATTAATGTTACAAAATTATTTGGTGTTTTGATAGATGGTTCAAAATCAGGGAGGAAGCTGGGTAAAACACTGCAGCAACTTAAGAGAGCTAAACTTCCAGCAAAGCTGAGCAGCCTAAATGAAATCTGTCTTGCCTCATCCCCCACCATTAGTCTACTCCCCCAAATCTTGATTTCATTTTGAAACACTCTGAAATTCCACAAATTAGGAATGTGTTAGTATTCTTTAAAAATGTAAAGGTTTTGAGAGCTATCATAGGAACTTTGTATACATTAACTTAATAGTACTGCTTTCTCCTATACCAGCTGAGATCCACTGCCCTACTAGAACTGGAGATGAAGATTAAAGAATGGAGGAAACAATGGTTAAGAACGAAACACGGGGAGGAAGTAGCCCATGTGGAAACCTTGCCATACCATGGCAGCACAGTCAAGCCGGAGTGCTCTGAACACTTCTGAATTTGAATCTGGTTCCACTATATCACATGACCTTGGTAACTTAGTCTCTGCATCTCAATTTGCTCTACTGTAAAATAAAATATTTCCTCACAAAGTTGCCTTACATATGACAAAATAGGACAAGTGTGTGACATATAATAGAGTCTCAAAAAAAAAAAATCTGTTTCTATCTTTTCTCCATGTTCATTATTAAGTCAGGAACAAAAGGCACCAAAGAAGCAGGAGTAAACTGAGTAAAGAAAGGATCCAAAGAGAAAGTCTTAAAAATTCCTGCTTAAAAACCAAGTTCAATAAGGAAAAAGAAAACACTTTTCTCTATTCCACTCCCATTCTTCCTTTATGATCATATTACCTTAGTCCTTGACTCAAAATGTATAGTACTATTAAATATACAATACTACATTATGAACTGTTTATATTATTTAAGATAAAACAAATTTTGGAAGGTGGAATGAGAACCAATCTTCAATTCAACGTAACAAATAATCATTGATTAAGGATAAAGGTGTCTTAAATGACTAGCAAGAAATAGAAGAAAATAATAACAAAGTAAGAAAAATCCTTGTCTTTAAGGAGTTAGTAGTTTTAAGCTTATGTCAGAGAACTTTAGGGCCAGCAGGTAGCAAGGTGGTTAAGGAGCTGGACTCCCACATGGCTGACCATGGGTCAAGTCCAAGATCTGGAGGCTTTTGCCTTCTCACTTTCCCTCTCTCTCTGGTCAAATTATAAATAAATAAATAAGTCTTTAAAAAAAAAGTCAGAGAACTTCATAATCTTCATATCTGAGAAACACAATCAGTTAATGGGTTGTGGACTTTTACATGTTCTGTATCATTATGAATAGATTAGAGTATAAGGAAGAGATGTTACAGAAAACTGAAGGCAGTTTTTTTTTTGAGATTCAATTTTTGCTATTAAATTTTTATTAACTGTGAATTTTTAAAGTAAAAAAATTACCTGCCAAAATCTCGTTGTTTCGTGCAGCTATTGTTTTAACTTTTATTATTCCAGATTCAGCAGCCTGCAAGAATGAAAATAATCAGAACATTAAATCTACTATCAACAGGAATTACCTTGGGAAGTTACACATGATAGAATTTACACAAGCATAAATAAGAGTCAGTCAATATCACCCTTTTTATTTTCAAAACAGATCCTAAGCCCAGTAGTGACACATATATTAAATGTAATAAAATATAATTAATTTGATCATTCTCTTGCCAATTCTACAGTACAACACGTTGGCGTCCTCTGCCTTCAAGCATATCTGTAATACCTCAACTGCCTACAAACTTGACTATTTAAAGGATTAAACTAATAAAAAAATGTAATGAAAAAGCTATATTCCTCTTCCCCATTTCACACTTCCTACCACAAAAAAAGAACTGCAACAGTTTGCAAAATCAAGTAAAGACTACTGTTTTCCATGAAAAGAGTTCATTTTCTTTTTGAGACTAGATAACCCAGCACTTTGTTATTACTTTTTAATTACCGTTTTTAAGCACTTATTTCCATTTTCATAGTATATATAGCTGGCAGTATTCCCAAGTCAGATGACATTTTACAGAATGCCACAGAACTGCCCTGTCCAGTACAGTAGCTATAGGCTACATGTGGCTATTAAGAACTTGATATGTGTCTAGTCCAAACTGAGCTGTGTTCCAAGTGGATAAAATACATACTAGATTTTTGAAGACTTTATATACAAAAAAAGTAAACTATCCTGAAAATATTATATTGATTACATGTTGAAATATTTTGAATATACTAAGTTAAATAAAATATATTTTTAAAAGAGTAATTTATTTATTTGATAATGTTATTATTTTTTAATTTGACCAGAAAAGGCAGAGAGAGAGAGAGAGAGAGAGAGGAGGAGGGGAAGAGGGAGGGATGGAGGGAAAGTGAAAAAGCAAGCTACCAGGTCCTAGACTCAAACCACAGTTAGCCATGTGTCAGTCTAGCACCTTAACCACCATGCTACCTACCACCCTAAATAAAATACATTACTAACATTAAGTGGCTATTTCTCTTGACTTTTTAAAAACAATTACTTATTTAATTATATTTATTATTATTTTTTAAAATTTGCTATAGAACATGTGAGCTCACCAGAGAGAGAGGGTGAAAGTGAGAAGATAAGCCATGTCAGTCCAGCACCTTAACCACCATGCCACCTGCTAGCCCCTCTTGCAACTTTTAAAATACAACTTAAAGTTCCATGGATGGATTACCATGGTCCACACTATATTTCTATTGGACAGTGCTGACATAAAATATTGACGTATTATTTCTACCCCAGAAACTCAGAACATTTTTATGATGTAGAAACAAGACTATTTTATACCTGTACTGGTCTCTATACCTCCAAAAAATAATACATAAATACTCATAAAAAGTCAAATGGCCAAGTTTTCCTATTAATTTGCTTGCTACCTACTCATTTATTTTGTTATCTCTTGCTGCTTGCTGATGGACAAGTGGTAGCAGACCCTGACGATTCAGTAACAATCACAGAATACCAGTGTCCCACTGGTTCTTAGTTTGACCAGTGAACTAGTATGTAAAGAATGCTTGGTAAGCTATATCACGTGTGATAGACCTCTGTCATTTTGTTGCAAGTATGTGAAGCCATTGCTTATATCTGGAGAATTCTCAACCTCATGAATTTGGCACAAGACAGGGCCTATCTTTCACCATTAAAATTACTAATGCCACATACCTGCTGTCCTACATACCCTGGCAGCCTACGTTTACCCCGATAGATGAACCATCAGAGACTTTGAATGTGGAGGCTAAAGGCACAGGAGAGCAGGGATAAGGCGGAATTCTTTCTGAAGATAGGAACAGTAGAGCCAACATCTAGTTTCCGAGGGCACCGTGCCAGTGGTGGCCTGGAGTGACTAGCACAACCAGTGAAGCAATGCCTGGCACCCAGCCACTATTCAGCAGAGACAGCAGTAATGGTCTCACTAGCAAGACCTTTGCTGTGGTTCCAGCGATTTAACTCCCTTTGTTCACAGACTTTTCCTAGGGCTGGCTCCATCTAGCCTTTTACAGATTCTGTGAACCACTGAATAACTTATCAGTAAATTTTATTTCTGCTTAAATTAGCCACAGTCAGCTTTCATTGCTCACAACTAAGACGCCTAATGGATATACTAGGACTTCTCGAGGTTTAAGAAATTGATATGCCCCAAATTAAATTACCATGGCTGCTAACAGAAAAACAGTTCAAATAAATTACTTCAGGGAAGGATGGTTGGTTTCCTGAATATTCGAGGCAGTGCATATTAGAAACATCAGAAGCTTAAAAAATACATCCGGATGCTCAGGGTCAGGCAGTGGGGGGACAACTGGACCGACATGGGAAATGTCCTGGGCTTGCATTCGGGGACCTCCATGAGCACGCCAGGTGCACATGCATGCTTTGATGTGGGCTGGCTGGGACTGTGTGGCTCTTGGTGGAAGGAACATGCTGGTACTATCTGTCTCCCCCTCTCTCATGAAAGAAAGAAACTTAAAACAAAACGGGGCTGGCCCTGCAGCATAGTAGTTACAGGAACTAGACCCCACATGGCTAACTATGTAGTTTGAGTCTCAGTCCTGTGCATGCATGCCCAAAATCCTGATGGGAAGGAGGAATGGAGGAAAGGGAATTACAGTATGACTGCATCCCACCAGAGGATGCTTCTCGCTCTGTCTTTCCCTGTCTCTCTCTCTCTCTCTTTCTCTCTCTCCCTACCTATCTCTCTGGCAAGCACACACCCCTCTGACAAGAAGATGACAATAAATAAATAATAGTCCTTGATGCCCAGGTTGAACCCACTCCAGTTAAATCAGAATGAGTGCCAGTGGGAGCCAGGCACCAGTATTTTAAAAGACTTCAGGCGATTCCGATATGCAGTAAAATGACAATACTAGTGCAATGATATACATAAGAGATGATGATGAATAGGCCCAACAGGGTAAGGACTGAGGTGGTATTAAGTCATCAGATTTCGGACTTACTTTGAAAATGTACAAACCATAGCAAATTTACTACTTTATAAACAAAAAGAGCACGGGGACACTGAACTTATGTATACTTTATAGTACTCAACCACTTCATCTCAACCCCCCCGGGCTAATATGTATATAATATATGCCAACTGCTGGCCCTGGCATTAATTTTTAATTGAACCAGTTGCTATTAGTCTGTGGTCATTGAGACTGCTTTCACCCATTGGTTTCAAAAATTTAACTTCTCCCCCTTCTTAGTAAAGCCATATATACTCTTCATATACACACAAAGTCAATATTTTGTTTTGCTTCAGTAACAACAGATATTGATCAAGCTGAACTCTCATAAATACTGATGTGATATGTCCGGACATTTTGAATTACAGTCAGTAAGTCCTTCTTAACAGTTCTCAGAATCTGTTCTGTAGATGCTAGATGTCAATAAAGGATTTCAAATTTGCCAAATTCTGATTCCCTGAGATGATTAAGAGTTGATCCATAAATGCGTGCCTATGTTTAACAACTATATTTACACATATACACAAGGAGAAAGAATAAGAAGTATTTTGAAAAGTGCCTAGTGTTTTAAAGAGTATATAACAGTGATTTCATTAAACGCAAGAAATTACCAAACAGACCATTTTGTTTCCTTAGAAAGTTATACCCAGCTCGGGACCAGCAGTTAGCATAATGGCTATGTCGCTGGACTCCCATGGTAGTCAACAGCAGTTCGAGTCCCGGACCTGGTGGCTTAAAACTCACGCTGGGTGCGTGTGTGTGCGTGCCCAAGATCCCGAGAGGAGAATGGAGGAGAAGGGATTGCAGCGTGGCCATCCCCCCTGGGGGGTGATTTCTCACTTTCTGTCTCTCTGTCTCTCTCTGTCTTTCTGTCGAGTGCACATGCCCTATAGCAAAAATCTCTCCAAAAACAAACAAAAAAGTTATATCCACCTCATTGTTCCTCATTTTTTATATCCAAGTTTCTATTGTCAAAATACTTTGAAACTGTAACATCTTAGTCTCATAGGCAACTGTGTTGCTGAAGTTTCAATATAAATGTTTACTGATAACACTTGTATATCAGAATCCCCCCCCTCCCAGCATACATCTTTAAAGGTATCCTGTATAACTAGAGGTCTTTACAGTCAGAATTCCTTCTATTTATCAAGGATTGTAAGCATGAAGAAGAGCTTTTAACTTGTTGATTTAAAACCACGCCTGTAGTCCCAGTTCTTTGGGAAGCTGAGACAGAAGGATGAATTAAGGCCATCCTGGGTAACAAAGCAGGATCAGATACTATGTATATAGTGAGAACTACTCAATTATAAACAGTTACTTTTTCCTAAATAGGCACTAAGGTAGTAAAGAAAAAAAAAAGCTTGCCAGCTCCGCAGACCTGAGTAGGAATGATAGAGGTTAACAGAAATAGTTCAATATATTCCTGATAGAATTTACAAATTAAGAAAGTCAGTCAGTCTTTAAGTATACTGTAACATTTAATACTTTTTAATCTTAAAATCTCTCTGAAGAATTAATTTCTTTTTCTAAATACCATTTGCTGACTCTTCTTCCAAAACCACCTAGAATATCCCTGGCCTCATTTCTCACTCAATAAGCTTTCCTGGGAATTTTCCAAATTCCACAATTTTGATTACTTTTTAAATGCTGAAGACTCCTAAACTATATTCCTGTTCCTGACTTGTCTCTTACACTACAGGATTTATTATCATAAATGTTTTTAAAAGCATTTTAAAGTTAAGATAGTCACAATATATATTATCATTTTCCTCCATCCTCAAATTCCCCTCCTGCCCAGAAAAACCTATTTCTTCTTCCCACAATCTCTATCTTTCTAAAGACCAGCATCCTCTATCCCGTCACTGACCTAGACAGCTGGGTTTTCTCCCTCATCCCACCAATCCAACCACTCACAAAGTCTATTTAGTTCATATATCTTGCACTTTTTTCCTTCTCAAATCCTAGGTCCACACTTCAGTTCCAACCCTCATTATCAATCTAAATTAAGAGATTTTCCATCTACAATCACAACCTCCATTCACCCACTGCCTCAACTTTCCAATGGTTCCTGAGCACCCACTTCTGCTAGTAGTTTAAAAATCGGAATACTCCTTAGAGGGCAATATTCTCGTAAAGCAATCAGCACATTGAAACCAGCATGATTTTCTTCTGCAACATTCAATTATTCTACAACTCTAAAGCTTTGAAAAATATGTATCTATATGGTATTCTATTCAGAACCTCTGGCTTCCAGGAAAACAAGTAAAATAATTTTCACCAACATACGAAATGAAAGACAATGCAGATTACATGTTGAAGGCTAAAAGTGTGTGTGTGTGCGAGTGTGGTGTGTGATGGGATTGCGGTGTGGCCATCCCCCAGGGGGGCGATTTCTCGCTTTCTGTCTATCTCTGTCTCTCTGACAAGTGTGTGTGCCCTATAGCAAAAATCTCTACTTATAAAAGAGAGAATCCTTTCTAGCTGATGCTGGGGATAGAATGTGATATTGTGCCTCCCTGTCTGTCTCTCTCTTTCATTAAAGAAATAAACTTTAAAAAAATAGAATATTTCTTTAAAAAGTATTTCATGAAAGAATGAGTGAATAAATGAGTGAATGAGGAAAAAAATTAGAAAACCTTTTTAAAGTTGGTTCATTCATGAACAAATTGAATACTTAAACTAGAATTAAATAAAGGGCAGGATTTTACTTTTTTTTAATGGAGGAGGCAACTCCAGGCCAGCAAAAGGAACCTCAGAAGACACAGCATGAAAGAGGAAAGTAGTAGGGCATATTTGGGGACTAGAGGCAATCCAGTTTGTCTGAAATCTTGTATAAATGCATTATGAGGAAGAGTTGAGGGTGATGAAGCTAGAAAGAAGAATTGGGAAGATCAAGAAGGATTTTTTTGTTTTGGTTTTGCCATAGGGCGAGTGGGTCAATGAAGATAGAGGGAGGGAAAGTAAGAAAGCACACTCCCCTGCCTCTGGGGACGGCCATACTGCAATCTCCTCTCTTCAATTCTCCTCTTGGGATTTTGGGCATACACATCCACCTGACGTTTTATCAAGCCTCAGGTCTAGGATGTGAATCCTGGAGTCAGCATATGGAATCCAGTCCTTCATCACCATGCCACTTGCTCACCCCAATCAAGACGGTCTTAAATGCTGTGCTAACGAGTTCTGTAAGTATAGAGGAGCCATTGGAGGCTTCTGAACTGCTTTACATATATTAATCTGGTGGTAACATATAAAATGGCCTAGAGTCATATACCCCATGAGGCAGGTCAACGGCATCACGTTAAAACCTGGAAACAGGAAAGGTATTTAGAAATTACAAAACTGGAAAGAGCAGCTGACAGTGAATACAGAGAGCTGAGGGGAAGAAAATACCCAAAGGTGACTAAGGTAAGCTACTGTGATAAACACTACTAACAAAACAAGTGAAATAGGGGCAAAAGAGAAAAGACGGTTCAGTTATAGAAGTTCTACCTGACACACAAAACAGATATTCTGGCAGATGTGTTCAACAGGCACTCGGAAGCACAGGTTGAAGCCTCACAAAGAAAGCAATGCCAGCGAAGTAGACTGGGAGCCATCGGCCTGGCGGTAGAGCAATGGGAGAGGATGACAGTGTCAAGGAGCTGAGCATGGAGAAAGGGGAGGTCTGCAGACAGGACTTGGGGTACACTTACATGTGAGGAACAGGAGGAGAACTAGAGAGGAGAAAGGAAAGGAGAGTGTTAAAAAGTCAAAACAAGAGAGTCTCAATATGGAACAAATGACCAATGCTAATTAATCATCAAGCCAGACAGATGAATGACAAATACAGGTCAGGCATGTTTTAAAGGCATTTGAAGAATGATAGAAAAGAAAAAAATGAGAGGACTTAGAGATGGATGCACATGGATTCACATCCCGGTTCCTCCACATTCCTGCATTACTACCTTGGACTAGTTACCGACTCTTTCTAAACCAGTGTTCTCATCTGTAAATTGAAATATTTAAAATAGCATTTTGCCTTACAGTCAAAGGATGCAAAGTTCCTAACCTAGTCAAAAGGCAGTATTTTACTCAATCTTGAGTTAAGCACAGTAAAACAGAAGCAGTTTCTTTCTCTCTCTCTCTCTCTCTCCCTCTCTCCCTCCCTCCCTCTCTCCTTTTTTTTAAAATTTTTTTTTGGAGAGGTTTTCGCTATAGGGCACGTGCGCTCGCCAGACAGACAGAGAGAGACATAGAGACAGAAAGCGAGAAATCACCCCCCAGGGGGGATGGTCACGCCGCAATCCCTTCTCCTCCATTCTCCTCTCGGGATCTTGGGCACGCACATGTGCCCGGTGTGAGTTTAAGCCACCGGGTCCAGGACGCGAACCGCGGTCGACTACGTGGGAGTCCAGCGACATAGCCATTACGCTAACTGCTGGTTCCCAACCTCTCTCCTTTTTAATTGATAGAGGGTGTGTGTACTTGCCAGAGAAGGAAAAAGCATAAGCATCCCTCAATGGGGTGTGTTCATTTCTCTATCCTGTCAGCATTTGGGCACACGTACACGTGCAAACACACACTTGTACTGGGTATGCTTGTCAAGCTTCTGAATAGGGATTCAAACCATGGTCAGCCATAAGAGATCGGGCTCCCTTAACGACTAGGCTACAGGGATGGTCCTCATTTACTTTTATATTTCCTGCCACACTTTACATTTTGGAGACTAAAAATTTTCTATCAAACTATAATAGTATAATTATACTACTGTATATGGTTGCACGTGGTTGGAAATAAGTCACAACACAAAAAAAATTCAATTTTTGAGTATGTCTTTATTTGTTGGTTTGTAACTCAGAGATAATGTTTTTTTTTATTTTTTCAGTGTTACCAAAGCACAGTGTTAAGAAGGCAATCATTATTTATTTATTTCAGTTTACATATTTCAATATATAAAACACGGATTATTTTATAAGAGAAATAAACAATGTCAAGAATAACTACAGTACATCACAAAATAGTAAAGCAAAACAGTTACTAAGTAAGAAGGTAAAGATTATCCAGCCCTCATTCTTCACTGTGATAAGGTCCTGAAAATCTGATCTTTACCCTACAGGAAGCCCAGTGGCTTAAGCCTCAGCCTTCAAACATATGGTTAAATGGAAAATTCTGTCATGGTAAGCAGAAGGCATCTCTTCTTACCAGAAGTCTTCCTAAGTTAGTAAATACAGAAAACACTGGATTCTGAGAAACTCTACCACAGGGAATCTTTACATTTCTTGGGCAAAAATCTCTTCGAATCAACTTCTATCAGGCCTGAAAGGACAACAGGAAACTAAAAGCATTATGTATAACCTAGGAAGACTATTTGTACTTTTTAGTGATTTCCTTATTGTTTTTGTGTCACTAAAAAAGAGAAAATAAATCCATCCCAAACCTTCATTCTGATCACTTCAACTCTAATGACCTTCACTCCCTTTCCTCTCCTAGTACTCAGCCCCTGGACTTCACTATCCTGTAATGCATCTCTATTAGGCAATCTGAAACCAATATTTCCACCACTATCCCAACCCCTACCTCCCAGCTCTTTCACTCTCCACTCTCACTACTCTAACTGGTGCTGCTAGTTCCCTAACCCTTCCATCTTCTCCCAGTCAATCAAAGCTATTGCCTTTCCTTTGTTATCCAGTTTAGATCTCACAATCCACCCTCATTTCAACCAACCATTTTTCCTGTTAAGACTCTTAAGTGTTCCAAGTCAATTATTTTTCCTTTCCAAATGATGTCCTGATATCTTTCAAGTTCCCACCCACGACTGCTTTCATCACCAAGTACTCCTAGCACAAAGCTTGTTGTCTACCTTATGAGAAAACAGCAGCCACAGGCCAAACTGCACACAACCTCTTTCCTCTCCACTCTGTCCCTCATTCCAATGTATCACATTCAGACCCATTTCTCCTTTGTCCCACCTCTGTCAGAAGGTAAAGTGTCGGTTCTCAGGCCACACACTTAGGCCCTTGTAACTCCAGCCTTCTCAGGGGACTTGCAAACATTCTCTCCTGTATTTTTAAGTTTAGCCTGCCCATTTGCCTCTTTCTCTTTAATGCTATTTTCCAAAGCTCCTTCTTCAGCCCAGATATTCTCACTCTATACATTTCCCCTGGATCATCTCATTTACTCTTACAGTTTCTAATACCGTGCATTAACGGATACTCTCAAATCTGAAATTCTACACCTCTCTCTCTTAAGTGCCATGTGATCATTTTCAAATACTTTCTGGTCAGTTCCACTTGGATGCCACACATAAATCTTCATATACTCATGACCACTTGTTTTCTCCAAAACACTTCCTCCTCCTACATCCTTCTCTTAGTGATCCACCTAGTTTCTCAAGCCAGGAGTCTTGAAGGCAGTATATTTCTCTCCCTGTATTACATAAAATGTCACCATGCCCTGGTAATTTTAACTGCTAGATCTCTTTTCAGTCCACGTTCTACCACTCCAGTCTATCTCAATGCAAGCAATCTCCTGTCCTTCTCTACTATTGCTTCAATGTAGGCAATCATCACTTTAGAATTTACTCTCTTTGCCCCAATCTCAAAATCCTCTCATTACTCCTACAAATGCTGTCAAGGTACTAAATATGAATTTGATCATATTACTCTCTCTCTTTCTCTTAAAAAGCTTTAACAGCTCCTAATCATCTTTAGCATAAAATTTACTTTACATAGAATACAAATGGCATGTGCTATTTTCTCTACTAAAAATGACTTGCCTTGTTGACTAGATTCTACTCATCCTACAAGACTCAGTTTAAGAATTACAAACTTGTACTGACTATATTTCCTGGCTCAGTTAGATCCCCATCATGTTTCCATAGCATAGTGCCCACAAATAGAAAATGACCAGAAGAGGCTTGGTAGGTGGCGTGGTGGCTATGGGCACTGGACTCCTACGTGGCCAGCCACAGTTTGAGTCCCAGACCTGACAGCTTGCTTTCTTACTTTCTCTCTCTCTCTCTGTCTCTCATTCAGTCCCTCTCTGGTCAAATTAAAATAAATAAATTAAATAAAGTTAAATAAAATAATTCTTCAAAAAAAAAGAAATAAAATGATCAGAAAGTTCTTCTTGAAATACATGAACATCAAGTTTTAGACGTCACTGTCTCTGAGAGCCCTTGAGGATCAATTAACACTGAGTGATTTTAGAAGGCTTCAAAGTAACTTTCGAGGCAGGAAAAAATTTTTTTCATACAAATATTCCCAAACAAACTAGCTAGTACAGATGTAAAAAAACAAACAAACAAACAAAAGTTAGAGTGCTGACACAGGAAGATTTATATTTAGGGCTAACAAAAACAAGCAGCAATAAAAAAGAGGAAGGAATTTATTGCTGTTATTATTTAATCACTACATTTATTATAAAATAACAGAATGAAATTATAGCTGCTACAAAAACAATATACTGGGTCGTTGGGAAAGTCGTGATGCGTTTTTACATAGAACATCACAGAAAAATATGTCATGACTTTCCTGACAGCCTAAAAGTATGCAGAGGATAGATTTATAAATGCAAACTATGAAACAGGGAATACCATGTAGAAAATCCAAAGACAGAAAGTAAATTTCAATAAATAGGGCATTATCTTTTAGCAATACTCTTTTCTTCTTCTTTTTTGTTTAACGGATTTTAAATCTTAAAAATTCAGCTTATTATTAATTTTAAAATAGAAAAGGTTTGTAGCCAAGAACTCTGGCAAAAAAAAAAAAAAAAAAAAAAAAAAAAAAAAAAAAAAAAAAACAAAACTTGAAATAAAGATTAAATATAAAATGTCTCTCTTCAGTCCACTTTATTTAAAAAGTATTAGAGAAGGAGACATCACTTTCAAAGCACATATACAATTAGAATCGTATTATATTAAGTTCATGAATAGCCTTATAGTTTAGAAAGAGTATTTTTCAGATAATACTTGAAGACACTGGGGTAGTATTAATGAACAAACCCATTTACAACTAGAAAAGTTTTTATACGCATGCAAAGATAAAAGTAAAATAAAAATTTACTAGTTCCTTAAAACACAAGAGCCAAAATTCGGCACCGCTATTAATTTAACAGGCGAAATTTAACTCGACCAAAATATTTCTTGAAAGTCAAGGCTTCTCCTAAAAAAGGATCACTATTAGGCTAATTACTTCATCCTTATTTTTGACTTGTGACACAGGCAAGGTCATTTTTCAGTTCCTAAAGTTGGGTCCTAAACAAGTATTACTGGTTAAGGAGTCAAGATTCTCTCATTACCAAACTCTCATAGTACGCACCACATATACAATTATGTACAAGAGATAATACAAGATCTACTTTGCCATTATCTCAAAAAGTTGGTATAATTACCAAATATCTTTTTAGCCAGAGTTCAAGTCAAAACTAACAAGCTTTGGGACTAGCAGATGGTATGGTGGTTAAGAAGCTGGATTCACACATGGGTGACCAGGGTTCAAGTACCAGACCCAGTGGTTTCGAAGTCACTCTGGGCACATGTGCATGTGTTCCTGAAATCCCAGGAGGAGAATGGAGGAGAAGGGATTTTGGCGAGGCTATCCCCACTAGAAAGTGATTTCTTGCTTTCCTTCTCTCTGGCTTTCATGCACCATATACCCTATGACAAAAAATCTTTAAAAAAAAATAAAAGCTAACAAGCTTTAATAAAAACCCTCCAATTAGTTATAGGTTGAGTTCCAGAACTTTGTAAATTATCTGTTTGGAAATCTGAATGAATTTTCCAATAAAAATAATGTAATAAATGGTGATCTAATTCCCAAGTTAGCCTACAGTGATCTATAACATGAAGAAATCACACTTATTATTGCATTATTAGAACTGGAAACTATCAGTTCTATAAATTACCGTTAAAAATATAAAATAGGACTGACTTTTTCTAAATGAAAGAATTTCTCTTAGAATTAAAACAATTCTCTAAAATTCTTTAAAACAGCCTAATTGTTTAAAATTACCATTGCAACTTTCAACAAAAGTAGAGAAAATAATAAGTATGAAAATATAAATGCCTGGGTGAATACTGAGAGTAAATATTAAGTAAAACTGCAGGTATACCAAAGTACAATTAAATAAGATAAAAACCAAATATAACTTTTACAAAAATATCACCTATTTCAAAAACAAGAAAATAAATTGAGCAGTTTTTTTTTTTAGTTTAAGAGAAGTAAAATGGTACCTGAAGAGAAGTCAATAGTAACTAAATGTTAAAAACTTTAATTCAGAAACTCTCTAGACAATTTAATTTGTATGTATTATTAACTTCAGCCTCTCCAATAATGACTTTTACTCTGACAATTTTCACAAACATAATCTAATAAACCAGCCTTTAACGCTGTTTTACAGTTGGGGGGAAAACAAAACCCTGAAGCTCAAAGAGGTTCAGTAAGATATAGGCAAAAACTCAAATTCAGGTGTGTTTGCTTTGACTCCAAGCCCAAACTTCCCACTATAGTAATGCTCATAATAACAAGGTTTAATGTGGTCTCTGTGGGTTTTCAGTATTTGCTGTGAATTACGTGATTCCGAATAGTTTATTGATATTTCATGCGATAGAGTTAAGCTGAATGACACATGCCAAGAAAACAAGCTGGTTCCAATTGAGTGACTTACTATAAACGTGAGGAGCAAAGATTTCACCACAACGGTGGATATTAGTTTCTAGGAGCAAGAAACAAATAGACATAAGTTTTTCGAATCTGGTTTGGCCAGTATCAAGTTCGAAAGGGCCAGAAAAGGTGAGCGTACAATACGCCCAGCTGAATTAAGCGAAGGCTCACTTCAGTAACTTCATTCCTATATCGGCAAGACAGAAGAGGGGGGAATATCAAAGTGCCTCTGACCTCTTCAGTGGAAAGTATAAAAAGCGTGGAATAACCCACCGGCTCACAGCTGGAAAGCTGGGGGCAGAATGAAAACGGAACAGGACTGGAGGCCGGGGTGAAGGACTGGGTCTCAGAGGACCAGCCATGCTCACAGTACCTTCCCCTGACGTCGCTCAAAGCTTACCTCCTTGACAGGTGGGAATTTCTTCTTGCATTCCAGTGACAAGGCCCTCAAGTCGCTCTGCATATTCTCCAGCAGCTTCTTCACCGCCTCGGGGCTGTTGGTGCCGGACATGATCCCCCAAGGTCCGAGACAATTTCTGAGCGGCACAAACAAGCTCCGACACTGTCAGCTCCTTGAGGCGGCAGGCAGCTCCCTGCCGGCGCCTCTGACCCCTCCGTAGCCCGCCTCGGGGGTTCGCGGGGGTTCTGCCGGGCCTGGGCCGCGAACTCGGAGCGTGCCAAGCGCCCCCCCCCCCGCAGCCTCCTCGCAACACCCCCGGCTCCTCTCCGAGGCGCCCCCCCAGTTCCGCCGCCACGCTCCGCTGGCTCTGGCCGAGGAAACCACAAGGCGGGCAGATCTCTCCCGCAGCCGCGGGGCTCAGCCACACGAGATGTCACCAGCCAACCTGGCAAGACGCTTCAGTGCCGGCTCCCCAGAACCCCCAGATTTGCCGACGCCATTAGCCGAGTCGCCCACAATTCCGAGCGCGGCCGGGACACGTCAGCCGCACTTCCGGGCACCGAGGCCACCGCCCCCGCCGCGGCCAACCCGGGAGGCGAGCCGCCGGCGGGGCGTGGCCGGGGCGTGGCCACGCGGGGGCAGGCGGGGTTCTGGGCGGAGCGCGCTTTCCCCAGCCCCACCTCCAGCATCCCTGGAGACCGAGGGCGAAGGGTGCGGACGTCAAGACTCCTTTCCCTTTCCGTGACTAGTGCGGCGGAGAACACCTTGGCGAATCTCTGCGTATGTTTATGTTAAATTGTATCTCGGTGTTAACACTTTGCTTCCTTTTGGATTCATCTTAATTTCTTTTATCCCTCTTCATTTCTGCCTCATTCAGGCTCTGGACTAGTGACCCCAAATCAACGCCTAATTCCTGTTCATTTTTTTTCCCTCTAAAGACTTAAATAGTACTGCCTCCATAGCGTTGAGCAAAGCTCAACTGGTCCACTTTCTTATCTGAATGGTTCCTTATTTTCCTGATCTGTAAAATGGCAGGTAAAACTACTCTCTGTTCCAAACCCTCCCAGGCATTCTATCCCAATCACGTTAGAAGTCAAAATTGTACCAATCGCCTGTCCCTGCCCTCTTTACCTCTTTGCTTTTTGTTGCTCTCGCTAAAAGAAGTTTTAGGTAGTGTTGGACCAAGACTTCTCGTCCCACTCCCTTTTCTTTAGTTGTTCTCTGCTGTATCTCCAGCTCCTAGAACAGTGCCTGGCACATAGTAGTAAATTATATATATGTGTGTGTATATGTATAATATATGTGTGTGTATAATATATGTACATACACACACACATACACATACAAGTAGAGAAAGAGAAAGAGAATTTAGAAAGTTTAGGGTCAGTCTGTGGTCTGGTAAGGTAGATGGATCCCATATGGCTAATTGCCATGGTTTGAGTCCTGGACCAGGTACATGTGCAAGTGCCCAGAATCCCCAAAGGGGAAACAGATGAAGAAGGGACTTGACCATTCCCCACAGAGAATGCTTTCTGGATTTCTCTCTCTTTCTCTGGTCGATACATGTGCCCTCTGGCAAAATTAAAAAAAAAAAAATGAAAGAAATTCATGGACACCCAGGCTAAGTGGTGCAGTTCATAGCTTACTGGACTGTAGTGCTGGTCATCACGTGGCCTACCACAGTTCAGATTCCTAGGGTGGCCTGAAAACACCCCAAGAGCAGGGCTGCCAAGCTGCTGAAGAGATGGATGGCTGGGGAAGGGGATGGCAGCTTGAGAGATCATGTTGAGGGTGCACCTCTTGCTCTCTCTCTTGAAGCCCCATGCATGTACATACACATGCTTGCTATCATTTTTTTAAGCACGGATAAATGGGATTAAAATACAAATTTACGGAACCAGCAGTTAGCGTAATGGCTATGTCGCTGGACTCCCACGTAGTCGACCGCGGTTCGCGTCTCGGACCCGGTGGCTTACAACTCACGCCAGGCGCGTGTGCGTGCGTGCCCAAGATCCCGAGAGGAGAATGGAGGAGAAGGGATTGCGGCGTGACCATCCCCCCTGGGGGGTGATTTCTCGCTTTCTGTCTCTATGTCTCTCTCTGTTTGTCTGGCGAGCGCACGCGCCCTATAGCGAAAAACCTCTCCAAAAAAAAAAAAAAAAAAAAAAATACAAATTTACTTTGGTGAAAACAATAAATTCGTGCATAGTTTTTTTTTTTTTTTGTAGTAGACAATCTCCATGATTTTATTTCAACACTCTTCATATTTCTTTGTTCCATGAATGAGAGAGAGAGAGAGAGAAACAAGCACACCCCCCCCAACAGGATTCTTTCATGCCACAATCCACCCTCAGCTCCAACCCAACCCTAGACCGTGGGCACACACATGCCTGGACATGAACCCAGAACTTGCATTACCACTGCTTCACTGGCCTCCACTTACATTAAGTTGTAATAAATGTTTTAAATAGATGGTAGGAAAAGAGACTTCTTTTGTGGTCATCACTCAATAGAAGACATTTTTTAAAACGATTTTTGTCATAGGCCATGTGCACCCATTGGAGAGACAGAAAGAGACAGTGAGAGGGAAAGTAAGAACCCACCCCCAGTGGGGATGGCCATACCACAATCCCTTCTCTTCCATTCTCCTCCTACAATTTTGGGTACACACACAGCGTGCCTGGCGTGAGTTTCAAGCTGCCACATCCAGGATTTGAACTACAATGGGCCATGTGGGATTTCAGTGCCTTAACCACCACACCACCTGCTACCCCCACCTAAGTCTTTTATTAACTTCTTTTGGGTCATCAGAAAAGTCATTTTTCTTTTTGCATAGAAAAACAGAAGAAATATGTCATGACTTTTCTGATGACCCAATAAACAGAACTTTTTACAGATATCAGTGAGTTTTGTTGGAAATGAGGAAGACATGTGTTTTTGAGCCTTGTTATAAATCTTTTAGGAAATATATCTATTTAGTGATGAGCACCTATGCATGTATAAGAAGAAAATGTCTATCTATTGTCATTCTGAAATATCTATCTCAATGTTATAATAAAGTAGAAATATTATTCATTCTGCCTTTCTAATTGTCAGTCTTTCACATTTTACCATTGTTCATTTGGTCTCCTCTTAAACTTTTCTTTAACCCACTAAGATATGGGTGTTTCCCAGAATTCTGTTCTCTGCTCTCTTTTCTTCTGATTTATTCTCTCTTAGTGATCTTATTATGCACACCAATGTTTTCGATTACTATCAATCTACTGAAATCACCCAGTATAACCTCCATGTTGACATATATCAGTAGGAAAAACAGCTTAACAGAAATACTACAACATAGATATCACTTGGGTTTACTTATTTAAGAAATAAGTTGCAATTTCAGCTAAGAGGTGAAAGTACAAGCTTCTAAACCTTCAAATACTCAGAACTTCTGACATATGTAACATATATAATAAATAAAAACCTACGAGTCTTTATTTTCCAATCCTAGCCTTCTGTATATAAAACTGGCATGGTTCTGTACAAAGCATTCTTTTAGAGATCACCTCACTTAGGAAAGGCAACAACTCCAGAGTTACACCATGTTAGGGTAGAGTGCAGAAGATATGCAAACATGAACAAAAGATTTATTCTCAACGTCTATAGGCTAGCACAGCCTAGTCCAAATACATTCCTAAACTTAGTACTATAGGAAGAAAACAAGAAACTGGTATCTGAATCTCTCTGAAAGTCATGATGTGCCCTTATACACAAACTTACACCTCTCAGCTTTTATCAGAGATTCAGCTGCCTATTGGACATCTTTACCTTGGAAGTCTCATTGACATCTCATATTCCTCCCCCAAAAAGCTGGTTTTCCTTATAAATTGTCTTTCTCAGTGAAAGGCACCACCATCCACCTCATTGCCCACACTGGGAAACCAGAGTCAACCATGACTCTGCTCCTTCCTTTACTACCTCCAAGCTGAATCAGATTCTGTTGATTAAAATGCCTTCATAATTTTCCAATTCATCCACCTTTCTCCATGCTCACTGGATTGGTTTGGGAATCATTATTCTTGCCTGGTTTAAAATAATATTTCAGGGCCAGCAGGTGGTGAGGTGGTTAAGGTACTGGCTGACCACGGTTTGAGTCACAGACCTGGTGGCTTGCTTTCTCACTTTCCCTTTCTCTCTGTGTGTGTCTCTCTCTAGTCAAATTAAAATAAATGCATGAATAAATAAAATTAAAGTAATTCCTTAAACAAAAACAGTTTTGCAAAGAGCAGTCCTTACCTTATCCTGTTTCCAATTTATTTTTCTATATTGGTCCCAGATTCTTCTTTCTAAAATGCAAATATGAAACCTTTGATTTTCTATGGCTTTCAGAATAAAGTCCAATTCTTATCCATGACATACTACTTAGATTCTTTTAGATATCTGAAGAAGTGGGAGTTCAAAGGAATAGTTCCTGTGAAAATATAAAGAAAGGAATTTCAACCATAAAGTCAAGCCATCTTGGAATACAGGAGGAGCTAGGCTTCATAGAATTTATGTAGTTTGGGAACTGTAACATCCTTTGACAAACATAACTGCTTGATTAATCTCAGCAGCAGAGGAATTATGTTTCCTTCTCTCTCGTCCAGTGCTTAACTAGTACCAAGACATACATACTCTGTCTAATCTAACTAGCACCAAGACATGTCTACTCTGTGTCTAATCTAACTAGTACCAAGACATGTCTACTCTGTGTCTAATCTAACTAGTACCAAGACATGTCTACTCTGTGTCTAATCTAATACCAAGACATGTCTACTCTGTGTCTAATCTAACTAGTACCAAGACATGTCTACTTTGTGTCGCTGCTTTATTTTTGCTGCTTCTATCAAATCAGTATGTCATCTGGATTCTGCTTCAATTTACTCAGCTTTTCTGCTTTCCCAGGGCCCTGGCTGCCTATCTTCTTTCTCTGTGACTGTTTAGCCTCTGTTGCTCTACCCTGCCAGCTAATACTTTCTCCTCATGTATTACATTCAAATTTCTAAAGAGAAAGCATATAATTAGTTCAACATATTGAATATAGGTGGAGAATTCTAGTTTTGCTATATTGTTCACCAGATTACCTCCTAGGTCAATGTAAAAAGTACAAGTCAGGTGGCAGAAGCTGGTGTGAAGGTTAAGGTGCTGGATCCCACATGGCTGACTGCATGGTTCAAATCCCACACCAGGGGGAACCAGCAGTTAGCGTAATGGCTGTGTCGCTGGACTCCCACGTAGTCGACCGCGGTTTGCGTTCCGGACCCGGTGGCCTAAAACTCACGCTGGGCGCATGTGCGTGCGTGCCCAGGATCCCGAGAGGAGAATGGAGGAGAAGGGACTGCGGCGTGACCATCCCCTCTGGGGGGTGATTTCTCGCCTTCTGTCTGTCTGTCTGGTGAGCACACGCGCCCTATAGCAAAAAACCTCTCCAAAAAAAAAAAAAAAAAAAAAAAAAAAAAAAAAAAAAAATCCCACACCGGTAGCTTGAAAACCACTGGGCATGTATATATATGCATGCCCAAAATCCTGAAAGGAGAAATGGAAGAGAAGGGATTAGGAGGACATGGCTCTCCCCCATGGATGTGAGGGTGCTTTCTCACTTTCTTTCTTTTCTCTCTCTCTCTCTGTCTTTCCCCAAGTAGAGTATGTACCCTCTAGCAAATAAGGAAGGAAGAAAGAAAGAGAGGGACAGAAAGAAAAAGAAAGAAAATGCATCAGAGATCTGTTTGTTGAGTACATTTATAAAAAATTTTATTTGCAGATGTGTTTGTAAATGCTTTCTTACCCATTTTTTGTCAGTAATCATATTCTAAATATTTATAATTTAGTTTTTATATTTAGAGATTAAACTAATAATATTAATTTAAGTTTATTTATAGTCTCACTCTATCATTTTTCTTTGCCATTATTCATTCTCTACCTCTGAATTTCTTTCCCTGAAATTAATTTATTTCTACAGTTTTCTTCCTCAAACAACTTAGTCCAGTCTTTGGCGCCAGTTGGTACTCACTCTATTTCTTTTTCTATTTGTTTGTTTTATTTAAGAGAGATTTTTGCTATAAGGCATGTGTACTCTCTAGAGAGACAGAGAGAGACAGAGAGACAGAAAGTGAGACAGCCCCTCCCCCCAAGAAAGGATGGCCACACTGCAATCCCTTCCCTTCCATTTTCCTTTTGGGATTTTAGACATGCACACACATGCACCTGATGTGAATTTCAAGCTGCTGGGTCTGGGACTCAAACTGCAGTCGGCCATGTGGGAGTCCAATGTTGTAACTGTTATGCCATCCTCTGGTCCCACTCTATGTATTTCTTAAAATATATTTTCAGGGGCCTACAGGAGGTATAGTAGTTAAGGTTCTGTACTCACATGGTGGTCAACTGAGGTTCCAGGCCTAGACCCAACAGCTTGAAACTCAAGGACAGGCATGTGTGCAGGCACGGTGCCTAAAATCCCAAGAGGAGAATGGAGAAAAAGGGATGGCAGTGTGGCCATCACCCCTGGTGGGTGATTTCTAGCTGTTTGTCTCTCTCTGTCTCTCTGGCGAGCACATGTGCCCTATAGCAAAAATCTCTCTCAATAATAATAATAGTAATAGTTAAATAAATAATTATAAAAAGAGCAAGATAGAGAGTGGGAGAATAAAGGACCCCTCTAACAAAAATCTCCCTCAAAACAAAACAAAATGTTCTCAAAGCTTTAATTTTCAGAATTAAAAATTGTAACTCTCAACTGGTTTAAATTATATATTGGCTGAAGAATACTGATAATTTTTTAGGGATAAAGAAATTATTACAAAAGAAAAATTATAAGTAGAGAACCTATCATTTACTATTTTAAACACCATATTTTCTAGATATATGACTAATACGCTTCTTATGATTACTCCCAGAAATGGTTTTTTAAAAGATTTTTCTGACTTTATTGTTAAATGCTTCAAGAATACAAAAATGATTCTTACATCTGGTACATCAAAGTTTGGTCCTGTTCTGTGGAATGGCAGTGACAATGAAGGAACAGGTTTTTAACAAGATGGCCATCTTTACTAGAAAATTCCTCTTAGCTGGTCGTACCTATGGTCATGGTATCAGTCAGCTACTGGAATAGAAATGGTACATAAATAGTTCTGCTATGAAAATGCGGAAGCAACTCTCATGCCTCAAAGATGTGCTCCACTCCTAGCAATTCACAGAATACTTTAACCTAAGAGGAGCAGCAGTGTACCAACCTGCAAGTTTCTTTCCGCGCTACAGCGGTAGGGACAGAAATACTCCACAGCAGCATTTTCAAAGTCGGAAAGCCTAGACTCCTTCCTTCTGTAGTTGTGATGAATTCTCCAGAGATAATTGACTTTTTTTAATTGCCAGAGAGCACATGTGCTCATGAGAGAGAGAGAGAGAGAGAGAGAGAGAGAGAGAGAGAGAGAGAGAGATTCCTCCGTTTTGGTTTTCCATCAGGATTTTGGGCACACATGCACATGTGACTGCTATGTTTTCCTCCTCCACCCCTTTTGTGTATTTAACTATTTTTGTGTCTTTAACTTTCTTTTCTTAATTTTTATAAAGCAAAAATTACAGGGACCAGCAGGTGGCATGGCGGTTAAGGCACTGGAGACTCCCACATGCCCGACCATGGTCCAAGTCCCTGACCTGGTGGCTTGCTTTCTCACTTTCCATCTCTCTCTCTCTCTCTGTCTCTCTCAGGTCAAATTAAAATAAACGAATGAATAAATAAAATTAAATAAATAATTCTTTAATAAATAAATAAAGCAAAAATTACAGAACTCTGTTTCAACAAAGAGCTTTACATTCTTTTGTCCATTAAATGTTTCTTCCCTTTGCCCCTCACACCTCCATTCTACCAACCACTCTGTTCTCACTCCCCTCCCTTTTATGGTCTCTGGTATCAAAGTCAAGCTCACATCACTTAATGTTAGGTCTTCTATATTCATCCACTCCTACCATGTTTTTTTTTTTCTTTTTGGAGAGCTTTTTGCTATAGGGCAAGTGTGCTCGTCAGAAAGACAGAGAGACAGAGAGACATACAGCGAGAAATCACCCCCCGAGGGGATGCCACGCCGCAATCCCTTCTCCTCCATTCTCCTCTCGGGACCTTGGGCACGCATGCACATGCCCAGCATGAGTTTAAACCACCGGGTCCGGGACTCGAACCGCAGTCAACTACATGGGAGTTCAGCAACTTAGCCATTATGCTAACTGCTGGTCTCTTTCTACCATGTTTTTTAAACCACTGGGGCTAGTATTTGAATTGTGATCAACCATAAGAAATATAGCTTCCAATGCTCAGTGTTTAACCACTGTGCTATAGGGCCAGCCCTAAAGATATGTAATAGTAACAACAAATGATGTTTGTTGAAAAGAGCTGCTTTTTCTAATAACTGTTTTATATCATCTTGAGACATTTTCTTTATTCTCTTAGTTCACTTGCTAACTTGTCCTTTTAAAAATTATTTCTTCTATTTATTTTATTATTATTTTGAAAGAGATTTTTGCTATAGGGTTTGTGTACTCACTGGAGAGATGGAGAGAGAGAGAGAGACAGAAAGTGAAAAATCATCCCCCCGGGGATGTCCATTCTCCTCTTGGGATTTTGAGCTTGCATGCACACACACCTGGCATGAGTTTCAAGTTGCCAGGCCCAGATCTCGAACTGCAGTCAGCCAAGTGGGAGTCCAGTGCCTTAACAACTATGTCACATGCTGGCCCCTTCTTATTATTTTTTAAGTTTACTGTAGGGCACGTGTGCTCATCAGAGAGAGAGAAAAGAGAGAAAGTGAGATAGCGAGCTACCAGGTCTGGTACTTGAACCATGGTCGGCCATGTAGGAGTCCTGAACATTAACCACCACACCACCTGCTAGCCCCCCAACTTGTTCTTGAATCTGAGACTACACTGTCTAGACATCCTCAATTCCTTTAAATCACATCCCTCATCACCATGTCTCACACTGGTACCCACATTAATGGAGGCTGCAGGCCAGGCTTACTCGGTCTTCATTCTGAACCTCTCTCCTTGATTTGTTTCTCACATCGGACTTTGTCCTTTGACTCCTGCTTTAGTGGCCTCCTGCTTTACTGGCCATATGAAGGGCTTCCCTGGAAGCAGACCGTAAAGAGAGATTGTGTACAAGTGATTTATTTGATTATTTATTGGAGAAGTTTTTGCTATAGGGTACGTGCGCTTGCCAGAGAGACAGAGACATAGAGACAGAAAGCGAGAAATCACCCCCCAGGGGGGATGGCCATGCCGCAATCCCTTCTCCTCCATTCTCTTCTTGGGATCTTGGGCATGCACGCACACGCGCCCAGCATGAGTTTAAGCCACCGGCTCCCGGACTCGAACCGCGGTTGACTACAAGTGATTTATTAAAGACGTGTTCCAGTAAGAGAAATACTAGTCAGAGAGTTGGGGAATCAGGGTAGATGAAAAACCAAGAGACAAACCCTCAAGGAATACTGGAGAATTGTAGGGAACCATCTATGCAAAGGCATGTCTTACACAAATGAGCCACTGACTAGATGGAATATTATCCTGGATTGGCCAGATGGACCCAGTTTAATCACAGGTTCCATATAAGAGAGATCTCAGATCCTTTGGTTGTCTGTATATGTGAGGCAAAGGAACAAGGGAAGTACAACGAAGTCCATCGGAGGAAAAGCACACTAAAAGAAGGGGAGCAGGAGAAGCCAAGACAGAGTACACAGAATAAGAGGAATAGGGATCTGGGCAGAGTGTTTACTATACTGGTCTTACTGGGCTCCCTTCAGTCACTGGAGTAAAGGCCAGTCACTGGCCTCTTCTAGATCAGTTCATCCCTGACACCCTGTTATTCCAGTCTCCACTATGGAGCAGGATTTCCCAGGCACCTCTAATGCAGAGAGTCTCAGCTGGGGGCAGTTTCGCCCCCTCCACTCTCCTACTGTCTACCCTAGAACATTTGGCAATGTCTGAAGACACCGAAGTTTCAGTTGTCACAACTTGGGGAGAGAAAGCCAATGATATCTAGTGGGTAAGGCTAAGTCTGAACATTTTCCTATGCAATGAAGGTCCCACCCCTGCAAGGAATGGGCCAATCCAAAGTGCCAATAATGCCAAGGTTAAGAAACCCTTTGTCTAATATCAACTCCAGTAGTTAAACCACTGCTTTGGTCTCTTATGTTTGAAACCCTGGTTTATCACCTGTCAGATACTGATTTTCTAGGGTTATACTTTAATCCCTACACCCCTCCTCAGACTGACAGCTTGTTCCTGAGCCCCATTCCCATGTCATGTCCACCTGCGTGGATCTCCTACCTAGGGGCTTTACTACCTACATGCTGAATAACCAGTTACTCTGGCCAGGGCTGCCTAAAGTCAGTTATCTACTCTGAATGCTAATGCCATTTGTCATTGATTAATCTGTTCTCGGCTATCGAGTGCCTTCTTCCTGTCTAGACATCTTCCTATGGCCTCGGTTTAATTTGTTCTCCTCAGGCCATTTCTTCCCACTTCTCAGCCTACTGCTCTTTGACCAAATGGGCACACAGAGTTGCCTTTTGCTTTGCCCGCGCTCACTGCAGTTCGTACTTCCACGTCCAGCTGTTTGACTGGACACTCAGCATGTGCTTTAGAGTTACAAGACAAGGACCATGAAGCGAGTTACAGAGGTAGGAAATCATGTCGGTTTAGCTCAGTAACTTCCAGTAGGAATGATCAGCCGAGAGGCAGCCCATGCAAAGCAGCATCCAAACTAGGTTTTGTCCTACAATTCTTTCTCTAAGTCTGAGAAACACAATAGTTACCATCTATAGAAAAACTGTGTGGGAAACTATACTAACATTTACTATCCCCTTTAAGTTCATCTTCACCCCAAAAAAGCCTGTGAATTAAGAGTTACTATTTCTATTTTATGGATGAGGAAACTGGGGCTCAAAGACTAACTCTTTACTAAACATCTTTTAGCTGTCAAGTGGTGGTCAGGATTTCAACTCAAGTGTTTTGCCTTTAATACTTGTGCTTCAGGGAACAGCAGGTGGCAAGGTGGTTAGGGTGCTGGACACTCCCACATGACTGACCATGGTCGTGTGGAAGTGTCCTGGACATGATGGTTGCTTTCTCACTTTCTCTCTCTCTCTCTGTCTCTTTCTGGTCAATTTATGATAAATGAATGAGGGACCAGCAGTTAGTGTAATGGCTATGTCACTGAACTCCCATGTAGTTGACTGTGGTTCGAGTCCCGGACCTGGTGGCTTAAACTCATGCCAGGCACGTGTGCATGTGTCCCCAAGATCCTGAGAGGAGAATGGAGGAGAAGGGATTGCGGCGTGGCCATGCCCTCTGGGGGTGTGATTTCTCGCTTTCTGTCTCTCTGGCAAGTGCACGCACCCTGTAGCAAAAACCTCTCCAAAAAAATTAAAAAAAAGATAAATGAATGAATAAATATAATTAAAATAAATAATTTTTTAAAAAAATATTTATGCTTGGGGCCAGCAAGTGGCATGGTGGTTAAAGGACTGTGGCATGGCCATCTACCCTGGGATGCAATTTTTCACTTTTCCTCCCACTGTCTCTCTCTGGTGAGCACATGTGCCCTATGTCAAAAAACTAATATATAAAAAATAAAAAAGGTATAAAAACATACATACTTGATTCAATTTCAATTCAACAATGTGTGTGTGTGTGCCTACTATATGCTAGACAGTGTTCTAGACATCAAAGGTAGAGACAGTAGCAAACACAAAGGGCAGAAATGCCTCTTCTGGGAAGGACTTATTACTTCCTAGTTGTGTAACAGACAACAGCAAGAAAAGTAAATACAGGTATGCACTGCATAAGGATGTTTGACGGGGCCATGCAGGCAACACAAGCTGGTAAGGATGCTGCCTCCCATTCTAAGGCAAGGCCTGGACTGGGAAGAAACTGAGGCAAGGCCCAGTTTACGAGCCCTCCCTTGTGTCCTTGAACTGGCCGGTATTCAATTTTTCTGCCATAAGTTTTACTGTTATTACAGTACCCTGTAAGGGTAAAACATCACCCCCAACCATTACAATAAAGCCAATTAGTGACCTTGTAAGAATGTGGTTCCCTAAGACTGACAGGAGGACCAGGAAGCTTAAGACTCCCCCACCTGTCTGATTTTAAGCCAAAATTAACATATAGATTAAGTTAGTATAAACCAAATTAGCATTAGAAGCATATGTAGACTAAGTTAGTTTAAGGCTAGTTTTTGTAAATACCCCTTGTTAAAGCTACAGGCCAAAGTTAACTCATGCTAGGCAAAGTCAGTACATTCACCACATAACAGAGACTCAGAGATAAAACAAAAGAACTCACTAATTGACAGACTCAGCAAATAAAATGCAGAATCCCACAGGTTTATTAAAGGAAAAGGCCTGGCTGGGACAACAGGATAAACAAACTTGAGGGCTCCAGAGAAAGATTAACTTAGCTGGGAGCTCTTATCTAAAGCAACAGGTAGTTTTCAACTACAAAGAGTTTCTCATCTATGTGCTATTGACTATGAAAAACTGCTAATAAAACATCCTGTGTTGTCTCCTGAGCTACAAGATCATCTTCCTTTCCCATGCATAGATCATAGACTCACCTATTGTTGTAATGTATGAATGGTCCATATATTAACTGTGTCTTTACTTAGCAAGACAAGATTTCTATCTAGGACTTTACAACCAGCAATGTTATCGGCCTGACCCAGGACTGAAGTTATCAAACATCCTGCAAGCCCCCTCGTCTGAAGACCCTTCCCAGTAATCAAGATCTAAGAAGAAGATACAACAGACAAATGGACTTCCTCATCCTGAGAACTGTGATTGATTTTACCTGATCTGACAAGACAAACAGCGTGTTTTATGTTTATTGCTTCCATGCTTTGTACACCCTGTTCCTTAGAGTAAATTTTTTTCACTGCCCATTTACTTGCATGTATCACATTTTCAATAAATAAGCACGATGATTCCTAGCAGTTGTCACTCCCCAGAGAGTGATCTCTGGGGGGTGTCAGGCATAGGACGTGCATGAAAAGGCACCGAGGCCTCTGTCTTCTGTTCACCTGCGCCGCCTCCGTCGAGTCGACCCACCCCCGCCGAGGCTAGACCCCGGCAGATGTTTTGGTCAACAAACTGCATATACAACAGTGGTCCTATAAGGTTATAATAGGTGGAGGGGTCGGCAGGTGGTTTGGTGGTTAGGGGCGCTGGACTCCCACATGGCTGACCACGGTTCAAGTCCCAGAACTGGCAGCTTGTTTACTCACTTTCCCTCTCTGTCTTGCTAGCTTTGTCCCTCTCTGGTCAAATCAATCAATTAATCAATCAATCAATCAAGTTAGAATAATTCTTTTTTAAAAAAGTTTTTTTAAAAAAAGATTACAATAGGTAGGACCAGCAGATGGTGTAGTGGTTACATTGCTGGACTCCCACATGGCCGGCCATAGTTTGAGTCCCGGACCTGGTGGCTTAAAAAATCACAGCAGGTGCATATGCATGTGTGCCCAAGATCTCGGGAAGAAACTGGAGGAGAAGGGATTTCAGCGTGACTGTTTCTCCTGGGGGGCTGATTTCTCACTTTCCCTCTCACACTCTCTCTCTCCAGCAAGTGCGCATGCCTTAAGGCAAAAACAAACAAATAAACAAAAAAACAAACTTAGGTCTGCTTCACCCTTTAGTGGCAGGCATCTGGAATAGCTCAAGAAGTGTGTGAAGACATTACTCGACTCATTTTATGAACATACACATGTTTCCTTTATCTTTCAGTGGTCATGTAACTCTTGTGGTTTCTCCAACTTCAGCCGAAAAGATTCTTGAAACACTTTACCTCTTAATGATTTGTTTAGCTTTTTGCCTTTATAAACCCGATTCCCCTCGCATTCCTGAACGCCTTTTGAGTTTTACCTAAATCTGTTCTTCCCGATGGTAATTCCGAAGAACCCAATGAAGGTTATTGTGTTCTTTACAGATTCAGAATCTGAAATCGACAGGTACATTTGTTTTATTATATATTCATAGAGAAAAGAGGACATTTGAATGAAACATAAAGCTAATCCAGTATATTAGAATAAATTTGACTGAGTTATAGAAATTCAAAACACGATGACTTGAATAAAATAAGAGTCACGTGTTTTATTTTGCTTTGCTTTCTTGTAAATTCAGAATTCCGGGCTTGGGTAACATTCTAGCGTCATTAGGGACACAGGCTCCTTCTATGTGCTTCTGGTATGCTATTGCTCTGTGATCACATTTTCATTCTAATTAGCAGGAAAGAAGAGAAAGAGAAAGAATGGCATGTCCCCTCTTTTCAAAAATTTTCCAGATTTTGAACATTATTATACTTGTACTTACAGCCCATCAGGTAGAACTTAAATCATATGGCTACGCCAGGTTGCAAGTTGAAGTGTAAAAGTTTATGTTATTACTATTTAGGATGAAAAGAACACACACTGGGAGACAACTCTGTTTCTGCCACTTCCAGTGTGATAGAGACAGCAGAGTCTGCTAGTAAAACACTAATGCTGTCATTACTGGCTGGTGAGATAGTGGACAATTTTTGCTTTGCATTTAACTATTATGATATATGGAATATATACATGGTCTTCGTTTCCTGGCATACAACTCTTTCGATTCTTAGGGTCTTCTAAGTGAGAAGTGAGTCTTTGAATGCCAATGAGTTGACGGATGGTCGGCAACCCCTAGGTAGCTTCAGGATGGGAGCTGGTCACCAGAGAGACCAAGGGTGGATTAGAGGGGTGGGTCTTTCAGTCCCACTCCCAACTTCAGGGAGATGAGAGGGGCCGAAGGTTAAGTTGACCACCAACAGCCAATGATTTAATCAGTTATGGCTAAGTAATGCAGCCTCCATAAAACCCAAATGACAGGGTTGGGGAGGTTCCCGGAAGGTGGTGTGCCTAGAGAGGGCATGGCACCTCTGCTCTGTGCCCCTTCCCAAATGCCTGCCCGCCCTGTGCCTCTTTTCATGTGGAACACTCTTTCTAATAAACCAGTTAAGTGTAAGTAAAGTTTTCCTGAATTCTCTGAGCTGTTTTAGTGAATTAAATGAACATGAGGGGGGAGTCATGGGAATTCTGACTTATAGCCAATTAGTCAAAAGCACAGGTAAGACCACCTGGGGCTTGCGCCTGGCATCCGAAGTGTGCATGCGTACCTGCGTGTGGCAGGCAGTCTTGGGAACTGAGCTCTAAACCTGGGGATTCGATGCTTTCTTCAGACACACGATATCAGGACTGAATTGAATTAGAGGAACCTGGCTGGTGTCTGCTGTGAAAGGACTACTTGCTTGGTGTGTAGGGAAAATCCCACGCACCTATGAGGTCACAAAAGTCTTCTGTGTTGATTGAGCAGATAAGAGAAGCTGATCTTTTACATTTTCACAGCCATGAATGTTTCAAATTTTCTATATTGGATATCGATTGATTTTCAAATTAAAGTTACTCAGGGGCTAGCAGGTGGGATAGTGGTTAAAGTGCTGGACTCCCACATTTCCGACCATGGTTCAAGTCCTGGACCCAGTGGCATGAAAAGCACACCAGCTGCATGTGCATGCATACCCAAAACCCAGAGAGGAGAGAGAAGGGATTGTGGTGGGACCATTCCCCCTGAGGAGTGAGTTCTCATTTTCTATCTCTCCAGCAAGCTCATGTGCTCTGTGACAAGAAAAAAAAAAAAAAGAAAAAGAAAGAAAAGTATGATACTTAGGACTAGCAGCTAGTAAAACAATAAAAATAGGAAAGTGAAGAGTATTCTTTGTACCAAATCTGTATGTTTTAAGAAAATTTTTTAGAGATGTTTTTGCTATAGGGCACATGCACTTGCCAGAAAGATAGAGATAGAGAGACAGAAAGCGAGAAATCATCCCCCGGGGGGATGGCCACGCTGCAATCCCTTCTCCTCCATTCTCTTCTTGGGATCCTGGGCATGCATGCACACGTGCCCGGCATGAGTTTAAGCAACCGGGTCCAGGACTCGAATCACAGTTGACTACATGGGAGTCCATCAACATAGCCCTTACGCTATCTGCTGGTCCCTTTAAGAAATATTAAAGAAAAACAAAACCATAAAAATCACTCCAAGTGCTAGATAATATGTATGTTGTGTAGAAAATCAAGGTGTATCTTTTGTAAAACAAATATCAAACAGACAAAGGGTAAGTTCCCTGGAAACACATGAGAACATGACTTCAGAGAGATTTTTGTTCTACGGCACATGTACTCACTGGAGAGACAGAAAGCAAGAAATTACCCGTGGGGGGATGGCCACGTCACAATCCTTTCTCCTCCATTCTCCTATTGGGATTTTGGGTATGCACACACACGTGCCTGGCATGAGTTTTAAGCCACCGGGTCTGGGACTCAAACCGTGATCAACTACATGGGAGTCCAGAAACACTAATCATTACATCATCTGCTAGTCTCAAAACATGGCTTTTCAACAGTTTAAAAAAATTATTTTTTATTTTTTATAATTTGCCAGAGGGTGTGTGCATTCCCAAGAGACACACAGAGAAGAAAAACACCCCTCCCCCCAATGGGGTGTGATCATCCTGCAATCCCTTCTCCATTTTTCCATCCTACTGGATTTTTGGGAACACACACACCTGGTGATTTTTTCAAGCCATCAGGGTGGGGATTCAAACCATAGTTAGTCATGAGAGATCCAGTTCCCTTTAACTACTAGGCTACAGGTTGGGACTACACAGATCGAATGGAGTATGAGTCTGGAAATGCAGAGCCCTTTTGTAACAGCTACGAATGAAGAAAACCAAGAGATCAGAGATAGAGGTGATATCTTAGGCCTATCGCTTCCGTGCCAACCTGGACATGTCCTCATAATATCCACATTCCCTGAAGGGTGTGATTCCCTAGAGATTCCAGACTGGACTTTCGACCCAGTTTGCAAAATGGGAGGTTAAATAATGAGTCAAGGTTGCCCAGCTGGTGAGGACTGATGTCTTTAGAGTGTATGTTTTCTTTCTATCCCTGTACTCTGTTGAGATCATCTGCTGAACGCGAAGGCAGACGCTTTCGTTACTACTTACAGGTCTGAAGAGAGGCCAAGTCTCGGTTGAAGAACAAAACCAACCGTCATAAGTCAGTTGTCTTATTCCAATTCACAATTTTAACATGACAGTAACAACCACTTTTCTATGCATCAACTGTACAGTTATAAAATTTGAAGACCCCACATATCAAGTTAGAAATACTTTGTTTTTAACATGTACTCTTGTCAAAGTAAGAATAACTGCAATAGTTTATACAGTTGGGTATGCTTGCCCCCTGCTGGTTAAATTGGATTTCAATCATACTCTTTCAACTGTAACAATCACACTTAAAAAACTTTTCTCATAGAAGTAGCCAGTTTTTCCTGTGTTTTGGCAAAATTTTTCAGTTTACTTCCTAATGAGGTGGAGAGAGAGAGAGAGAAGATATATGTAGTAGACAGACATTTCTGCTGCACTCTCCCTTGATAGCTTTGTAATAGCCTGCTCAAGTACTGATTTCCTTCATTATATTGTAAAAAGAAAGGAGCAGTGCTTTTTAAATTTAAATATAAGCACCAGACTAAATAATGTCTGGCATATAGAAGGGGCTCAGTAAATATTTAGTGAGACTGACAGAAAACTAAACAGAAAGATTGAAAGAGAAAAATGAGAAGGACTTACTCTTTCAATGACTCTTCTGGCCTCTATCTGGCAGAGAGATTTAAGGAATAGTAAAATCACCTTTAGCATGTGCCATGCTTAGGAAATAGAACCCAATTAAGTTGGCACAAACAGGCATTGTCCTTAGCACTTTAAAAATATTCTTAGCCATTATAATAATTTTATTAAATAAACACTATTATTATCTATTTTACAGATGAAACTCAAGCAGGAAGAGGTTAAGTTAAATTCCTTAGTGTTAACTTGCTAGTAGGTGGTGGGGCTGGGATTTGAACCCAGAGAGTTTGGCCCAGCGGTTCATGCGTTTATCTAGTAGTATACAGCCTCTCCAAAGAATGTGAAGAGGAGATAAAGAAGACAAGTAGATGCACAAGAATCACAGCAATCTTTCTACCCAAGTCACTTGTCTATTGGTACATTAGTTATATCAGAGATGATGAGCCATCTTCACCAATCCATTACATCTCTAAAGGCAAGTAATATTTGATCAGTAAAGGGTAAATATTAATAAGGTGTTGGAAACGTTATGTTTTTCTATGCGAAAATGCATCATGACTTTACTGATGACCCAATAGTAGCAGAGCAGGGTAAAGCATACATAGTGTATGCTCTATTTTGTTTTGCTAATTTTCACACTTAAATAGTTCCTTTATTTCACTTCCTTTGCATTTGATTCACTTTTCTTTTTAGGGTATGGTCACACTGCAATCTCTCCTCCTCCATTTCTCCATCCTGTTGGGATTTTGGGCATGTGCATACATACGTGTGCTCAGGTTTTTCAAGCTTCCAGGGATGAGATTTGAACCTCACAGTTGGTCATGTGGGTTCTGGCTCCCTTAACTACAGATTATGAAGCTGGCCTGATTTTAAATCTTTTCTAATGTAAGCACTTCGGGTCATAAATCTTCCTTGAAGATCTAGTCACAGCACACACACACACACACACACACACACACACACACACGAATTATGTTAAAATTTATACCAGAGAGCACATGTGCTTGTCAGAAACAGACAGAAAGATCAAGAAGAAAAGTTAGAAAGCAATCCCCATTGGGGATGGTCATGCTGCAGTCCCTTCTCTATTTCAGGATTTTGGAGAAACACACACACACATGACCAGTGTCTTTCAGGCCACCAGGTCCATGACTCGAATCATCTAGTTGGCCACTTGGGATCGAACTGGCTCAACCACCATGCCACCAGCCAACTTTACCACACAAATTTTGATGTTGTTTTCATGA
Source organism: Tupaia tana (assembly GCA_026018925.1). Taxonomy (NCBI): domain Eukaryota; kingdom Metazoa; phylum Chordata; class Mammalia; order Scandentia; family Tupaiidae; genus Tupaia; species Tupaia tana. The sequence continues at coordinate 167,602,862 of JAKSZU010000006.1, read as the reverse complement.
TCAATCAGTTCTCATATCCCTTATGATTTCTTCTTTGACCTACTTTGACTTTCTTGATACCTTATTATGTTTTATTTGATTATCGGGGGTAAGAGGGCATATTTTCTATATTAATCCCTTGTAATTAACTGAAAATTTATGGCCCAGCATTTGGTCTATTTCGATGTCTATCCAATGTGCATCTGTTGTGTATGTAGTGTTCTATAAATGTCACCCATCTGATACCAACATAGCCATGCTAAATTTTTATGTTAAGTGTTGCATGGTCTATCATTTTTACATTTTCTACTTTTAACCTGTCTGGTCTTTATATTTAACATGCTTTTCTTGAGAAGAACATATAATTGGATTTTTAAAAACGAGATTTTTTGCTATAGGGCACATGTACTCGCTGGAGAGAGAAAGTGAGAAATCACCCCCTGGGGGAAGGCCACACCACAATTCCTTTATTTCCATTCTCTCAGGATTTGGGGCGTGCATGCACATGGCTTGAGTTTTAAGTTGCTGGGACTGGGAATCAAACTGTGGTCAACTACATGGGAGTCCAGTAATGTCACCATTATGCCATCTGCTGGTTTCTATAATTGAATTTTTTGTCCTGTCTTACTATCTTTGCCTTGTAGAGTTTAATCCACTTTAACTTAATTATTGA